>JAUPFT010000027.1:27095415-27530415 GCA_036936625.1 Parnassius smintheus behrii
CTCGACCGGGGAAAGACCACGCTCTCACAGAATATCAGCGTGAAATAGCAGCTTAACGCTGCTGTGTTTCGTATGGTGAGTGTAGAGAACCGGAGACTCCTCACGGGTGACAACGCATCTGCATTTTGATTTGTAGTCGAGGATGGATGTAGATATCTATGGGCCACAGCAACCACTTACCATCAGGTGGACTGCGTGCTCTTTTGTCTCCATTAACCCTATAAAAAATTACAACTGAAACAAACCTTACTAACACCCATAAGTAAAATCCTTAAACCCGTTTAAAAATAACCGGCCAAAATAATAGACATACATAATATATATATATATACATTCGAAAAACAATACCCTAATCTTGTGTTCACACGCGGTAGTGAAACCTTCAGAAAAGGAGATGGAGATAATAGGAAAAACTGTGTTCTATCTCATTCTCTTGGAGGCTAAACCAGCACGCGGCTCACCTGATGGTGAATAGTACCTAGCACTAAACATGTAGTAAAGTTAAACACTTTGTACAACCGACTTCAATTTAAATAAAACGAGTACATCATTAATGTAGTCAAAGTCAATTAAATAAGTCAAAATAAGGGTGACAAAAAAAAAACGCATTATTAAAGATAATTCAAAAACTACTGACGGATACGGATCTTTATAAAATTTATATGGGACCAAATGAGAAGCACCAGCTTTCAAATAAATAAGAAATGGTTCACGTAGAAAAACTTCTGAACACATAAAAAATACAGTCGAATTGAGTATTTCCTTCTTTTTGAAGTCGGTTAAAAATAAAATGATTTCAGTGGTACCGTCACCAGCTTGAGTAATTTCCCGCCTACTAATAATTTCCAGCGGTCGGCTGATCCCTGACTTATCATATGTATATAGCCCATAATATCTATATCCCTTCCTAGTTCGAAAATAAAAAGGCTGACACATACACGATAAAAAGCATAATAAAATGGACAATATAAAACCTGTGCGCCACCTAAACTGGCCGTAATTATTTTAATGCCACGAAGGGCTCCATAAAAAATTCAAATAAAACAAAAGAATTGAGAATCCGATCGCATTTGACAGTGACTTAACACAAAGTATTATCTTTGATTTTTAAATTTGACATAAGACCGTGAAAAGTTTTTAGGGTTACTACCACAAATGCGAGACTTGAAGTGTTTACTTTACTTTACTTTACTTATCTTCACGCACAATCCCTAACGGGGTAGCCAGAGAGAACAGATCGCCAAGTGTCACGATCCTTACATACCTCTTTCGCTTCTTTCAGGTTCATTAACTTCTTCATACATGCACGTCTAGGTATCCGAGTACTCTTGACCCTCCCCTCTTCGAGCAATTTGCTCACATGGTCTTCGAAAGTTAGTCTCGGTCTACCTCGACACCTTTTAATATTTACTTTCGCTCTATATATTTTCTTCACCATTCGGTCTTCACTCATTCGTTCAACGTGCCCAAACCATTGGAGTACGCCCCTATCAATTTTTGTGATAAGGTCATCTTTCAATCCTGCCATATTGCGAATCTCTTCGTTTCGCTTTCGGTCGGCTATGGTAACGCCACATATTTTACGAGGAGATCGCATCTCCACTGCATTCAACTTGCTTTTATGCTTCTTCTGGCATATCCAGGTTTCGCTGCCATAAAACAAAGTCGGTACCAACACTGCGTTATGTATTGCAAGGCGTGCACTCTTCACCGCGCCTTGCCTTTTTACTAATGCATTCAGGGCACCATTGACTTTGTTTCCGGCAGCGACACGCCTATCCACATCTAAATCACATCTTCCATCCTTGAAGTGTTAAAATGTGTAATATACAGTATGTAACAAGCAACCCGGTGATCCAATTAGGAACGTATAAATGTAAATATAGGCATGGTATTTCTGTTCAGTTCAGCAGGGCTTCAATGATTATGAAATGATAGAGCGAGGTAGCGTTATGTCCAGCTGCATTGTCAATAAGCTGACAGCGGCGAATGGATATCCATATACCGGCTGACAAGAAAGAAGAAATTTCTGTAAACGTCAAACTACAGGGCAAAGGCTTTTCATTAATTCTTGACAGTTACCGTCACCGTTGCATCCTATTAAAGTCCACTGCTGTACATAGACCTCCTCTATAGATCCCCTCAGCAAGCGTCTTTGCAACCGTATTTTTTTTATTTTTAGTCGTTAGAAAGACGCTCCTGCCCATGTCCTGATTTACTTCCCTCTGTCACCTGTTACGATACTCACGGGATGATATGGGGTAGTGGTAATTCTGAAAGGTAACGAAATATGCGAGGAAAAGTAAATGAGCTGTCATATTGCTTTTTTATCAAGTATAGATGTGGACGTATGTCAGTTAGATACTTTAGAGTACATAGTATCAAAATATGCTTATAAAGAATAGGACATGTGATATAAGATACATGTCTTTCTTGTAGTCGATTTAAAGAGTTTATTTTTAATAACACTGATCCGTAAAAACGCTTATATGGAAAACGTCTTACTTTTAGCTTTATGATTTAAAATGTCTATTTTTATTACCAGCGCCGAGTGTCATCGTTTCCCGCCATTTTTATGACGTTTTGGTCATAAATTGGCGCGAGAATTACCACTAAAATGAAGTTTCGTCTATGTGTATTTTAAATTGAATATTATTTGAATACTATCGGTTTGGTATTTGGCGAGAAAATAATATTTTAGTTCTTTTTAACTTTTCGTAGGAAATCGCGTTACATTACCACTCTTATTTTTTTTACAAAAAATACTGGCAATTTCTATTAACATTGCTAATATTCACTTTAACCACTTCTGGTAAGCGTAAAATGCTTGTGTTGGGAGTGGTTCACGATTGTAGTTGAATGACGGTTTTTTTTAGTAGTAGAGGGGGAAAACGAGCATGCAGCTTACCTGATGGTAAGTGGCTACCGCAGCTCATGTACAACTGCAACACCAGGGAATTGCATATGCGTTGCCGGTCTTTAACAAAGAACTAAGCTCTTTTCTTAAAGGTCCCTAAGTCATATCAGTCCGGAAAAATCGACAAATTGTTTCTAAATTCAAAGTCAGCTTATGACTGTTTAAACAGCAGTAATCACTTTTAGTTTAAATCATCAATTTTTTTTAAGATTTGGTTAAAACAAAACTTTTGCGTGTTTGTAAGATTACAAACTCTATTTATAATTGAAATGATTTCTTAATTTTGTTTTAAACTTTTTAATAATACTTATATTTATAGTAGGTATTATATTGTTGCTCAGCACAAATATTAAATATGTACTTAAGGGGAAATAATTCGTGGTACAAAATAATTTCGTGCTCGGAAAACAGCATTGCTCGTAATAAATGGCGCAAATTTTGCCATTACGTCAATGGCGTGCTGTCAAAAACAGTGCGTTCGGAAACTAACCGAGGGTGCTTACCAGTGCATCATCTGAAATATTTTCCCCTTTTATATTCACTCGTCTTTTATACTACCGATAAAATCGGTATTTTTGAGACGGTAGCAAAAGTGTCAAAAATATGTTGGAATACATAATAAATAAAATGGTGTTTGCCGTTCAATACTATAAATATTAATAACTTTTAATGACGTTTAACATTGATCAGAAATCTACATATAGGTCCCATGTTTATGTTTATGTATTAAAATGTCTATCTTAACAAATATTAGCCGTCATCCTCATTTTTAGTAATAATTAGTATTATAATAATGTAGACGGAACGGAACGGCACACATCACAAACCTGCATGGACAACCCAACCCTTTTGGGATTGCAGGTGAGACGCTTCTATGTATTTTTTTATAAATCATTATTTTAAATAAATATAACAGTCGCAAGAATTATCAATGCGATCATCGTCCTTGTTTTCTCATATGTGGTGTTTTTTACGTCTGATTTTGTGCGAAACCTGATTTATAAACATTTTTATAATAAACATCCAATCGGAATTAAAAGTAAATATTCTTAAATTATTTAAATATTTATTTAAATATTTATAATAAACATCCAATCGGAATTAAAAGTAAATATTCTTAAATTATTTAAATATCTGCGTACTGCATCTAAACCAAAGCAAAGTATAAAACCTTTAAAACAAAATTATTTTGTAGCAAACTTCTTGCGTGTTTAGATATGGTAGCTTACAAATTTTTTTATAAAAAATTTTTTAAAGATTGAACTTTTTGGTTTAATATTTTATAATTTACTTATGATAAACCTCTTTCACGTTTTGTTTTATCTATAATATTTATGTATTTAGAAATATATAAGTACGTTTATCAGTTGTCTAGTACCCATAACACAAGCTCTGCTTAGCTTGGGACTAGATGGTTTTGTGTGATGGTTGTGGAATATTATATTATATTATATTATATTATATTATATATATTATATTATATATTGTACAATGAAAAAATGTTTACAAATTTCAATAGATTAATCTGAACTTTAGTACATATCATACTTATGGGCTAACTTAACATGTTAAAGTAAAATAATAAGTAACGCACATTATTATTAAAAAAGGAAGAAAGGAAATTTAAAGGAAAGAAAAAGGAAATGGAAGAAAGGAAGAAAGCAAATTTCTTTGTTTGATGCATTACAAAGGAAATTAAAAATAACCTATTGTAATGCATCAAACAAAGAAAAGAAAAACAAAAACTTTTTTTTCTACAATAACTCATGAGGTTATCTTAATATTGTTATAAAAATGTTTTTTAATTTTATTTATTTTTAATTTTATTATTTTCTTGCAGCGTATTTGTCAAAATAAACGCATAGGACAGGATTAGAGTGCATGAGTGACCACGCACAGGTGCACTCTCTTTTCCCTTACTCTCATAGTCTGATGAGTTGGCAATACACGAGCGAAGAGAGATCAGGCGCAGGAGGAGGTTTTGTGTTTTCCGAAGCACAGGTATGAAACGCCACCCACTTGACTGGAGATTTTTTTGATAGAAAAATCAAATTAATGATTAGAACGGAGCTTCCATGGCGCAAGAAAACGATAATTTGAAATCTATATCCTCCGCAACCCGTAGGCCAATTTACATGATTTTTTCGGTAATATTTGTAGCTCAACGCAGACAAGATTTGTAAACAATAAAAATCTGAATTTGAATTTTTTTCTTTTACTTCCTAATGTCACACCATCTGATTGAATCTTTTGTTGAAATAAATATAGTTATGACTTTAGATTTTTACTCCACTCCATTTATGATGCTAGCGAAAGGTTTTATTTGCATCTGCATCGGCCTAGTTTTAGATTGACCTGGGACTCGAACGCCACATGAACAGCGGTCGCATTTACGAACAGTACACTAGGCAGTTTATTAATTGTATAAGTGGCAACAAGGCCTAGACCTCACGTAATGTGGAATAAGCAATAAGTAAAAACGAAAAAAGCGTCAAATGTTTTTACAGTACAGCCCTCGGCCACTCGGCCACTGGTTTTCGATCGGCGTGGGAGAGGCGTGGGGATTACTGCCAGCTGACAAAGCTTCGTATTTCGCACTTAACGAGACCTTAGTGGTTTCGCTCTTTGTATGTTCTTAGATTGACGCAGTGTAATTTACAGCTAGAGAAGGTAAAGGTAGAATGTTATAAATTATTAAAATGTTATAAATTGTTTTGTAATGTAATTGTTAATGCTTTATTATTCCGAGGGTACGCGCTTACTGTAAATTTTAACAGTACTGGTTCGATCTCTGCCAGCACTAACGAAATTGTGAATATTATGAGAAAACTGCATGTCTGAGAAATAAAAATACTTCGAGGAACGTGTTTCCATCATTGTACTGTTATTTATTGTATGTTAATGCAAAAGTTGCGAGATACAGTGGTATGTTATTAACATAAGTACTAGTATTTTTAGTAACAGTATAGTAGATACTTAAATAATTTGAACCATGGAGCTAAAGTCTTTAAAAACATACACGTTACAGACTGGTTTGCTTTTTATTAAAATTTCTTGCAACCTTTTTGTTATCCTTAAAACGAGGTTTGATAATTGATTAGTATAATAATATACGTGCTATCTATGTGAAATGCCATGTATTGTAAAAGCAGACTATTATCTCTCGCAAATTACTAATGATATTTGGTGGTTTTGATATGTATACATTCTTCACAAATTATTATTTATTTACTTAAGGTATAAAAATAGTAATATTATAAAGCCCTACACCTCACGGTATACTATGGCTGAGTTTTCTTACTGAATAGTTATAGATACGTAGCATGTAAGTTAAAATATCCCTGTTATCAGCTACTATCAGTAGTGGTAGTGGTACAATTCCTTTAGAAATGATACAAATATAAAGTCGTCTTTCATACTTATTATATTTGCGCCGATTTCTCACTTCAGCTGTCTTTGTATCATTCCGGTTTTAAACGAGCTACCCCGGAGGCGACAAGCTGTCAAAGTATCTACACTTGTAGTTATTTTTTCACCTTTCTCCTAAGAGACCATATACGAACATTTATTAAGCTAAATAGTGTGAAATTTACAACTTTTAATGATAAATATATCATTATGTCTATAGAGAAACTGCATGCATTGATAAGGTGACTGCTCTTTTTAAGTTTATTCAAATATCATCTTCTCTAATACGCAACTACACTGCGATCATTCCGAGACGGGCTTGTCGTGCACTCTCCCGCTTCATTTGGCAAAGTTCTGGTCAAGCTGCTTTAGGGTTGTGTAAAAAAATATCGATAACGTTTTATTAAACGATTAATTTAATAATATTTACATTAATATTTAGAGCACGAACCAACTCTATCAAACTAAGGTTGTAAAACGGAATTTTCATAAAATTGTAAAATTATTCCTAATTCTTAGAGATTAACATGGCCTGCAATTAGGTTCATTTCATATGTACATCCTATTTTTTCATACACTTACATATTATTTTATATAACATGTACACTTTCTCTTTCTTTTTCCACACATAATTCACAATTTTCTTATCATTATCATATTTCCTTTTAATTATTTTTATTTTGGCAGTTATTTTCACACCTGAGCTCATCTTCGAGCATTTTGCACACAGGCGAACTATATCAGCCACTTATCCATGTTTTTAGCTATTTTCCTTATAATATTTGTAACAAATGTTAAGCCTATTTCCTTTATTAATAGTATATATTATTGAATATGTAATATATTGAAAATATTTTCAACTTCATTTTGGACGCAGGTCATCCCTCTATTAACTAAAATTGCGTACAAATCAAGTTGTTACAAATGATAGATGTCATTGCATTGCTTATTCTTAAAATGGTATTATATAGAATCTGATTCACACGTGTTCACGTGAAAAATCGCGTGTAAACCGGGATGTTTGAGAAAATAGAAAAAATAAGTCGAAGACATGTGAAGTCCATCAACTCGCATTGAGGTAACGCGGAAGATATATCTTTGCCCTTGAACCTTCAGAAATAAGAGTAGGCCTGGGCCCAGCTTTGGCACGTTTGGATTCAAGGACTTAATAAAATGTGTTATGTTTAGATATTTTAAAACAAAAGAAATGATTGGATTTTTGAACTTCCACTTTACATAGTTTAGTTTAATGTCTAAACATTATTAAAACACGAGAATATTTTAGTGGCATTTATTATTGCAAGTGATAAAATACGTTTTTCTGTATTTAACTATGTAAATTGTAACGCAACTTTACGTCTCATAATAAAAATAAATTCGATAAGGCCGATAATTCATCGGACAACACTGACTAACTCCCGCGTAAACCATAAGTGGCTTAGTTACAGTACAAGTGCCGCCAAACACTGAATCAATGCGGGCTCTCTAAGAACAAAAGAGGGATTACCGAGAAATCCGCGCACCCGAAAAAGAATTAGTGAAAATAAAATGGTTTCGACTTTGTTTTTTTTTCTAAGTCTCGTTAGTTGAACATGCTGGTCAGCAATGAGGTTCTATTTTTATTTCAGCCCGTATGTAACGATGCCTTTATCGTTCTTTCATGTTATAAAAAGAAAAACACTTTTCGGAGTAATTAACTAACGTATAACTGTAGTAGATTTTTTATTAATTTAAAGTAAAACGAAGTATTACATGCAAGTTATTTATAATCAATAAAATTCATGTATTTTGTGGTTTTTTTTTATAAAATAAGGGTGACAAACGAGCATAAAGTCCACCTAATGGTAAGTTGATACTGTGCCCCATAGACATCTAAGTAACTAAGTATACATATCTATTCTCAATAAACACATCTGTCAGTAATATGAAAGTCGAGATGATTTTAGTTTAATTACTAATCTATTAATAATCTGATTAAAACTGGCGCGTTATTGAAAAACCATCATTAGCCTTATACACAAATTTAGAGGTTTTTTACACATTTATATACGAGTATTTACCTTTATAGTTTTGACTTTTATGGTTTAATTTAATAATAGCGCCATCTACTTACCGCTAAACAAACTAACAATAGAAGATAAGCTGAATTAGCTTAAAGAATGATACTGAATATTTATGCAGCATCAAAAGTTAGACTTAAAATCGAGATCGGTAGCCATTATCGGAATACCGCAATTACTAACGGTATTGAAAGATGAGTAGTATAACTCATCACTGTTGTCTTATCACATCTGGACATATGCCTCACCTCTGGATTGCCTCATAGGCTGGATATCCGCTATAGTTGTCATGCTTTTGCAGGGTTAGTAACCTAAGCATTTTATTATTTTAAGTTTTTGAGCCACCAAGAAGGTGCTGCCGCCTTACTTGGTAGGTCAAAATAAGGGCTCTTTTCCTCTTCTTGGTAGCTCAAAATTAAAAGGCGGGAGAGGAAAACCGTAACCTTCCTCAGTTTCAGTTTTCCTTTCTCGCCTCTGAGGACACTCGCGGCATGACATTAGGAAGTGGATTCTCTCACGACGCCATGACACGGCGAAGGTATATTTTTTTATAGAATAAGGGTGACAAACCAGCACATGGTAAATGAATCCTGTGGTCCATAGACGTCTACATCATCATTTCATCGTTACAGCCCTTCACAAGTCCACTGCTGAACATAGGCCTCCCCCAAGTAATGCCACAAAGCATGGCCCTGAGCCACCTGCAGCCATCGACTTCATGCATGTCTTACCAGGTCGTCACTCCATCTAGTGGGGGGGGGGGTTGCCCTACACTACGCCTACCGGTACGAGGCTGCCACTCGAGAACCATTCTTCCCCATCGGTTATCGGTTCTTCGAGCTATATGGCCGGCCCATTGCCACTTCACCTTACTAATCCGTTGGGCTATGTCGGTCACTCTGGTTTTACTGCGGATATTCTCATTTCTGAGTATATCACGCAGAGAAACTCCGAGCATAGCCCTCTCCGTAGCTCGCTGAGCGACCTTGAGCGTCCTCATACGGCCAGCAGTGAAGGACCACGTCTCAGATCCGTAAGTCATCACTGGCAACACGCACTGATTGTACAATCTAGTTTTCAGAGATTGAGGTATACCTGTACGTCTACATTTATCTTCAATTAAGAATCAAAATGCAGATGCGTTGTCACCCCTGAGGACTGAGATGGAATGTCTCGTTTCCAGTAAAAAAGGGTCTCCGGTTCTCTACGTTCACCATTCAAAACACTCCAGTCACAAGTCCACTCAAACGTAAAAAATATCAATAACTATAAATACTATAAATCTAATATCACCAGTGGACATTATGCCGTTAGTTAAAAGAAGAAAAGAAGCCCATGAAATATAACATTATTCCAGTATAACTCACAGAATACCAGCGTCAAATAGCAGATCAACCCTGCTATGTTCCGTGTGATGAGTATAGAGAACCGCAGACCTTTTTTATTACGAGGCATTCCATTTTAGTCCTCAGGGGTGACAACGCATCTGCATTTTGATTCTTAATCTAGGATAGATGTAGATGATAGGATAGGATAGATCTATATATCGCAGCATCCATTTACCATCAGGTGGACTGCGTGCTCGCAGGTCACCCTAAAATTCAGTAAAAAATATTTTGTAAAACTAAATTAATTTAAGTTTGACTTTAATGTTCAGAGTAAAACGTAAATAATACAATTCTGATTACAGGACAATTTACCTTGCATATGGATACGGATACATTGGAAGACATACCGGTGATAAGTTACAAGACGTATAATTCTCACTCGTAAGATAAATTCTACTTATGTATAACGCAATTCTGGAAATTAATGCATAGACGCTTTTTTGGTCAACTTTGCACTAAATTTCCGATCCAATTTTTTGTTTTTATAATTTTTAGAATCACTTACTTAGCATAAAATCACAAAATGCTGACAGATCCAGGTGGCGCTTCAAGCGCCATCCTGAAATAATGTTTTCAGCTAACATCTCGGAAACTATGCATTTTAAGGCAAAAGTTATAGAAACTATTATTGTAGAGAATAAAATTTAGCATCTTTTATTACCCGTAAACTTTTTTGTAAAACTTACCGTTTACGATTTATGGCCAGTTTAATGAACCGGTTTTTCTATCGCGGCCAATAACTCTTTATCTATCCATTTTAAAGATCAGTTTACTTTCTACAACTTTTGTTTCAAACTTCTTTTCTAATGTCCATACTTTTTGGGTTATAGGACATTTAATGTTGGACTACCGTAAGTTTCACAAGAAACAAAAGATGCGGAATTTTATTCTCTAGAATAATGGTCTCTATAACTTTTGCCTAGTGGATAGTTTCCGAGATATCAGGTGAGAACATTTTTTCAAGACGGCGCTTGAAGCGCCACCTGGATCTGTCAGCATTTTGTGATTTTATGCTCAGTAAGAGATCTTAAACCTTATAAAAACAAAAAATTGGATCGGAAATTTAGTGCAAAGTTAAATTCTATTTTTACTGTACTAGTCAAATAGTCTCTGAAAAAATTCACCGAGCTAACACTATAAGTGATTCAAATCGCTAATTTTGGCACGAAGCAGATACGAATTGAAACCAACCTGTGTGTTTTTTAATTAGAACCCACGCGAGTGAAGCCGAGAGTAAAAAGCTAGTATTACATAAATACATACTTAAAAATTGTCTCCTACTTCATTATCTTTACACTTGTATTGGTAAAGAGGCGCTAAATTTTTCCATCATCTCGTTTCCAAGCCTTCCTGTTCTTATTTCGAGACAACCGGCCATTTGTTCGACAACTTGACACTAGACGACGACGCCATTATTTTATTCCAAGACGTTCGAAATTCGAAAACTGAGCGCGCGGCTGATTGGGTGCGTAATGGTGCGGAAAGTACAGACTAAACAGATGTCCGCGGCTTCTATGTTTTGTTTAATATTATAATCATTATGTTAACATGTTTCTATAGATAAAACACACCATCTGCTTGGTTTTGTTTTTATGTGAAATTTTATTTTAATTTTACAATAACATTTTATGGTACCTATTTGTTGTTGCTCTGAAACTTACGTTAGTGCTACTTCTGTGTATCAAATTTCATTGTGTCACCACTTTTTACTTAGTCAAGTACAGTGAATATTCCTTACCTATACTCAATTTAATCATATCGTAAGTGTGAGCGTTCCGTAAGACGCTTACTACGCTTTCTTGATTCGCGCACTATTCGCATGTTTGCCCAATAAGCATCATGTATAATTACGTCGCGGTAGGTAGAGTATAGGCGTCAGTTCATTATTTTTCGGCAAAGTTTTTGTAAGCAGATCGCTCTAATGCATCTATGTACTTAGCGCTGGCGATATACAAGTATTTAACTTTTATTGAATATTGGCGCAAGCCTTGAGTATTTGTTACTAACAAATACTCTAAGGGCGCAAGCACGAATGTTTCGTACTTACACATTACTTACAAAGCAATTACAAAAAATCAAGTGCAAGGCTAACGAATTTACGTACTTTCCGAGGCCCGGGGGTGGGACCCCGCCATCTATCAGGTCTGCTACTGAGAACTTATAACAGAAAAACCCATTAGATAATTTGGGTCTAACCCGGGATTCGCGTCCGGGTGCACATGATCAGCAGGTCGCGCTTACAACCACTAGACCAATGAGGCCGTCACTGCATCATATTATATACCGTAAATAAATAGCATTTGTTTGAAAAAAATACTGATTAAGTCCCGTACTCCGATATTATTTAAGCTCAAATAAAAAAATAAGAAATATAAAAATTGCATGACAACCGTTGTCATCGGAGCTGTCAATAGGCCCGCCATCTTTCTTTTACGGCGTTCCGTTATCGCCACGGTTCGCGGGATTTATAATGTGTGAATAATGCGTAGCGAGGTTAACTACGTTGTCTGACAATACATAAATTATGAACCTCAAATAAGGGTGGAAAGGTGTTGGGGTTTCTTTGTCGATTATTGGAGATAACTATTTCCCTGTTAATCGGAACGGAAAAATTCTTTTTGTTGGTACGTAAGGAACAATTTTGGGGTGAGCGATCTATTTGTCATTTTAACGTTTCATCTACTCACTAGAGATGCAAAGACATTAGTTTAGCGATTACTGTATTGTCTGCTGAGTTGAACTTTTCAGTTTTAATTTATCATTGATAGTGATTGATAGTGTGACAAATTATTATCAAACAAAGAAGACTTTAGTTTCGGATCTGAGCAAAATATGGCTGCCCCGATACCATAAATGATTAAGTCATATTATTTAAACTTTTATTTGAGTAAGTTTTTTTATCCACCAGGCATATGTCTAGCTGTGGACTTAATAGGTTGTTTTAATCTAAATCCGATAATCCTCAAGTTATTGTATTCATTTTGACCATTGTCATCGAATGTTTACTGGGTTAAGCTCTAGTCAAAGAAACTTCGCAACGTGCATTTATATATTTTGAATTTTTTTTTAAATTTACGCGAGACTAGGCTGTATGAGCATTTGTGCGGGGACATCTTCATCATTATCTTCATCATTCAGAGACTGTATCACCCCAATGCTGCGGGTGTCGTAAGAGGCAACTATACAAAGTGCGAGAAAAATCTATTAAATCATTAAAAGGTAAACGGTAAACCATCTCATTTACGCCATACGTAAAATACTCAGAATGGCGACGGGGATGAGCGTCAAAGGTTCGAGACTATTGATACTGCGATCGTCAATCTGTTTGCCGAGAGTGACAATTAAAGCAAATCTTCCATAAAACGGAGGGACACCATGTCAGAAGAAGGCTGTATGAGCACAGATCCCTTTGTCTTTAAACGAATATATTTTAGTCTGTTGTACTTTGTTTTTCGGAATGACGAAATTTTTTTAGGACATTAGTTTTTTTATTAGCATCATTAATATATGTAGATCATTATTTATTTTTGTTTATCATTTTTTTGTCCGTCTATTATGTTATAACAGTTAAAATATTGAACTATTTTTTTACATTCCTTTAATATTTTGCCTTTTTAAATGTTCTTTTTATTTAAGTAAAATTAAAAAAATCTGCCAGGAATCGTTTCATTTTTGTGATATTTGTATATGTCAATGGCGAGTTGACTGTTTACACTACTATTGATTCTTAAATCAAAGCCAACAGAACACAAAAATTACAAAACTCAATAAGAATTAATAAAGGAAGCGCTGAAATAATTAAATTAATAATTTAAATTAACACCTTTAAATTGAATCGGTATATCATTAGTTACACAAAGCTAAATAGTATTAATTTAAGTTCAATGGTCCAGTGCGGGACCCTAACAGCATTTTTGAAGATCATTTGACGCCATTTTAACTAGGTGTTTAGGCAGGGTAGAATGCCCAAAAAAATTTCTTTTTATAATCAATGACAAGAACAGGATCGGCGAAGCATTTATCGCTCGTCCACAGATTAAATCAAAGATGGGGTCGATTGATACGGTTTAGAATTGGATTGTAGGCAATTTATTTTTTTGGAGTATAATTTTAGAGTCAATTGGGCTTATATTGGTATCAGTAATTTCAAATCGATTTATATTTATTCGTCATTAAATAAGTCTACTAGATTTGACTCGCATTATGTAGGTACACTGCGCTTGCTCCTATCACTGCAAATGGAGAATATTTATAATCAAGCAGTATGGCCTTTCCATTTCAAAAATTTTGCTGATTAATTAGGTTATCGAGATCCTCGTTACGAATTCTCTCATGCAAAGAAACCGTAATCGTCGCTTTATTCCCTGATCAATTATGAGCCTTCTTCACTAACGACTTTCTGCTTCTTAAACATTAAATCTCACCATAAACGTAAATGAGAAAAGGGGAACTAGCTAAGTACAAACGTTTTACTTGGCAGAGCCACGCTGCTCAGGAATATCAGACGAGACCCTTTTTACTGGAAACGAGGCGTTTCATCTTAGCCTTTAGGGCTGATAACGCATCTGTACTTTGATTCTTAGTCGACGATGAATATACATATCTATGGGCCACAACAACCACTTCCCATCAGGTGGACTATTTGCTCTCGTTTGTCACCCATATACTGTAAAAAATACGACTGGGGTTGTATAACAATGATAATGGCCTCCACAACGAAATTTGGTCACAAAAAACAGTGTCAACGGAGACTAGCCATCAGTGCAGGACAGAATTAAACTGCCCGAGTGTATGCGCAAGCACAGGTGTACTCTGAATTCCTTTATTTTACAGTCCGATTCTACGGTTATCCGACACGACCGCGAGAGAGATCACGTGCAGGATCGACGGTTTTGCGTGCTTTACGAGGCAAGTGGGTGAAACGTCGCGTAATTTTTAATTCCGGGCATTTACCTACTGAGAATTTTTTAAAGACCTCATGATCAGGAATCGCGTGGACGACCACTAGACGAAAGAGGCTGTTGAAAACGAGCCCATTAAAGTCCACTGCTGGATATAGGCCTCTCCCGTTATAGGGAAAATTTACCTTTTTATAGAAACAGGGCGACAAACGAGCATACCTGATGGTAAGTGTATGCTGTGGCCCATAGACATCTACATTTAACCTCGATTAAGAATCAAAATGCAGATGAGTTGTCAAACCTAAGTACTAAGATGGAATGCCTCGATTCCAGTAAAACGGTTCTCCGGTTCTCTACACACATCATACGAAACACAGCAGCATCAGGCTGCTATTTGAAGCTGGTATTCTGTGAGAGCGTGGTCCTCCCCCGGTCGAGCTGACCCTTCGTGCTAAAACTGTAATATAGCTGCAGCGTGATTCTACCACGTATGACCTTAAACGTCACACTTTGCAGCCGAATTAACGATCGCGTTTCCAAACGACTCACATTTATTATACGCTGCTGCCCGTCGTCTGTCTGTTAAACATGACTCGTATCAATCGCAAATGATTCGGTCATTTGACCGGAGTCGCATCGAAGTATCGATGACTACAATCACATTTTTTGAACGTTCCGTATCAAACGATTGACAGGACATACTATCAAAGAGTATGGTAATGTCCAACGACCGACAGTCAATGGCAACCGATATCGGATGATGATAACAAATTTATTGTGGCCTAGGATAGATGGTATGGACCTCACAAACATGGTTCTAACAGGTCGGCGCCACTTGGCATACTGTACCGGAAACATTGAATTTATTGGATCATAGGTTCGAGTACTTCATCATTTCGCGTGGTGGCGACACCAACTGCCCACCGAGATCGTGTGACTTAACACTGCTCGATTTCTTTTATCGACATCGCTCGACATCATTTCTTTCTGTGGGGCCAAGAGATTTCACTTAGCCCCACAGAAAGAAATGATTAACAGGACTTACTATCAAAGAATATGGTAATGTCCGACGATGGATATTATCTAGCGGTTCTCACAAAATCACAGAGTACTAAACTGAAAATCGAAATGATCCATTTTAATGCTCCATCCGAATGATCCGGTGCGTAAGACGAACCAATACTTGAACGATCGGATCACTATAAATAAATGAATGACTACTATCTAGGTATTAGTGACTGGTGTAAACGATTTAGTTATACCGCCATCTATCGGAAGTTATTATATTTTTATTTCATTTCCCATAGTCACCATTTAAAGCTGAGAACAAATTATCCAACACTCAAAACAAACAAAACGACCCAAACACTCCTTGTCCATTATATTAATGTAAAACGACTCGAGAATGATGAATTTCACACATAGTATCCAGACTTACAAAAAGATGATAAACGTTAAAAAATGTACTTATGAATGTATTAATATGTACTTATAAATATAGGCACTCGTGGCCATGAACACATTCAATTATTTTTTTTTTCATTACACATCATGTCGCGAGCGCAGTTGGTTCGCTTGTGACACTCGAAACGTCCGCGGACGCGTCCCGTGCCCCGTTCACACTGTCCGCGGACGCACCAAACATCCAGCCGGCCAGATTCTGTTCGGACGTCCGAACGCTAAAGCTGAGAACAAATTATCGGACG
Organism: Parnassius smintheus behrii; assembly: GCA_036936625.1. Taxonomy (NCBI): domain Eukaryota; kingdom Metazoa; phylum Arthropoda; class Insecta; order Lepidoptera; family Papilionidae; genus Parnassius; species Parnassius smintheus. Next base: position 27,111,796 of record JAUPFT010000027.1, read on the forward strand.
CGGCTGACGGACGCGGCTGACAGCCGCGGCTTATTGAGATCTAGCCAGTACATTTAATACTACACTGTGCAAACTATCGGCCGTAAGACGCGGACATGACCTTGCGTCGCTCTTGAGCGTTCGGACGTCCGAACAGAATCTGGCCGGCTGGATGTTTGGTGCGTCCGCGGACAGTGTGAACGGGGTACGGGACGCGTCCGCGGACGTTTCGAGTGTCACAAGCGAACCAACTACGCTCGCGACATGATGTGTAATGAAAAAAAAATTAATTGAATGTGTTCATAGCCACGAGTGCCTATATTTATAAGTACATATTAGTACATTCATAAGTACATTTTTTAACGTTTATCATCTTTTTGTAAGTCTGGATACAATGTATGAAATTCATCATACTCGAGTCGTTTTACATTAATATCATGGACAAGGAGTGTTTGGGTCCCCTATTTTTTGGAGGACGACATAAAGCAGTTGCCGCTAACTTTATAAATTCTTTCTCGCTGTCACTGTTTGTCATGTTTCTCGATTGACAAAACCTTTCTGGAATGACCGAAACGAGGCGTCCGAGGACGCCGTCTCAGCTACCGTGCACACTGCTAAGCCGCGACTGTCAGCCGCGGCTGACGGACGCGTCCGATAATTTGTTCTCAGCTTAAAGAGCGACGCAAGGTCATGTCCGCGTCTTACGGCCGATAGTTTGCACAGTGTAGTATTAAATGTACTGGCTAGATCTCAATAAGCCGCGGCTGTCAGCCGCGTCCGTCAGCCGCGTCCGATAATTTGTTCTCAGCTTTACGACGAAAGTTGTTCAAAACGACTATAAATCAATAGCACGCTACAGACTATAAACTATAAATTTCTAGCGCGCTATTTAAATGCGCTATGTTATAGCGCGCTATTTATAAGAAAGCATGTTAAATTTTGCAGAGGCCGGCAAGCGCGTTAAATTTTGCAGCACGCTATATTTTGTAGCACGTTACATTACATGTCGTTCATTGTATAGACCGTTTGCTATACAAGAACATTATTTCGTAATAAGTCGCATTTAAGACTAAAATAAAATAAAGCGGTAAAAAAAACCAATGAACGCTTTTTCATACTCGTCAGGCTCACGACTTTTTATAGTCCTAAAACAATTTTTAAGGCATGTACTTTTTAAAACGAAGTAAAATTAATTATTTTTATTATAATTGATGTAAACGTTATTTTAACCTTAATATAAATTATAAATCAAATAAAGGTGTATTTAAAAGTTTATTGATTGTATTTATAAAAATCCGAATGGTTAGAGGCACACTGAACCTAAACGTTAAGTTGGAGAGGTCTCGTCTAATGAAGTCAACGCTCCGTCCCCCTCGTGCTCTAATCCAGAATCCCGAAAACTTTCAGCTCGAGTTACACAACCGCTTTCAGTGCCTACAAGATTGCAATGCAGTGAACTATATGAATGACAAGCTCGTAGAAACTGTCCATGCGGTCGGAGCTAAGTTCTGCAAGACCCGCCGCAGAAGAACACAAAAACTCTCCGATCACACTCTTAATCTCATGGCTGTTAGACGGGAGATGAGGCTGCAATCGTCAACAGATTTGACAGCATACAGGCAACTGAACAGACAGATCTCCAAATGCATGCGGTGAGACTTACGCAACTTTAATACTGCTCGTATTAAAGAAGCGATCGAGCGGAACCAGGGCTCCAAAGTCTTTGCCAGAGATCTGTCTGCCCGTAAGAGCCAACTGTCAAAGCTGAAGACTGAGTGTGGCTGCATCGTTTCCGGGACACCTGAGATTTTGAGTGAGATTGAGAGGTTCTATGGGCAGTTGTACACATCATCGTTGGAGCCACACGCAAGTGTGAGTAACGATCCAAGAGCAAGTCTTATCTGACACTATTCCGATGATATCCCGGACGTCAGTCTAAGCGAGATTAGAATGGCTCTCCAGCACCTTAAAAACGGCAGGGCCCCAGGCGAGGATGGAATTACAGCGGAGCTTCTGAAAGCGGGTGGAACACCGGTACTTGAAGTCCTTCAGAAGTCAGTTTTGAAGTCTCTTCAATTCCGTCCTCCATGGTGGCACTACTCCAGAGGCGTGGAGCAGAAGTGCGGTGGTCTTGTTCTTTAAGAAAGGCGACAACGCTCTCTTGAAGAACTACAGACCGATTTCCCTTCTGAGCCGCGTCTACGTGCTGTTTTCGAGAGTCATTACGAATCGTCTCGCACGCAGACTCGACGACTTCCAGCCTCCCAAACAAGCCGGTTTCCGAAAAGGCTTCAGTACCATAGACCACATACATACCCTGCGGCAGATTGTACAGAAGACTGAAGAGTACAATTTGCCACTTTGCCTGGCGTATGTGGACTATGAGAACGCCTTTGATTCCGTCGAAATTTGGGCGGTGCTGCAGTCCCTTCAGCGGTGCCAAGTTGACTGTCGGTATATCGAAGCGCTGAAGTGTTTGTACAGTAGGGCTACGATGGCTATCCGAGTACAGAACCAGAGCTCGAAACCTATCCAACTGCAGAGAGGTGTAAGACAGGGTGACGTTATATCTCCGAAACTCTTCACCGCTGCTTTGGAAGACGTTTTCAAGCTACTGGACTGGAAAGGATACGGTATTAACATCAATGGCGAGTACATCACTCACCTTCGATTTGCCGACGATATAGTCCTTATGGCAGAATCGCTGGAGGACTTAAGCACTATGCTCAATGACCTCAATAGTGCCTCCCAACGGATAGGTCTTAAGATGAACATGGACAAAACAAAGATCATGTTTAATGTCCATGTCACACCTATGCCGGTAGTTGTTGGGAGCACTATGCTCGAAGTTGTTGACGAGTACGTTTACCTGGGACAAATAGTCCGACTAGGTAAGTCCAACTTCGACCGAGAGGTCAATCGACGGATTCAACTCGGCTGGGCAGCGTTCGGGAAATTACGACATATCTTCTCGTCAGGTATACCTCAATCTCTAAAAACTAGATTGTACAACCAGTGCGTGTTGCCAGTGATGACTTACGGATCTGAGACGTGGTCCTTCACTGCTGGCCGTATGAGGACGCTCAAGGTCGCTCAGCGAGCTATTGAGAGGGCTATGCTCGGAGTTTCTCTGCGTGATAGACTCAGAAATGAAAACCAGAGTGACCGACATAGCCCAACGGATTAGTAAGCTGAAGTGGCAATGGGCCGGCCATATAGCTCGAAGAACCGATAACCGATGGGGAAGAAAGGTTCTCGAGTGGCAGCCTCGTACCGGTAGGCGTAGTGTAGGGCGACCCCCCACTAGATGGAGTGACGACCTGGTAAGATATGCAGGAAGTCGATGGATGCAGGTGGCTCAGGACCGTGCTTTGTGGCATTACTTGGGGGAGGCCTATGTTCAGCAGTGGACTTGTGAAGGGCTGTAATGATTGATAAAATTCAACTATTTACATATACACTTTTGTATCCATATTTTATTTACATTCAAAACATTAGTTAGGCTTCTTTTAAAGCAGACAACTGTGTGCTTCGATCACTTATAAACGTACAGTATACACTAACTAAACAACGCCTAACACTAAACTAGGTCGCGCGCGTTGAATAGCGTGCTGCTAGATCAAATTTGCGTCACACGTCATCTCCAAAACAGCGCTGCTGCTAGAACTAATTGCCGCTAGATATTAATACTTAATAGCGCCAAAGCGCCGTAGCGCAATAGCGCCATGGCGACTACTTACATACCACGCGCTATGTGTTATGGAGAGACAGCGCGCTATAATATGGCGCTATGCGCTATGTTAACCACCAATACTTAAGACACCCGCCGGACGATATGGGGAAGTAGATAATGAATATAAGTTACAAATTGGTACTACCAAACTAACTAGTGGAGTCTGCCAACACACACTAGACCGTCACGGTCCACAACTTTCGTAAGAAATGAAATTTTGGCAAAGGTATTTGACAGGTGGAGTCTATTTAACAAGACATATTATGTATGTATGACACAGATAAAAATAGACATGTATTGGTTGATGAAAAAAAAATTACAAAATGAAGCTATAATCATTGTATTAATTTAAATATGTTGCTATCACAAATCTTCGATATAATGGATATAGCAACGTTTTTAGACATCTTGATTGCGTCCGTATAGTTTTAAAAACCTTAAGTACAATCTACAAGGAATTATTCCACGACAAATCAGTCCGATCTATCTAAAATGGGCCCAAATGTTCTCTGTAATCACCGTGGAATATTAATAGAGACATTTCCCGTTCGACTGAGGAGCTCTCTATGCTTGAGTAGTAAAAAAACGTATAAAATAAATAGGTTATAAATGAAATAAATAAATAAAAATAAAAATACACCACCTCCCTGTCGTCGGGCGAGATATGAATTTCGGATAGGCGAACAGAAGCGGTAGTTGACTGGTAGTGGTAGTAATTGTTTTTAGTTTAATTATAGTCAAGAAAATAATACTTATGTACAGTTATAGCTATTTTTGATTTAAATATTAATTTCAAACGGGAGAAATAATCGCTAATGAAAAAAGTACTAAGATAGTATAGTGTGGTCCTCTTGGTTGATCTCGACACAGACGATCACCTCTCGAATACGTTTTACTAGGGATTCTCCTTTGTCTAGAAGATTACGATCCTTATATTTAATTCAAGCACAAAATAGTGAATGCACTGAGTTCTGTCTTAAAGTGTAATAGAAGGCCAGTCAGGCATTTTCCTCGGTCAGGATTCCCTCGTCTTCTTTGTCACATACAGAGTGAGTTCGTTTGTCACTACTACTACTATTATGAAAAGACTACTACAATCGATTGTTTAAGGCATAATATAGTTGCTTCAAATATAGGGATATTTATAATAATAATAATGTCTTCCAGACTGAATTTTGGTTACGGCGGCCTGCCTCAACGGAGACTATCCATCGAGGCAGGACAGGATTATAGTGTTTAAGTGTATGCGCAAGTACAGGTACACTCTCTATTCCCTCACTCTCATAATCCGATGGGACGGTAAACCGATACGATCGGAGAGAGATCAGGCGCAGGATCAACGGCTTTACGTGCTTGCCATAGCACAGGGGTGTGACACCGTCAATTTCCTGACTCCGGGCGGGTACTGAGAATTTCTTGACGGAAAATCTCAATAATTGATTTTTTGGCCCGACCCGGGATTCGAACCCAGGACCTCATGATCATTAGTCACACTACTCTACAAGCACTAGACCAACGAGACAATCGGGGGAGATATATTTATACTAATTATATTGTAGAACTGTGGTATGAGACAATTAAAAATTAAAAAAAATTTAAAACGAGAAACCATGAATCTGTACTGCTGGTCAAATATTGGGTCCGGTGGTTTATCGAATTCTAAACCTCAAACACACAGTTCATATATTATTTTTGCATTATTTTAAATATTTTGAAAATAATAACTACTCCACACCTACCCTGTCTAGAGCGGCAATTACAAAAAAATCTGATAGTATCAGAGCTAGCTAATTGGTGCTCATAAATTACACTCACACACCTTTCGCTGTAATGTATGTCTGTTTGTCTGTCTCGATAGCCCAAGAGGGTAGTCGAGGGCGTGACAGGATATTTTGATATCTTTACATTTATTTTATTCGTTTAATTTTATTTGTAAAAACAAATAAGTTTGATTTTTATTTTTTCTCCTTCTTTACCACCTCTCAGTTGACTACTGGATATATATCTCTCCCATTTTAGAGAAGATTTGCCTTAATCGCCACGCGAGCACAGGCCAGATCGTCAAATGTCGCAATCGCACCTTTGACGTTGATGTCCGTCGCCGGACTGGGTATTTTAAACCTGGCCCCTTTTTTTCGTGGGGAAAGCCTCATGGACATCTTTGGTTGCAAGAGCACCCGAAAGGTTATGTCGGAATCCTACCGGCTAAAACCCCACGGTGGTCTCCATCAGCGTGTAGGGGATCTCTGTTCGGAACACAACCGGGGCCCCTCTCTCGTTTTGCTTTATTGAAAGTACGTCCCGGTTGCAGTACTTACTACCCCCAGCACCCTCGCAGTGTTATCGCGATGTTTCGTAACCATTTCCAAGCCATCGTCCTCTACAGAGCTTCATTACTAGGCACTCAAGGCCCCCGCACCAAATGCCTGCAACCCCAGAGGCCCCGTTTCTGGTAGGGGATCACCATCTTCAAGGAGAGGGCCGTGAAGAGTGCCTTGACGTGACGTGAGAGTGGGATCTGTCCTCCTCCGATCCCGCTCAGCAGCCTCCTTCTGGACCATTACGGACTCACAAAAGGTGGCTACGGCCCTCCACGCCGAATCCTCGCTCAGCATCGTCGACACGACTGCTGGCAGGGAGAGGTTCCGACCGATCCGGTTCGCTAGGATTGCGGCGACTAGACCAACGAGGCAATCACACAGATTACTAATATACAAGGAAGCTAGATTTAAGTGGAATCGATTGAATACTAAATATGATACATGCAGTGTTGCCCTATGCATTGTTAGTAAGGGCGACGACACACTGCAGTGCAAAATGGGTTCAAATGTGTTCAGTCCGAAGAAGTTGTAAAAGTGAAGTTTATATTTGTTGCGCTGCTGGTACTATAATCAATGGGCCGAGCACTAGCCCTTATATCCCCTTTTTCATTTACGGACAAAACTTGGTAGACTTTTTCGAATTGGTATACTTACATAAGTTTTACTTAAGCAAAAAATATTTATGTGCAAAGCATATTATGTACACTGACACAGAAAACATAAAAATCATGCATGCTTATAAAACACACAAACATGCCGACAAACGCAGAAAAAAATGACGTATTGTTCGAAATTTAAGATATTAAATATTACCAATTAACTTGTTTTTATGTCTTTATTTTAAGGCTCATTAACAATCAAATACATGTACATATATAAATTAGTGTAATTTTCTAAATAGATTGAAGTAGCAAACAACAGATTAAATATAAAATTTAGATAAACTAGTGACATTACAACTCGACCAATAAATACAAAAATTACTAACAATACTCCAATCGTCAACACAATTTCTACTAACGATTTCAAGTTGGCTACGACTTCTCTAAGGAGTTGATTTACAATAGTTTAATGGCGTGAACAATTTGAAACTAAAGCGTACTTCGATTATGCTCCAAATTCTCAAAATAATTTTCAATCTGTTCATCGTTTTGTTATTTGTTAATATTTTTAACACCCAAATTATATTAGAATATTTTTAACGAACTACTGTACGAACCTTTCGTCGCATCTGCAATGCATTAGTGTGTTCACTCGCCAATTATATAATCCGTATTTCTTCTCCATACCACCAATCCAGAATGGACATCTCAGGTCATGTACGCGGCAACACCGGTCCGTTCTAGTGTAACCCCCAAGTTGCGAGTAATGTGTCGCCGAAAAGCCTTTACCGCACCATTTTGTGCCAGGAACACGTAGAATCTCCATGGCGTCCCGTTTTTTTCTGTTAAGTTTTTTTTTAAATATTTATTTAAGGACATACTGTCCCTACAGCCAATTAATTCTACTATAAGTTATTACTTATTAGGCAATATTAATGTTCAAGATATTCTTAACGTCTGGCCTAAAGGTCTAGATACCAGGCCATAAACTCCAAAAAATATTCTTAACGTCAATGCAATGAATTCTTTTTTAAAATTTGGGATAATGCAATCTTCTTAGTATTAGTGGACCACCTATGAAATTTTATGGTAGTAAATAATAATCGTTATAAATCGGTCATAGGATCGAATTGAGCTATAAAGTCGGCGCATCGTCGAACGATCCATAGATCACTATATTTTATTAGTTTATTGCGGCGCACTAAGGGAACGATACTAAACAAAACTTGCCTATGGGACCGCTAATTACATTCTGCGGCGAACTGATATCTTTTGATCGGGGTCATGTGAAAGCTGGGGAATTAATTCTATAAAAGTGTTAAGGAAACGTTAATCTCATCAATTAAAATATTGTCAAATATATATAAAGTTCCAGATAAATATTGATAATATTTTAATGATTTGTCGACTAACACGCTTTTAGTATCCGTTGAGGAAGGCCACCGTGACAAAATTAGTCTGGAGTTGGCATCATCAACTTTCTCTTTGGTCTCATATTATATGCAGGATAGAGTATTTTTACTTTTAAGAGGATATAGTAAGTCAGCTCAAATTATAATTTCGCCCCCACTTCCCCGCGCGACGTATGCTATGTACCGACATGTTTGAAATCACTAATACTGTAAGTAGATTGGTCGATAGATACTTATTTCATTAGGTTGTCGACGCCAACCCAGTCGCTTGTTATTTTTATTACGGTTATTTCCCATTTTAACTTTACGTCGTTCTGTTGCGTAATGTGTATTCTGATCGTAAGCGACACATCTTCCCCCTTCAAAGGCCGAAGCAAAACTGATCGGTAGGCATGTCGATCTAAAATCGATTAATCGAAAAATCGATTCTTTGGAGCAAAATAATCTAAATTTTTTAGATCGATTCGGAGCACCGCATCGATTCACTGAATCGATTCAAAAACCTCTCGAATCGGACCGATTCATCTGATTCTAGAACCAGCGATAAAACTCCCAAATTGGCTGGGGTAAGATGCCGCAGTTTTTTAATTTTTTGCTGTTGGGGGACGCAAAAACAACCGATCTTACTTGATTGATAATTTGAACGCAATATACAACACGTAACATAATTAACGCACTTTGAGAAAGTAGTTTGTTCAGAATTGTTTACTGAATCGATTCCTATGATTTTTAATATAGGTAATTTTTTGTCCCAAAATTAATTAAAACTACGTAAATTACAGTCACACTAAATCTCTACAGGCAAAACAAACTGAAATGGACCGTAAATTAAGGCAATAAGACTTTTTTAAGAGTGCAGATTTATTTGTATTATTACTAATTCTGTCATTCAACAAAAATAAAGAAAAATGAACTTTATTTCAAGCACGTTAAAGTTTTTGCGTTCGTGGATTTGTACTGAGACCACAACATTCTTCCGGAATTAGTATAACTAATTTGATAAATAATCAGTGCATAAAAATGTTTAACTAAAAATTCAGTGTATGTATTATGGTTATAACATAATATACTAATTGGGGTGTCTGAGGGTGTGCGTTAATTACGTTACATATTGTATATTTGAATAAAATAAATATTTATGAACGCATCTAACAATATCAAAAAGTTGTCATTTCATTTTCATTTCTAAATTTCTAATTCTAATCTTGCCTGTGGAATGTTGGTCTAACTTAATCTGTGCTGTGAACAAAATTACATATACATACTTCAATTTAATATTATAACTGTGAACCTGTTTGAACTGTGAACTTGCGAATTTACTTTATTATCAAAAACATACATACTGTGAGCTGTAAGTACAGACGGAGTACTTTCTATATATCTAGATGCTATAAATAAATATTATACGTTGAAGTTTATAGAGGTTTATAGTAAGGAAATAACCAGTATTGTGCATGTGTAGCATTCATTTCAATTTGATAAATAGTGAATTAATAGATTGAAACAGATTGATCGAGAAATGTAGGTTGCAATTGCCCTTTTGTTAAAGTATTGTTGTTGCTTTTAGCCTAAAATGTCAAATAAAAGTGATACATGGAATAACTTTGTAAAAAAAGGGATCGAGTGGCGAACCACCCCTCAAACAAGCGTTTCAAGCTTACCAGGAGAGGTTAAAAGGAATATTAGTAATTTTAATTATTAAGATTACTAATATTTTAATTTCAAAAAATATTAAGGTTCAATTAAATAAAAAATCGCAAATTCTTGAAATTTCATGTTTGAAAGTGTCGCGATTAATCGAAAATCGATCTTTTAATCCTCGATTTAATCAATAATCGATTCTAGTATCTTCGATTCGAATCGATTCAGAGATCGATTTTTTAAGAGTGAATCGACATGCCTACTGATCGGGCGGCAGGAATCAAGCTTCAAGATGCCGATAGTTTAGGTAATTTCTTTTTACAGTGAAAATATAGGCATTTAAAAAAAAGTAAATAACATAAGCACTGCTTTATAGTTAGTTCAGTTAGTATGCAAAGTTTCATGATCTTATTTAAAGTATTTTATGAATAACAGCGGTTTATTGTTTATTTTGGAGGTACTTTTGGATTTTTTTTATATCGAGAAAATTTTACGGAATCGTGTTTTCGTCTAACATAGTCCTTAACATTAATCCTCAACTTTACCATATATTTATTTCAAAATTAATGCTGCAATATTTTCGGTATAACGGAGGATCTTGCTAAGCCATTTGAGGTTATATTTCCCCTTAATTTAAAAAAAAACGATTGTGCTTATGACAACACGATTAAAGTTAATTTTTTTAACTCTATTTGTATATATATGCATATGTGTATAATATATACGTGTATATATACAACACGTAACATAATTAACGCACTTTGAGAAAGTAGTTTCAGAATCGTCTACTGAATCGATTCGACTATCATTTTTATTATAGGTATTTTTTATTCCAAAAATAATTAAAACTACGTAAATTACAGTCACACTAAATCTGTACAGTCAAAACAAACTGAAATGGACCGTAACTTAAGGCAATAAGACTTTTAAGAGTGCAGTTTTATTTGTATTATTACTAATTCTGTCATTCAATAAAAATAAAGAAAAATGAACTTTATTTCAAGGACGTTAGAGTCTTTGCGTTCGTGGATTTGTACTGTGACCACAACATTCTTCCGAAATTAGTATAACTAATTTGATAAATAATCAGTGCGTAAAAATGTTTAACTAAAAATTCAGTGGATGTATTATGATTATAACATAATATACTAATTGGGGTGTCTACCTGTGTACCTACATCATCATTACAGCCTTTCACAAGTCCACTGCTGAACATAGGTAGTAATGCCACAATGCACGGTCCTGAGCCACCTGCATCCATCGACTTCCTGCGTATCTTACCAGGTCGTCACTCAATCTAGTGGAGGGTCGCCCTACACTACTGATATAATAACTGGCTATGAGAGAAAGAGAGAAAGAAAATGTGCGCGCGCACTGCTCTCTCTCTTGCCTCTTGCTTATATCCCCCACTCACCTCCCACACGCCTCGCCCGATCACACTTTTCGTAACGCTTTCGTCACCAAATTACTCCACAAGTCAAGCGTGCGTAAAGAAGTTTTACTTCAAATCTATTATCTTGATGTTGGTGCTGTTAGACTATGCGTCTCTTACAGCTTCATCTTGTCTCAGGGCTCGCGGCCTGCAAGGCCGCGAGCTAATTATAAAGGGAAAGGCAATGAGGTGAGGATGATGATGTGATGGTTTATGATTTGATATTGTTACCAATCATCATATCGCCTTTTAGGCGTTTTTCTTTGAGCTATCTAACTGCAGTCCGAGGGGGGTGTGCGGACCCCCGTCTCTGACTGCTCAGCTCGGGTCGGTCGATGGTCTGGGCGGTGAGAACCGTCCAGGAACGCGGGTGTACGGTGTGTACGCGGTGTGTGCTGGAACGCGTCGTGCCCGTCTGCGGGTGCGACGCGTCCCATTCGTTGTCCTATTTGTGTTTGTACCATTTAGTGTGGGTGTAGTGTCGTTGTGTGATGTGCCTGCGACGCTTGGGTCGGCTGGATCGAGCGATATTGGTGGTTCTATTAAAACATTTCGCGGTCTACGGAGGTAGGGCGCGACGTTTGCTATCGGAACGTAGTTAGCTGCGTTTGTCACTAGCGGGTTAGGGTGGGTTTCTACCTTGTCGAAGTAGCGTTGGGACATCTCCTTAAAATATTCGGAGATAGATGGTAGTTCACAATCGTTGTGTAAATCAGAGTTCCGTTGGTACCACCGTGCGCCGGTGGCTCTCCGGATGAAAAAATTTTGTACTCTTTGGAGTTTTAGAATATGGGTCTTATATGTATGGGCGAAAGCTACACTTGCATAGGACATAACCGGTCTAATGCAGGTTTTGTACAGCCGGAGTTTGTGTCTTAGCGACAGTTTGCTCTTACTGCTAACGAGTGGGTGTAGACGGCCAATTATTGACTTGGCTTTGTTGCGTACTACACTTATGTGCGTCTTGAAACTCATGCGGGAGTCGAAAGTGACGCCTAGGTATTTGGCCGATTTTTCCCAAGGGATTGGGCGGTCGTATAGAGAGATTGTTTTGGGTTTAGTACCTCCTGTAGAATTTCGTTGAAAGTATACTGCTACACTTTTTTCGGGATTCACATCAATTCTCCATAGGCGAAACCATTCACCAAGGCGATTGGTCGCTTTTTGGAGCTTTATGGCGAGTCTATTTTTGTTGGGGTCTGACACAAAGAGTGCCGTATCGTCGGCAAAAAGTGCGGTGTTCACCACGGGGTCATTTGGGATATCACTCGTGAAAAGTGTGAAAAGGAGTGGGGATAGTACGGAGCCCTGTGGAACCCCGGCCTTAAGGAAACGTTTCGTAGAACGAGTTCCCTCTACTCGATATCGAAAAGTGCGGTTCGAAAGGAAAGCTCGTATGATGTGCACGAGCCTATCGGGCATGTTCAGTTTGTACAGCTTGTAAATCAAGCCGTCGTGCCAGACCTTGTCAAACGCTTTCGCGACATCGAAGAAGAGGGCTCCCGTGTTTCGAGACTTTTTTCTTAGCGGGTTTTGACTGAAGCCAGACAGAATGTATTCTGTTAGGCGATGAATCTGGTGAGTGCATGAGTGATTGGCTCTAAAGCCGAACTGTTCGTCTGGGAGGAGTCCGTTAGCTTCGGTGTAATGACGGAGACGCTTGTGGATAATGCGCTCGTATAGTTTGCCCAATGTGTTGAGCAGGCTAATGGGTCTGTAACTAGAGGGACGATTACGCGGTTTACCCGGTTTTGGGATCCCTATTACGTCTGCTTCTTTCCAGCTGTCCGGGAAAGAGCAGTTCGTGAGAAAGGTGTTAAATATTCCTACAAGGAGGCAAATAAGTGGCGCCGAAAGGGATTTGATAACCTTGTTACTGATGCCGTCTGGCCCAGGGGCTGATCTATTTTTAAGACTTTTAATAGTTTCGGTGACTTCATCTACTGTCACAGGATCGAGAGGTTCACCCGCTGGTGGCAGCGCAGACCTACGTTCAACTTCCGATTCTACCTCTAATAGGTGAGCGGGATCTATTGGTGCGGTGGACGGCGTGCACTGGTACTCTAGACTGTCTGCTAGGCATTCGGCTTTTTCGAGATCGTCAAGGGCGAGATCGGGGTGGTCCAGCCTCACGAGAGGCGGCATCGGTGCGGATTTGTCGGCTTTAAGAGCTCTTGTTAGTCTCCAGAAGGCGTCTTGGGATGGTTCGATACCTTCTAAGAGGTTATCCCAGTTATCGTTTCTAAACTCGGCTACTCGTTGTTTAATCTCGCTTTGTAGAGAACGTACCCTAAGTTTATTGGTTTCCGTGCGATAGCGGTCGTAAGTTTTAAGCGCGGAATTCTTCGCTCTAATCAGTCGTCGAACATCTGCCGGCAGTTTCGTGTATTGATCGCTCGATACACGAACCTTACGGGTGCAATCTTCGACCGCTGATGTGAGGTGAGTCGAGAGGGCGCTAATCGCCCTATCGGCCTCCTCCAGCGAGTCTATCTTGTCAGGTATAGTGTTCAAATGCTGGGAGTTCGTAGACTTAAGTTTGACCTCAAGTTTACGCCAGTCGACAATAGTTTTGGTCTGAGGGACCTCACCTGCCGGCTGGCCCAGTTGTAAAACGACCGGCCTGTGGTCTGAAACTAGCTCTATAATAGTCTCTATCGAATTAATACTAAGTCGGATGTCTTTTAGTAAAGCTATATCGAGGACGTCCGGATGTTGGTTGTTTGAAAAAGGATAGCGAGTTGGACTCTCGGGAGCGATAACATCGAAGTTAAGTCTCTCCGTGAGGTCTCTTAGTATTTTTCCGTTAGGGTTGTTAACGTTAGAGTTCCAGCTAACGTGCTTACTATTTAGGTCTCCTGCGATTAATACGCTAGGGCCTAGGTTTAATAGAGCCGATATATCGGAATCTAATATACTTTTTAAAGGAGGTAAGTATGCTGATGCAATTATTAATGGCGGATGGCCAGTAAGCGCTATCCTACAGACCGACGCTTCTATGTTAGTAAGCGGCGGAGTATCTATCGGTACACATTGCAAGGACCTTTTGTAGTAGATCAAGGTGCCGCCTTTAGGTCCGGTCAACCTATCATTTCGTACTAGGGTATAATTGGCTATTTTGGGATCGCTCAAACTAGGTTTCAAGAAGGTCTCTTGCACTAGCATGATGTCGATATCATGGTCGCGTAAAAAATACATGATCTCTTCCTTTTGATCTCTGACACCGTTTGCGTTAAAGTACGCGACAGTCAGAGACCTAGGCTTAGTTCTACCTACGGGTCTAGCTTCCATTTTAGTTAAAAAGAAAGGAGTCGCTTAGGCGCACTGGAACGAACCTATCGCTTGGATAAGACTAAGATGCTCAATGGTAGCATTGAGCCTATCCTGTATCGATTTAGCTTCGCGAAGTTTGCGGGCTAGAGTTGTGACTTCGTCCACATTGAAGCTGCTAGCGAAGTTGAACACTAATGAAAGGTCAGTGTTGATGTTTGACGGTGCCTGAGGGGCGGGTTTGGGTTTCTGGGCCTGGCGAGGAGGCACTGGCCGTGAGGCGGCCGCGCTGACTATTGCCGGGGGCTTAACCCATGCATTGGGCTTAGGTGCTGAAGGCACCGGAAGGCTTGGGCCTTGCCCGGAAGTCCCTTTAACGGGGGCGGACTTGGCTGTAGCCTGAGCGGGCGCGGGTTGCGGCACCGAGATTGGTGCAACCGAAGGGGCAGAATGCCGTGGGCGCGACCTACTGGGGTTGCCCGCACGCCCGCGCCGGATTGCTCCTCCATTCTGCTTCCTACGCGGCGCTTTGGAACACCCGCGATAGCTCGCTGGGTGTCCCTCTTCGCCGCACAGAACACAGCTTGGAGGGCCCTCCGTCTCGGGCGTTCGGGGGCACTCAGTAGTGTCATGATCGCCTAGGCACTTGACGCACCTAGGCCTGGCGAAGCAATTCTTGGCCGAGTGGCCGTATAATTGGCATCGGTGGCATTGGCCAACGATGCCCCTATTACGCGGGGACTCTACTGCAATTCCTGTGAGATTGCATATTCTCGTGATGTTATATATTTGTTTGCCCTCTGGAGACAGGTCCAGTATGACAAGACAGAGATCTAGGTATCGTTTTTTTCTGTTGGGTGGTGCATCCTGTGCACTTCTCTAACAGGGAGGTTTTGCGATTTAAGATCGCTTAAGATGAAATCTGTATCGAGCTCCTTAGGGAGTCCGCGAACTACAACACGGAGGTTACGGTCCTCCGCGAGAGTATATGTATGGAAGCTCAATTGTTGAGCTTTTAAATGCGCAGTTAAAGCGCGGAAATCGTCTGTCGTTGCGACGTGGATGCGGATGCCTTGTGGTCCATTGTGGACTTTGGGGCAGAATATTTTTTTGGAGTCTATCCACTTGGATAGGTTGCTCCAGCGCGACTTGTCCTGTAAAATTATAGGAGGCGGCGGCTTCTCCTTCCTAGGTTCGGCCTGAGTCGGATTCGCGGTTTTAGTCGCGGTAGTTTTGCGCGCGGAAGGCGCGACTTTTTTAGCCGGAGTGGCGTTAGGCGACGTTTACTTCAAAAACTCTTCAGTTGATTAATATCGTATGATTGTGTTAGTGTGAGAAATACCAAAAGGATATTGTGTCTTCCGACAGATGACAATATAACTATTTCGTTTACGTCAGGCGTAAAGTACGGATCGAAACGTCTAGGATTGCGGTCGTCAATTCACCAGCTAAGCGTGACGATTATAAAAAGTCCTCACTACTCGGCAGAGGCTCAAGTTCTCAACTTTTAGATAATAATGATTATCTAAAAGTTCAGAACTTAAGCCTCTATAATAATGAATAAAAATAAAAAAGAATACAATTTAAATAAATTACAAGCAGATATTCGTCACACAATAACGCGCGGAATGAACAAGATTTGAATCGCAATGTAAATTTTGCAAGACGCGGGTCATTATTTAATTGTTTGATAATATATTACTTTATCAAATGTATTTCTATGAAACCTTTAATCTGAAAATCACTACAAACTAAAGTCAAGGTTGACCATAGATTTCAAAACCGACAGACATTTATATTTCACTTTTTACTTCATTTTGTTCTAAATTTGGTTAGAAGAAAAAATGGTTGATTTTTTTTAATTCATAATATGTTCTGGTGGAACTTACGCAAGCAACTTACTAGAAGCATCCACAGAGTATACAATAATTTTAATTCCATATCTTTAATAATAAACCTGTAATCTCAGTGCATCGCGCGGTTCGGAATGTTCTTACATTATAACTAAAAGGACGTTGATTGGACGCAAGGCTTTATGATTTAGGACTACAATAAAGAAACCCCTGTATATCTTTAATGGCCATCTATACGGGGAATAAGTTTACGTTTAATGAAGGAGTTGGATTTTTAGGGACAGACACATTGAAATGTTGTAGTTTTGTATAGAACAAATCAATCAAACAATTTTATTTTGATTCTAGACTAAAATACGTGATGAGGTCTAATAATTTTCCGTCATTTAATTGAGAACTTAGTTTTAAATAAAAGTTTATCAGTTTCTAGGGTATTAAATGAATATATATATGCTTGTTGTTGACTTGATCCGAAATGTGTTTTTCATATTTTTAACTCTTGTTTTAATTTCTCTATTTTTGGGAATATCCGTAGTTTGTTTTATTAGTTTCTGATTTAATTACTATAAAATATAAGTAGTACCCGCGGGTAATAAGGCTTAGGCTAAGGGAAATTGAGAAATAATGTGAAAAATATCCAAATTGGTCTACAGATTTTAATAAAAACCATTGGTTTAGGACAATTTCGTATAAAGTATGAACGAGAAATTCTAACATTTGCCATACAGAAAAACGAAATCAAACATTCCTAAAAACCTTGATAGTAGGCCGTGTATTCCTATAGTAGGATAATGAGGCCTACTGATTTAATGAACTTCAATACTACACGTAACATATTTAATATTTGTGATCAATAATTACATGAATTAAGACTTAAAATCCTAAAAAAAATATATGAACTGCCTCAACTAACAGCACTTAAATTCATCAGTATATGATGAACAAACTAAGAAACAAACGCACTCCTCGTGATTGTCATCAGTGCGTCGGTTGTCTCAAGTTGAGTTGAGTGTTAGGTTGATAGTTGGGTTGGGTATCCTTTCAACCGAATTTATGCCACAGCGGCTAGTCTCAAAGAAGACTAGCCTATCTGCACAGTGCAAAGTTATAGTGTCCGAATGTATGCGCAAGCACAGGTGCACTCTCTGTTCCCTCACAATCATCAAATCGCAATTCGACACGGTCCGAGAGAACTTAAGCGCAGCATGAATTATTTACAAATAATTTAATAGCTTCTAATGTTAAATTTCTAATGTCATCCTTAATTCTTCGACACACTTTGTTATTGCACTGTTTGGACAGCTGAAATCGGGTCGTTTTATGACTACGACATCACTATAGTATCTCATAAATAGATTTGTTTGCATTTATAACACTTTAAGTGATATAAAATAAATTATAAAACAAAAAAAAATACACAAGAAGAAGGAGTATAATAAAGCCTATGGTGAAATATAGCAGGCTTTAAAAACCGCCGATCAAGTATTTCAGTAAAACGAAATTTAAAAAAAACTTGACCTCGACAACGATACGTAATCCAAATCTTCAAGATCAACAAGGAATTTATTTCTAAAGATAAAGATTACGATTTTAGATAGCTAAGATAGCTAAAATATTACAAAAAATACTTACGTATCTTATGATAGATAATGTAAATCTGAAGGCAGAACGCGGGGGGTAGCGCGTCTCTGCAAAGTTGTAGAGACATTATCATGCAATAGGAGTCTTTTATTATCTCCTTGAGCGAGAGCGGTTATTAGTATATACGATTTTTGTTACTTAGGCCTTATTAGGCGACTGGCCTTGTTACTCGCAAGTACCTTATTATACCCGAAAGGAACAATAATCTGCATTTTCCAAACAAACTAACTTCCCCGCTACGAAATCTGTCAAATGTCACCTCATTCGATAATGACGCCGCGCCGGTGGCAAAAAGAGTCGCGAATGCCATTATTAGCGAATAAAACCCCATATCAACATGTTCTATTTTAACCATTTAAGTAGTTTAAAAATACTATTAGAAGATTTATTTTTATTTGCTAAGGCATGGTTTGCATGGATTTCAGCCAAAACGTATAACATAAAGTGGCCTATCAAAACTAGTTGCAACTGATCGAAATTTCACAAAATGTTATGAATATGGAACAGGTCTAGGTCCAATATGTTCAAAGTCTAGGTCCAATATATCATCTTTTTAGCCGATTCAAAAAAGTGGGAGGATCTCAATTCAACTGTATGCTTTTTTATACAATAAAAAAACATACACTCGAATTGGGATGTTCATCGACATTTTTGTTAATTGTGAATTGAATTTAATGATTCTTTTTTTATTAATTAGGTAATACTTTAGGGATGATCCCATATACATTGGTGAACATTCTTAAATTTATTTAAATAACAGATGAAATTTCTAATGTATAACAATTTAGACGACATTCGAGTTTTCGATATTCATTAGCCTGTTCAAAAGGGTCCAGACACTAAACTTTTAATAAGAAGTAGAGAAGCCTATAAAGAGTCAAAAGCTATTATAAAATTTCCGCATAGTAGCTTCATAAGTCAGAGCTGTAATACTTCTACTTCAGTATGTCTAAGCAACAACTTCTGAAGCTATTATATATTTTTTTCTTTTTTATTCTTCGAGGTTGGCTTTAATTTATTTAATAAAATTCTATGGCTCAAATACTCTAACGCTGCTCATTTTTAAAATGCCGTTAAGTCTCATGCTGTCTGTATCACTTTATGTCAAAGTGAATGTGACACTACGAGACCTAACGACATCTGAGTAGCGTTTTTTTTCTGAAAGTATGTTGTTGGTCCTGCGGCTTCAAGGGCCCCTCAAAAGGAGGTACGAACCTCGGCTTGAACCATTATCGCAATGTGAGAAAACGTGTCGAAAAACTAAAAACGTCCCGTATCACGGGTACTGGACCTCGCGTACGGGTGTTTTTGTGACCTCGCATTCGCCGGGGAACGTAGTTTGCCCTAGGGTTCTTTATTAGTATAATATTTGAATGTGTGTGTGTGTGTGTGTGTGTGTGTGTGTGTGTGTGCGCGTGTGTGTGTGTGTGTATGTGTATCAGTGTGTGGACAAACGGATTTCCTCTCCTGTGGAATGGGGGGGGGGGATGGGATCAACCTATTCATGAAAGTGCGTCTTCTGGGGGCCTCAGCATTTCTCTCTGGGGAGTACGAGCCCATCTCTACCACCAACGGATTGTATGATCTTTGATCGAACTTAAGAATCTTAAGGATAATTCCTTAAGATACGAATTGTGGGCAAGTTTGTTCAAATTGAGGTCTTCGAACATATAGCTGATGTGAAGAATCGACGCTCCGGGAAGTCTGCAGTCTGTGAACATGTACAGGATCGCCCCCGTCACTACATCAGATTTGATAGACCACAAATCCTCGCTAAAGAACACCGATTCCTTCCAAGGATGATTCGCGAGGCTATTGAAATCAAAAAACATCCTAATTTCAATAGAGAAGATGGCTGGGTGCTACCATCTGCTTGGGATCCTATAATAAATAAAATTAAATCCCAACCCAAGCATACAACTGCAAGACTTCATGATACCATAAGTTCATACTGTGTAGATCGGAACAAAAGTTAAATTTTAATCTATGGTAACCGCGGTTAACTATGACATCTGGACGTTAAACATCTCAGTCCTTCCCGTGACCATGGGTGCTGTAAAGCTCTCGAAACGTCGGGTATTAAAAAGTTAAATATACGCGATAAATTCCGTAAAAACTAGTATTATTTCAATGGGGTGATACTGTTCGTTCCGTTTCGGGATTCCGTTTCGGAATTCCGAACGCAGCAAGTCCATATAAAATCAAGGTACCGTCTCATACCTACGGTAGTTTTCCATTCGAAATTTTGCGGGCAAAACGGAATTCCGTATTTAGTAAGTGGCAGCCTAAAACGTAAAAGTCGACTTCAGGAAATAATTTTTAAACACGTATAATTAAAAAATTTAAACCATCCACGATAGCGCGCACACCAACTCAAGAAAGTTTAGTCGTTTTTGGACGAATGGTAGGTACTCGTATAAGAAAGCGTAAAAAACGAACAAAAAAAGTTATTTTTATAAATATCATCAAATATGTAAATCAATATTATCTACTATATGATTTACATTACATATTTGACGATAATTTATATTATAACAACGTGCTTTTCAGATACTTTGTTAAATGCTTCAATACTTTTTTAAGAAAATATAATGAAATTTTCAAATATTTTACATATGGAGAGAAATATCGTCGTTCTGAAACAAAATTTTCTTTAAATTTTCTTTTGTCGGTCAGGAGACAAACTGAAGAAAAGCACTTCTATATAACTTTAGAGATACTTAGTAGCCGACAAAGAACGCCTAAAGTGGCCTGAGAGGATCACTTCTTGCCGACATATTTTGAAGCCTGCATCTTATATGCTATATGCTATTGTTTCAGGTCTGTGGTCTTTTTGCCCATCGGCCTTCTGCCTGCGAAGCGAGCGTAGTCATAGTCCCGAATACCTCTATACATAGCTACGGACCCACTGGTGAATTCTGAACTTTAATTCTTCTATCAACTATGTCTTAGCATAAATCATCGTATTCTTTCAGGTTTAAAATCGGTTCTTACTTTTTTAAGTTAAATTATAGTATTTACTCTAGTAAATACAATAATTTAACTACATAACATATTTTTTGACATTATAATAAGCTATATATAGCATATTATAATGTCAAAAAATATGTTTTATTTTCCCACTTCTATTTACAGCGTGTAGTATATAATACACTATTTTAAAAAGAAAGCAAATACGAAATAGTCGTTTTAAAAACGTTAAAAAATTCAAACAGTTATTCAGTGTTACCAGACTAAAATATAAAACAAAGAATGGTGCTATATATACCAGGTAACTCCCAAAAAGCAAGAAGCGTTCCGTGACAAGTACAAGAAATAAAAGAAACCCGCCGGAAAACGTGATATGATTGTAGGATTGCCGTTGTCAAACATTTCGTGGTTTCGGAGGCATTCGGGTGATTTTATTTTTGTAGTTATACATTCTTAATTAATTACATAATTATTAAATATTAAACAAAACTTATATTCTTTCAGGATTCAAATCGGGTCTTACATTTTTAAGTTTAATTATTGTATTTATATAGCTAATTTTAATGTCAACAAAATATGTTTTATTTCTACACTTCTATTTACAGCGTGTAGCATATAAAAAAAAACTATTTTAAAAATAAAGCGAAATGCAATAATACGCAATGGTCGTTTTAAAAACGTTAAAAATTAGTTAACACCAAACAGTTGTCCAGTGTTACCAGATTAAAATATAAAAAAGGATGGTGCTATATAAAAATATATTTAAAAAATTACTTCACATTTTGTTTGTCACATAATATTGATTTTTGACATATAAACTCTTTCTTTCAGATGTTGAGAGCGATTTACCTAAATAACAAAAAAAATAATTATAATGAATGTGATGTATTTGGTACTGATTAATTAAACAATTTGATTTAGTTTGATTAGTCCAAAAAATTTAGTTCCAAATATTATAACTAGCAATTCTACAATCTATAAAGTCAACTTATTCAATCCAATAACCCGAACGTTCCAAAACCTTGAACCGTTACCACTTAAAAGCACCCAACACTCCTACCAATTTGGTAGTTTAAATTTGGCAAACCCAGCTACCAAAAAACCAAAAAAAAGAAACAAAAACAAACCTCCTATCGCAACGACAGTGCGAGATCGTGTACGGTCTAAAGTTAAAGTAGCCGAAGCGCCTTCTGAAGGCTCCAATGTTGACGTGGCAGTTGTCGTGAGCCCTACAGCATCTGTCTTCAGCTCTGTCTTCGCCTAGCTCGCTGTACCTCTCAGCCAATTGGCCGACGCCGCACCATTTCGTCCCCGGCATTATGAGATTCTCCCTGAACGATCTTCTAGACCTGTTATTTGGTTATTCTAATGTTAGTTTGAATTGGGAGCATTCGGTGAAGGGGCGGTATGAATGGAGTGCTTAGATTGATGATAAATAGGAATATTAATAAATTATGTTATGATGGTAATGTATGTAAAAGTTACAGCTATTAGAAGTTATAATGATATTAATGGTATTAATAATGGCTCTACGATTAGCAATGTCCGTAAAATTGTGTAAGCCGTGAATACTACGACGTTTATGACATTACTCGTTGTTACTTACACAGTCTTACCTAAAAATTGACTCTCATAATTACGACATTTTCACATAAGTGAATTTTGTAGAACGCGAGTAGTAGTAATTACCGCTAATGTTATAAATTTAATTATAATAGAGTTTAAAATGTCTAATGAAAACACACTGATCATGAACTGTGACGATCCTAGTTAGAATACAAGGTGATAGTTATGAAATTATTATATTGTCCTCGATTTATAACACGTCTGCAAAATTTTAGTTTATTCAGACGTCTCCGCGTGAGTTAAAACTTAATTTCAATTAAACAGTAATTTTAAAAAAAAAACCAGTCGCGTTATAAAGTTTACTGGAATAAAACCTTTTCCTCCCTTTTTTGTTTTTCTAAACGCAATATACAAATATTACAGCCGACATTTTAGACGAATCTAACGACTCCTCATAATATGATAAAGTAATACATCAAGACGTTTAGGCTAAGAGCGTTCCAAAGAAATAGACATACATAAATACTCTCGAAAAATATATAAAAGAGATCAGTGACAAAGTTCGGAATAATCTTTGATGTGAAGCGTGCAAACTTGCAATAGTACCCCTCGTAGTAGACACTCTTTCCCCAAAATAGAAGAAGTCGAAGATCGTAACACTTAGGATGTAAATTATAATAATATATAACGAGAAGATATAGGGTAGTGGAATCTCTCTTACTGTCACTGGACGGTGGAATTTTTTTAGATTTAAAAATTTAATTTACAATGAAAAAAAACTACCAAATTCTGAAACAAGATAAAACATAGCAAATTTAAACTATTGGATACAATTATTAGCTTGGAATAAGGTGAAAGATGTGAAAAATCGATTAAATTAAAAATAGGGTAGGTATTAAATATAGTAGTGTTTTTACAAAAGAAGTCCCTTAGCTGCGGCGATACAGTCTTGGCGAAATTTGACATTTGCTGTCAAATTCTATATTCCTTAATCTTTATCGCAAATTTATTACGCGGGTCTTCTTTTGTAAAACAAATTCTATATTATAGTTCCTGTCGCGGCATTAGGCAAATGGTAATAATGAAAAATAATAACTGAGTAATCCTTGAGTTAAGTTGATAGCTTACGACAGTACGTATTAATATTTTTTGGGCGCCATCGAAATCCGTCGGAATCACAATGACACTTAATAAATAAATTAAATTATTAACATACTTAATCCTATTTCAATTTTTGTAAAATATTTTCCATAATATAAATAATATATAATATTATATACATTATGATTAAACATAAATTATACTTCGAAATATAAGTGCGTATTCTATTTTTCATGGTTTATATTTATAGTTTTTAATTATAAATTAAGGTTGCTGGTTAGTCACAGTATGACCATATAAAGAAAATATAAAAGAAAAATTAAAGGTGATGAAAGAGACCATTGCATTGACGTTATCCACGATAAAAGTTTTGTGATGCATTTCAGAAGGAATGATCTATTTGACAGTGATGAACAAAGCTTAAATAAGGTGCAACCATTTTTATCTACACAAGAAAACCAGTTATGAAGTTATATGCTTTCTACTATTGAATATAATATACAAAATAAAAATAAAAATTTGAAAAAAATGAGGCACTGATTTCGATCTATATTACGAGTAACTTAAGGATATCTTATCTAAATTGTTTATATTAAATTCCTATTTGGTGTTCCAAAACTTCGAATTTATTGTTTAGACTCGATTTTAATGAAAATTTAATCTGTCATTTATCATATAACTAAGCGTCGTATGATATTTGAGACAATATCATTACTTCTTTTTTAAAGTTACAGCCTGCTAAGTCCCTCTTCTGGGCACAGGCCTCCTCTGATTTCTGATAAATTCACGCCTTCGAAATAATTTTTTTAACTTCTGAATTATGCAGGTTTCTTCACGATATTTTCCTTCACCGTTGAGCGCGTGGTAAATCAGCAATTAAAACATGTAATTAACATGTTGTTGGTGCCAGCCGGGTTCGCACCCGGGTTGTTCGCGTACTGTGATATTCACAGCAAGCGATTAGCACCTTAGCTACCACTGCTTTTCTTTTTTAATATTTTTTTTAAAACGTGACATGCGACGAAAATCTTCACTAATATCTGAACGTTTATACACACTTTCAGACAGATATTTTTTTTAAACGGAAGAATAAGACTACGGACGTAAAAAAGAAAGTAAGAGGAAACAAAAACGAATCTAGAGTTAAAATTTGGAGACAGGTCAGAGACAGGTCTTACCAATTAAGCAATTCTAACATCGCAATGTAAGATTTGAGTAAGGCGCAAATAACGCTTTTTAATTTTTTTTGCGCCTTATTCACACATTCTCAAATTCACGCTCGAAAGAGATATGTTTAAATTTGAACTTTCAAATATTGTATCAATTACAGCAGCTTCCAAAAGTCAATAAAGGAAATTCTCGTCTGGCAAAATAGGGTGTAACATGTGAACGGAGTAGAAGCCAATGGCTCTGATATTTTACAAAAAATAAATTCCCACTTTACGAACGGCAATAAAACAATAAATTCAGTAGGCATCTTCGACCTTGTATCTTCGCAGGGTCACAGGCTATGGTGGATATGATATAAATTTTTGTTTTTATTTTTTGTAAAAACTCCGTTCATATGTTACTTCCTATTTTTTCTTGACGGTAAAAAGGGTTACCAGTATATGGACAAGTAAAAGAACGCAGTGAAGGAGCAAGAAAGAAAGAAGTTTATATTTTAAGTGCATTTGTAGTAGAGACTATATCGGTCTATGATATGGACTAAACTTAATACTAAAGGTAGTATGCTATGCTACTTTTGACAACAGATATTAGGAGTAGAAAACTAATTTATTAATACCGGCAGTAAATATTTATAACTAAAGATTTAGGCAGAACACGTGACAATTTGTACTGTTTTGTGAAGGCTTGTATGACATTCTTCTATTTTTCATTTCAGGCCATCAAAAGTGCACCTGCACATAGGCCTTCACAGATTGCCTGGCAGGCAGGTTGACTGCAGTTTTTTTAACCATTTTGAGTCGTTATTAAGAAGATGCATTTTACGTGGTGGAGTCACGCAGATTAGCAGTTTAATAGTACTGTATTTCGTATGATAAGTGTAGAGAACCGAACACCCTTTTTACTGGAAACGAGGCACTCCATCTTAGTCCTCGGGGGTGATAACGCATCTGCATTTTAAATCTCAATCGAGGATAAATGTAGATGTCTATGGGCCACAGCATCCACTTACCATCAGGTGGACTGTGTGCTCGTTTGTCATCCAACTCTATAATAAAAGATGCTACTGCCCATCTCATGTTTTAGTATCCTTCAGTCGCCTTTTAGGATGCTACTTGTGAATGATATAGGCTTTCGTACACCGCTACTACTTGAACATGTTTAATAACCCAGACCAAGAACAATTATTTGTAAGTCATATAAAAATACAAATTCCGTCTATAAATCGCCTGCAACGTATTACCAGGCTTTCTAAATTCGATAATTAAAAAGTTAAAAATCACAATTTTTATTTTTTTTTTATTAATTTATTTCGGCTACAAAAATACAATGAAGAAAAAATTAAGTGGTAGGACTATAGAAATTATTTTCTATCTAGAAGTCCGTCTGGCTTGGCATCATCCTATTATCTATCTTTGCCGCCAGTCTACACTGCTGCTTATTGGCATACGCAGCGCATACTGTCTTCCGATTTAAAGAGTGTAAAAGTCAAAATATTTGGTAACTCCAAAAGTGCACGCCTCATGAGTGTTTAATTTGATTATGACGGAAAAAATGTTTATTTCTAACATCTAAAAATATACTATTTACGTGTTTTAAATTCAGCGCACTATTATTTTAACAAAAAATTAATAATGTTTACCAAAATAAATTGATAACACCAAGTTTAAAATCAAATACACGAATTATCGATATAGGCTGTATGTTGCATTTATTGTCCTTTGTGTGCCAAGGGCTAAAAATATATGAAAGCG
Source organism: Parnassius smintheus behrii (assembly GCA_036936625.1). Lineage (NCBI taxonomy): Eukaryota > Metazoa > Arthropoda > Insecta > Lepidoptera > Papilionidae > Parnassius > Parnassius smintheus. Next base: position 27,138,238 of record JAUPFT010000027.1, read on the forward strand.
CCTTTTTTTAATAGCAGTAGAACTTATAAAAGTTGGAAGTAATTTAATTAACAAATTACGCGTTCTAGGCTAATATGAAATGAGGAACCAGGTGATGTAATTCTAAAGCTTATAAAAAAACCCGTCTCGATACGTCATTTTTTTCGGGAGTTATGGTGAGCATATACTAGATCAGCATCTACGTGGACAGCCACGTAAATTTTTTTTTTTTCAAACCGTTATTTTTCTGATGTGATGTTCAGGTATTTTTGATGATGAATGATTTTTAGAAAATATACGATGGATTATTTAGAGTGTTTTCTTGATATAAGGCTAATCATATTATCGTATAAGTGGAATATGTATGTGGAATATAGAGGCATTTTAAAAACAGAAAATTGCTAGACCTAGACGTGTCGAGAGTAAAGCACTATCTAATAAAACTTCGCGTTTTGAGGCGTGCAATAATTACAGTGAGGTATTTAATACGTGTCGCCTTACAGCTACCATAATTTTTTTTAATGACGGATTTAACAAAAGTACGAGTTTTAGCATTAAGCATTAAATACATTATTTTAATTCAAATCATTTAAAAAGTTAAAAAGCGTATAACTTCATAACATTAATAGTGTTGTGTGCGATTCCCGAATCTCATGATAAAGATTATAAACGTACTAATTTACCTTATAAGAGTTCGTTCTCCTACTTTATTTTTATTCGCCATCATATACCTCAACTCTTCATGCCTCTCCAAGCACTCGATTTTTAATCTGTCGTAGTTCAACCATTCAGCTATATCTGGGGGCAATTGTTCGTTTTCTTTTAATAATCTTAGTGTCATGTTTCCAAAATGGCGGTAAAATCTTTCATCCTCGGTGTCAGTGTCTTTTTCTAAGATTTTATACGTATGTTCATCTAATGCTAATTTTAATTCTTTTCTTAATGTCTTGAGAAAATTTCTTGTGGTCTTCCCATCCGCGAGATACTCGCAGTCTTGGATGACGCCATTTGGTGTGTATATCACTTGAATAAGATGGTGGCCGTCCGTCAGCTGACGAAGTTTGATTCCGCCCCTGTAACAATAGAAAATTATTTAAGAAAATGTACGAAATAATTAAATTAAGAATGTGGATTCCAATTGTACGCAGGAAACTCTTTTACTATCAGTTTTTTTAAATTATTACAGCGTTGTATTAATTGTAAAAAAGTTTATCACAACTCTTGTCTATCCTTACCTGAAAATCAGACCACGATAAAGTTATTATATGGCTAAAAGCACCCATTAAGTCATGTAACCATTAAGTTAAGCTCCGAAATTTAAAAAAAATGATAATACTCCAATAAGTAACATTTTTGTTGTAAGAAGCTAAATATAAGCGTATGCCGCCATCCCCTATTGTATATAGGTTGTAACTTTTTACTTTTATATTTTTATATATATATATATATATATATATATATATATATATATATATATATATATATATAATGCCATAAAAATATTAATCACTTATTGTAAACTTAAAAACCCAAGTTAAAAAAAATACGTGTTCAATCAAGTATCAAAATAAAGTATCAAGTATCAAAATCAGTATACGGCTTCAATTAAGTATTACAAGTAACATGTCCTGTTTGACAGCCCCATTTAACCATTAACTCCCCAACTGTCAAAATGACACTTTCAATTGTGTGTCATTGTAACAAGTAATAAACATATCGGTTACAGATTCACCCTCTGAAAGTCGGGACGTTTGATTTAGTTAACATAGAGCGAAGTTATGCAATAGTGAAGCATTTTGAAATAATAAATTAAAATTTATGTTTGTTTGTACCAGTGTATTATTGGTAACTTAAAGTAAACCTATTTAATGTTTTAGTTTACTTATAACTTAGTCTCCAATAGATGGTATGTGGCTACTGCAATACATGGACACTTGCAACCAACTTAAAAGAAGGAGATTAGAGATGACAAAGATGAAATGCCTCATAGCTTGAAGTTAAAAGGGCTATAATGATAATTAGCCCTTAACAAGTCGGTTAGGAGCTAATTATCTTTTATTGAGTAGAGCCATGCTGCGGCTATTTTATAATTGTAGCACGAATGGGTCGGCTCGACCGGGGTAGGACCACGCTTTCACAGAGTACTAACGTAAAATAGCATTTAAATGCCGTTGTTGAGTAAACGGAACCGGTAAACGAAGACCCTTTTTTTCATCTTAGTCCTCAGGGGTGACAACGCATCTGCACTTTGATTCTTAATCGAGGATAAATGTAGATGTCTATGCGCCTTAGCATCCACTTACCATCAGGTGTACTGAGTGCTCGTTTGTCACCCTTATTATACAAAAATGATGATGATGAAATGCTATAAATTTATTTTCTTAATATGTAGTTATAATTAGCTCACGTAGTTCATAACTGGGCATGGTATATTTGAAATCTTATGAGAAATATTCAGAATAGTGGATGTTTTATTTTTAACATGTTTGAATTTTTGCGTTCCTATAACATTTAATGCATAAAACTGTCCTAACCTTCCCTGTACAGATTCCGCAGTGGAGTTATAATACCCTGGAGTGCAAACTAATAGATACTTTACTGTCCCCCGTGGCTAATCCACTTTGTGTTATCGTTGGTAATGTATACTGCATAGTTGCAAATAGCGGCGGCTTTTGATGTCGAGCGTAGTCCTCATTACAGATCTTAGGTCAGGAAAACCGGACCTAATTTTAGTAATTTATTTTCATTTGTTTATTTTTTTAACTTCATACATTTAATATAGTGTATCGGTTTTTATGCCTGAGTCATTCTCTACCAATAACAAGAAGGTCAAGAAGTGTGACAGTCAAACAAAACAAAAAAAGTATTTAGGTGTAAAGTTAATAATGGATAGAATTTGAAATCAAAGTTGATTACTAAATAATACATGCATATCCACTATCACCAAAACATATAAAAGTCTACTTTTGAACATATGACTCCATCAAGGATTTCCTCATAGGGAGCATTTTTCTATTGATGGCACATTTGGCAGGCGGTTGGCAGCGGTAGTTTTTTATTTGAGCTGTTAACATGAAGCATTCCATCTTTTTATATAGAATATTGGTTACAAACGAGCACACAGTGCACCTGATGGTAAGTGGTTGCTGTGGCCCATAGACATCTACATCTATCCCCGATTAAGAATCAAAACGCAGATGCGTTTTCACCCCTGAGTACTAAGATGGAATGCCTAGTTTCCATTAAAAAGGGTTCTCCGGATCTCTACACTCACCATACGAAACACAGCGGTAATAAGCTGCTATTTTACGCTGGCATTCTGTGAATGCTTGGTCTTTCTCGGTCAAGCCGACCCATTCGTGCTACAACCATATTATAGTTGCAGTGTAGTTCTACCACGTACATAGGATTAAAAATTGAAAAATAGCCGATTGGATGCTTTATCGTCGTGTCCTGACCAAAGACGGCTCGGTAGCATAGTGGCTTAGCAATGAGTTGCAGAGCTAAGTCCGGGTTCGAATCTCAAGAATCGAACAAGAAATTGTATGGCCCACAAATAATTGTTCCTGGTTTGGATGTTTGTCCTCGTGAAATTTATGACGGTTTTAAGTGCTGTGGGTTGGTGCGGTTGCACGCAACCGCTCGGTGTTTGCCCGGCGCATGCGACTGCATGGGATTTTTATGGCGCTTGAAGGGTTAAAAAGAAAAACAAAAATTGGTATTAATGAACACAATCTATTGCAAAGCTTTGGCAAGGCCTATTACGAAAAGAATAAATCTTTGTTATTCCGCGAATTTCAGACTATGAAAGCTGCGCTGGTCAGCTAGTATGTAGATATATATATATATATATATATATATATATATATATATATATATATATATATATATATATATATATATATATATATATATAAAACCTCCATTCGCATTCGCATTTCGCAGGGGAAAGCATTGTTCGTCAAGTGTTTACATTGTAACATTGCTATTGTGTAATAATAGGGCGAAAGGCCAAGTAGCCGATACTGCAATAAATGTGTGGTAAGGTTGATGTGTAATAATCTTATGCTAATGAAAATACACCTGAATGAAAAAGTTTTTATACATGAAAGAGTCACTCACAGCTAACTACTGTTGTTTACAGTTTGGCCGTGGAAAGAAAAAGGAAATCTCCCGCCGGGCAAGGTGTTCAGTCCAGGGAGCGGCTAGCACTCCGTGTGATAGTTCCTAGCTATTCTATACAATATACTGGTTTACTTCGGAACTTTAATAGCGTGATTTAGGCTTCGATGTGTTTCGTTTGTGGCGCGACGACTGCGTCGCCACAAAAATGGGTAGGCTCGATCGGAAGTAACCAAGCTCCTACAGTATAGTAATGTTACAGCCTATATACGTCCAACTGCTGGGCACAGGCCTCCCCTCATTTCTGAGAGGGTTTTAAGGCAAGGAAGTGGCCCCCGCGCTGCCCCAATACGTGTTGGCGAACTTCACATGTCTTCGAAATATTTTTTTTCTTATTCCTCAGACATGCAGGTTTTCTCACGATGTTTTCCTTCACCGCCAAGCACGGGGTAAATCAGCACTTAAAATTGTAATTATCGTTGGTGCCGGCGGGGATCGAACCCGGGTTATTTCTTACTGTTATATTTACAGCGAGCGTTAACCATCTAAGCTACCACAGCTCTTTTCAGCTGTTACAGAACACCAACATAATGCTGTATCACATGGTCTTAGTATCTTAAGTACAGAGAATCTGAGACTCTATGATAGCGATGCATTCCATTTTAGTCTTCGGGGATAAGTACGCATAGTCTGCATTTTGATTCTTAATTAAGCATACATGTATGTGCTGGTGTTTATGTACCATAGCATCCATTTATATCAAACATACTATGTGCTCGTTTGTCACGTTTTCAAATTAAATATCTGCAGTTTTATTAATTGTGTTTTGTAAGAATAGTGGGTGTAATAGCATAAAAAAGTGTTGTAATCAATAGTTTTGAAATATTTTTCCGTTAGGGTTCTATACACCAGAAAAGCTCCCATCACACGTATAATAATAAAACTAACAAAACAAACTAAATAAAAATTAAAACAACTACTATAACCAAAAATTTTAAATCTCAAACTATCTACACGGAAGCGCATCCCGAAGCAGAATGAGGAATGAGTTCTGCTCCACTCGCTTTCTCAAATCGCGTAGAAACAGGTTTATTATCTCTGAATGACCGCTTCCTTCACCCTACCCCGTACCATGAGACACGCTTAGCGCATTACGATACGTAATCGATAAAGAAATGTATGGAAGCAATAACTGTCGTTTGGTTTCGATGCTAACATAATACTTGAGGTCAATGTACTTTTTTCCGTCTGCCCCAGAAACGTACTATAGTAAAGCCATGCTGCAGCTTCGCTACATTTACTAATCGGGTCGGTCCGATCCAACGTGAAACAACGGTATAATGTTGCTATGTGATGAGTGTAGTGAACCGGAGTCTCTTTTTACTGCAAACGAGCCGTTCCTTCTTAGTCCTCAGGGGTGACAACGCATCTGCATTTCGATTCTTAACAGATGATTGATCTATGTGAGCCGTAGCACCCACTTGCCATCCAGTGAATTGTGTGCTTGTTTACGAGTATCACCCTTATTATATAAAAAAAAAACAGTAGGCGAGGTAGTTGACTGCTCGATAACAGTTAATAATATTGTGATTAATGTTTGACGCTTCTTTTAGTTGTTATCCGAACAATTTCATCATCCACAACATTTCATCAAGATGTCATCGTCGCGCCTTATAAGTACGCACACCTCGTTGAGTTTGCTCTTCACAAATAATAAACAAAAAGTGGTTGAAAGTGACTTTTGAAAGTATGTCTTTGTTCTGCTACTTCAGTTTTTGTGTGTATCAAACAACTAACTTTAAATAATTAGTCAGTGATATTCGCAATTAATAATAATCAATAAATATCCGATCCGTTCAATGTTCTATTACCGTCAATAGCAATAAATGTTATAAATACGCACACCTCATTGAGTTTGCTCTTAACAAATAATAAACAAAAAGTGGTTGAAAGTGACTTTTAAAAGTATATTTTTGTTCTGTTACTTCAGTTTTTGTGTGTATCAAACAATTAACTTTAAATAATTAGTCAGTGATATTCGCAATTAATAATAATCAATAAATATCCGACCCGTTTCAATGTTCTATTACCGTCAAGTAGTAATAAATGTAAAGTGTCTCGATAAAACGCGTAAGCGCCCTCATATTCACGGCGCCTACGACCTTCTTCACGCGGACTATAGGTCTTCGCACATTATAACAACTCCACGCCAACGCGGCAGCAACTCTACTCACACTCTCGATGAGTAGTCAACTAGTTGATCCACCCAATGGTCACTAGTGGACAACGCGGTGTCAAGGAGTGGCCAACGCGGTGCCAACGAGTGGGTTATTCAACAGACAACTCGTCTAACCTCAGTTTTCGGTTAAATTTTGTCCAAAGAAGTCGTGTTGCTTATGAAATGTCGAACTTTACATTCAGTGAACTGGCGATTATAGCTATTATATTTGATAATGAATTCTTATGTACGTCACTATATTTCGGATCACGAAGGTCGTATAGTAGCGGATATTTTCGCACTTCTTCTATCAACTTTTCTTTCAGCATGATTTTCGAAAAATTATCACCGTGTACCGCCAACGTGCACTCCGTCCTTCGATTCTATAGTGAATGATGGCGGGTTGGCGGGCGGGGGGAAGGCACGGGGCGGACGGGTGGGCTGGCAAATGGTTGCCCGTCACGCGTCAGTCGCAAACGCATAGTCGTTACGTGGACAACGTTTGGTCGTTGCGTGGACGACGTATGGTCATTGCGTGACAAACGTGTCGGGGTTGACCTCTAGTGTACGATGCGTAGGCCACTCGTTGTACACTACTTTATAATCATTTTTTGAAATTGAACCTTGAACATATGATACAGGGCTTAAATTTCAATGTCTAGCATAGAGTCGAGTCGCCGGTGAGTTGTTATAATGTGCGAAAACCTTATTATGTACTGGTCGATGCTGTTAGGGCCTTTATTAGTGTGCGCTAATAGTTACCTTCAATTATAATTTACATTACACATTGGACTATTATATATGTCATTAAATATGCAACAATCATTCTCCGATTCTGAAACAGAAAAAAAACACTCCCTAACTACGTACAAATGCGATATAATAAGCGCCATCGCTCCGATGACTTTCTGGAAGAATTAGAAGACTTTAAAGCAGACATTAAACAAATGATTTCTTCATGGATGTCTTCAAATGAAGAGGAACGTGTTCGTCTTCAAAAAGATATAAAAGATATAAAAAGCAAAATACAGGAAGTGAAAAACTCCAATTCGGAGATTGAGAAATCTGTTGAACATTTATCACATCAATTTGATGGAATTATGAGCAAAATTAATTCATTGGAAAATAAATGCTCTGAAAATCGGGCTTTCATACAGCAGTTAGAACAAAATATAGAATCTCTGCAACGTTCCTCCTTAAAAGCTACCGTTGAGTTTCGTAATATTCCTGCAAAAAAAGGAAAAGAATCCACCAGTGATCTAATTTCTATTGTCACTCGTATCGGCACTGCCCTTAATTTAGACATTAATCCTTCCGACGTCCGTGATGTTTATCGACTGCCAAATAAATCTGTTTCCAGTGGTATTATTGTAGCTGAATTTACGTCTGTTCTTCTTAAAAATGATGTATTACAAGCTGCTAGATCCTTCAACTCAAAACGCTCAATTGATGAAAAACTAAATTCAACGCACATTGGAATTGAAGGTAAAAAACAACCAATTTTTGTATCTGAACACCTCAATCTTACCACTAGGAAAATTTTCGCCCAGGCACGTCAGTTTGCGAAGGACAACCATTATAAATACTGTTGGTCTACGAATGCGCGCATATTTCTCCGCAAAGACGATTCTTCAAAACAAATACTTATAAAGACAGAGAAGTGTTTAAATGATTTGATAAATTGAAATGTAGATTATTTTCGTTTTTGTTTAATATTTAATATCAATATTCAACTGTTTTTTTTTGTTAAAACCAAACAATTTTACTCTATTACTCTAAGCTAAAAAAAAACCTATACTGTTACATTTAACAAACACAAAACACTTATAAATTTTTTTAAAGCAGCAGTTAATTATACATTTAAACACTACTTCATAATTAATACTTCTCTAGTTCGTAATATTAAATTATATTTATATTAACCCTGTAAATCTTGTATAGTATCAAACAATATCTATCTTAATGCACTAAACCTTGTTTTTAAAAAATGAATCCTATAAATGATATATTCTCTGACCTAGATGGGTTCACGGTCTCAAAATCTTTAAATTGTAACCCTGAGGAATGCATAAATTACATAGATAATAGCGCAAGTTCATTTACAATATTACATCTAAATATTCGGAGTATAAATTGTAATATAGACGGTCTACAGTTATTAATCGAGCAGCTTATAATACAATGTGACGTTATAGTCTTATCGGAGTGTTGGCTTAGCAAAACAACTCGTGTTCCTTTCCTAGTCGGCTATGAATCACATCAAACGAAAAATACATATAATCAAAATGACGGAGTTGTTGTCTATGTTAGATCAGAAATTGTTTACACTATTCACGAACCCCCCTTTAAGGAAGCAAACTGCCTAGTGTGCAGTGCCGTCTTTAAGGAAGGGCCCGCAGGGCCCTGGCCCGAGGCCCCGAGGTAGGCAGGGGCCCCACAATTCTGAAAATTTTCGATATACAACAACAAATTTTAAATTTTATAACATAATAAGAAAAATATCAAATCACACACTTGGTAAAATAGAAACAAGATTTAGAAAATTTGTTTAAAAATTTATTTTTGCACTAAAATAACAGTAATTATATACAGCTTAAAAAACTTTTTTTCCTTACATAGGCCCCAGCCAGTACCTTGGCCCATAGCCTCGTTGATCCTAAAGACGGCACTGCTAGTGTGTACTTTAGGTAATGAACTATCTATTGTCGCAATATACCGACCCTATTGTTTTTTGAACATTAATAATTTTTTACAAAGTTTGCAGATGGTTATCTCCGGCCTGTCGGTATGTAAAAATATTGCAGTTATTGGTGATATTAATATAGATATACTTAAATCTTGTAATAACTGTAATGAATATTTGAACTTGTGTGCCAATCTCGGCTTATTTCCATCCCACAATCTGCCCACACATTCAAACACCTGTCTTGACCATGTATTACTTAGAACGAGCCAAATCGCCACTATCATGATAGTAGACTCTTACATAACTGATCATAACCCCATAGTATTAAATTTGAAATATAAACCTAAGTCATTAAACAACAATACTAATAGAATACATCTTAACAAAACTTTAATTATAGCTGATATAAAAAAATCTGATTTTAATGATATTTTAACATCTAAAACGGTCAATGAAGCCACTCAAAACCTTATAGAAAGAGTTTCGTCAATAATTAAGACTCATTCTATTTTACACACAATCCCTAGAAGAATTAGAAATAAAAAACCATGGATCACGCCAGGACTACTGAAATGTATCAGAAATCGCGATCGAATGCATGCAAAATGCAAGAAGTATCCAAATGATTTGACTCTTAAACTTACATATAAAAGATATAGAAACTTCTGTAATAAACTTTTGAGAAATCTAAAACGGACCTATGAAAAAAACGAGCTACTTAAAAATAAAAACGATTCAAAAAGAACTTGGGAAACTGTAAAAAATATATGTAATATTAAAAAAGATGTAAATTCTTCAAGTGATCTTTTAAAAATATCTTCTGATGTATCTGCATCAGTGGACTATATCAACAAATTTTTTGTTAATATTGGCAAAAACTTAGCTGATGAAATTATTAATAGTAGTCCTTCTTATCTCCTTTCAGAAGATCAGAACTCTTTCTTTCCTTTTTCTTTTGTTTTGCACGAAGTACAATATGATGAAGTTGACAGAATTATTAATAGACTTCGTTCAGATAGCGCTACAGGATGTGATGGTATTCCTACATCGATCATTAAGGCTTGTAAAAGTACTTTTACCCCCCTTATGACCTATATATGTAACCTGTCAATTCAAACGGGCAAATTCCCTGACCTTCTTAAGAGGGCACTAGTTCATCCAGTATATAAGGGAGGTAAACGAGATATTGTAAATAACTACAGGCCAATATCTGTGCTTCCGGTTTTTTCTAAAATATTAGAAAAGGTGCTTAATTCTCGTCTTGTGAAATTTCTCGATAAATATACCTTAATAGCTGATAATCAATTTGGCTTTCGTTCTGGAAAATCAACAGAAGATGCTGTAATAACTTTTACTGAAACGGTTGTTAAGAACTTGGACAAAAAATCCAAATGCCTAGCGGTCTTTCTAGATCTTTCAAATGCTTTTGACACAGTCTCAGTTCCAGTCTTACTTGACAAAATGGTAAGAATAGGAGTAAGAGGCATAGCTCTGGAAATATTTAAAGATTACCTCAGTAATCGGAGCCAATGTGTGAAAATAGATAATGTTTGTAGTGGATACGATTATTTGCACTACGGTGTATCACAGGGTAGTATATTAGGTCCTACCTTGTTTTTAATTTACATCAATGACCTGTGTAAGATGCCTTTACCAAACTGCAAAATATTAGCCTATGCAGATGACACTACTTTAATAATCCACGGCAATTCCTGGGAAGATGTTGGAAAAACCGCTGAGCATGCCTTGAAGCTAGTAACACAGTATCTGTCTTCTAATCTCCTCACACTAAATATTAATAAAACTAAATTTATAACTTATTCATTAAAAAAAATACACAACCTGGGTTAAACGCCTATGAAATTAAAATACACACATGCAGTTCCAAAAATCGGTCACATGCATGCTCGTGTAAATCAATAGAGAGAGTAGACAACATTAAATATTTGGGTGTCCACATTGACAGTAACCTAAATTGGAGTACTCATGTTGCACAACTTTCTAGTCGTATCAGAAAACTCATATACATTTTTAAAACTTTAAGGCAAGTGGCTGATAAACACATAATAAATATGGTATACATTGCCCTTTGTCAGTCGCTTCTTGTTTATTGTATCCCGGTTTGGGGCGCTGCTAATAAAACAGTTCTAATATCTTTGGAAAGAGCTCAGCGAGCAGTTTTAAAAATTATAAATTTTAAACCGATTTTATACGACACATCGAAGTTATACGCCGATTGTAAAATGTTATCTGTCAGGCAACTTTATATCTTACGAATTATTTTAAGAAAACACATGGAAACGCCCTTTGATCCTAAGGTTTTACACAAACGCAGATCTGACCGTGTGTGTAAGACTAAGATTCATAGAACGTCACATGCCAAAAAACACTATTTTATCATAAGCTCAATATTATATAATAAAGTAAATAAGAAAATCAACATTTATCCGCTTAATAAGTTTGAATGCAAAAATAAACTAACAAATTGGCTACAATGTCTCACGTATGAAGAAACTGAAAACCTCCTAGTTTGACTGTTGCTAACATACTCACGCGCTCACATACATACACACGTCAATACACACACACACACACACACACACACACACACACACACACACACACACACACACACACACACACACACAAACACACACACACACACACACACACACACACACACACACACACACACACACACACACACACACACACACACACAAACACACACATTTCGTTTGGTTTTAATTTTAATTTTATTTTCCTCCTTTTATATTGTTTCGTTTTTATGTTAACAAGTTTATTATTTTTTCATATATTACTTTCTTTTTACTTTTTCTTAACTCATACTTGTCCTGCCGACACTGATTTTGTGAAGAGCGCTGATTTCTATGATACAGGCCCTGCCTAGTTTAGAAGTCAGAGGTTCTAATATAATTTAAGATGTAATATTTAGACAGTATGTTAATATATATTATATGTAAACTCATTGTTATGCAGCAATAAATATTTATTATTATTAAAAAAAAAATTTGTAGAACGTTCGCTCATATTTGCGTTAATGGTGCACGTTTCTCTATAATCTTCGAACTTGCCTATTGTACCGAGTAATGTTGAAATGAAAAGTATCTGTGAAACAATACAATTTATTTTTAAAATAAATTTTAGAATTTATATAAGTAAAGCGGCGGTGACTCAGCTCATATAAGCAACAGGAGATATGCTCAGTAGTTGAAAATGTATCGGAACCCGGTGTCTCCAGTTGGCCCCTACCACGCGCCAACTACTACATATGCACAGCAATAGATACACAATCGCGCACACACTCGCATTTTATAAATCAAAACATACTACACAACCAATTATAAACCTTATCTCATCATACGCAGCGTACATTTACCATGCACCGTACAAAACTTATTCACACAAAAACATCTGTCGCTATCATTCACTCACAAAAGCCGGCAGCGGCTGCTTCACGAAATTATCGTGTGAGTGAGAGTATCAGTAAAACACTTATCCATTGCGCTATTAGACCAGCTGATTCACAGGTCGATTTGTACTAAGCAAGCAATGGTTTTTGTTCCTAAAGAAAACATTTGATTTGGTTTTTCATCGTGTTTCTAGTACCACGAAGTAATGTTTTAGTAAATTGAATAAGAAAAACATTAATATTTTTGTACTTACGTGTGAAATGAGATGCCATCTTTCATGTAATTCACAATACAGCTGTTATTTTTGCAATCACTGAACAACGCGGCATTTTGTCAAAAATCACGAGCAGTGAAGACGTCACAAGTTGACATTCGACTAATTACCGAAACTGGCATCAGGCCGCTTTGCGGCCAGATGCGTTCGCAAGTGCCACGCCTCCTTGCCATATCTCCTGTTGTTTATATGATCTGAGGGCGGTGAGCTGGGCACATGTGTAGCCGAAGTGATTGATAACTGTTCGAACAGAGGTATCTTAGAGTCTGATATCTAGAACTTGTACGTCCTTTACTATAGGGCTTTATAGCCTATGTTACGAATGGGCCTTTATAGCCTATGTTACGATTATGTTAAAAAACTTCAAAATTCGAATCTGGGGGACATTCGAACTTTTTTCTGTATTGTGGAGGCGTTATACGTATATAAAACATACCAGGACATCATATCCTTGAATAGTTATTTGCAGGCCCCATATAAAAACTAGTCCATTTTAAGATTATGTTAAAAAACTTCAAAATTCGAACGTGGGGGGAATTCGAACTTTTTCCTGTATTGTGAAGGCGTTATACGTATATAAAACATACCAGGATATCATATCCTTGAATAGTTATTTGCAGGCCCCATATAAAAACTAGTCCATTTTAAGATTATGTTAAAAAACTTCAAAATTCGAACGTGGGGGACATTCGAACTTTTTCCTGTATTGTGAAGGCGTTATACGTATATAAAACATACCAGGATATCACATCCTTGAATAAATATTTGCAGGCCCCATATAAACACTTGTTTGCCGTGATCAAGCTTCGCCACTTCGCTACTGAGCCGTGAATTGGTTGATAATATCTTTTGTATTTGATGTGATCTTGACAAAAATTATTGAGTACGTTCCAAAAATATACAACTTGTGTATGAATAATATTTGGATTCGACTAAACTAGAGTAAACTTTATTTTTAAAATAAATTATAATTTATTCGAGAATAAATACATTTTACGTTTAATCATTTGTAATTCTAAGAAAAGCGAGACTATTCGGGAATAGTTACTAAAACACTATTTCGCACGGAATAGCAGAGTTATTCCATGAATGATTTTAATGGCGTCGTACTCGTATGTTTCAGTGAAGAAGCGATATTACTGTCAGTGTCAATTTCAAACTCATTTCATCAAATATATTATTATATTTTGCGTTGATCCTCACTCATTTTGTATTTAAAAATAGTGAATATAATCAAGAAGTAACACAACACCATAACATAATTAAAAAAAACACAACGAACAAACCTTGCGAACAACTCGACATTGAGATTTGTTGAAATAAACGAGTGGACATAACATAACCTTTTTACGTCGTCCTATAATAGAATAATATTAATTTGTTGTGTTATACATTTGTTCATCATTTTAGGTAGCTCTGCTACTCGTATAAAGTTATTCAAATTATAGTTAAACTTTAAATTGCAGGGAAAAATTATACACTCGAGATTTAAATCGTGGAATAACTTATCCCCAGAATAGTTAACCGTGTATATGTCGAGATTTGGTGGAATCCATTCTTAATATAGATAGATAACTATTGTACGGTCTAACGACTTTAAGTACATTTTTGCTTATGCACGTCCTACTTAGGCCACGTGCGTTGAACTTAATTGTAAAGTTATGAATTAACGAACAATTTGTGCATAACCATCAACGGAAAGTTATCACTTTTACTTAACTTTTGTACCTATTTATAACTTTAATTAAAACATTTTTTTTTCTTTGTACTCAATTACTGCCATCTTTTTCTTTGTACTCAACAGCTAAACTACTTCAGTGTATTAAATCACAACTAAACCGTACAACTAGTGAGATTTTTCGCTATTTTTATTATTATATATTTACATATTTAGTGCTGTTCCTTAAAGATACCATATCTTCAAATCTTTCGATCTTACAAATAAATATAATTTTTTAACATTAACTATTCCGTGCACGAATGTACTCATAGACACAATGTCAAATACATAAATACGATGTCGCAACCAAATCGCGATTGTTTAACGAGCCGTGATTGGGACGAGGGACGCGAATTTATGAGTGGAGACCTTGTAGTTCAGCTATCATTGTAGACAGTATAATTACTTGTAACGGAAATTTTGTTTGTAATTCACAGAGAAGAGGAATCTTAGAATCAGAGTTTGGCTCGCCTTAAATCTTAAACTACTCAAGCATAATTTAAGGAAGATAATTTAAGATCTGAGAATTGACGTGAATGTTTAGGGGACATGTTTAAATGAAAATGTAGCAAACTTTTAAAAATGTATGATCCTACTTTAAAGAACTTGTTAATTCTGTACTCTTACAGCCTATTAAGTTTCACTAATGAACCTAGGCCTGCGCGGAAGACTGCCTCATAGCGGAAAAGGTTACAACCGCAGTTTTTTATTTTTAGTCGTTATTAGTAAGGTTACAACCGTAGTTTTATTATTTTTAGTCGTTATTAGTAAGACGCCGCTGCCTATCTCCTGATTTGTTTACTTTTTTCGCCTCTTTCACCCACGGGATGATATGTGGTAGTGAATATTCTTACACCGCCACTACACGGAGTTGGTTGATTTTCTCATGAGTACAATAATCAGATGGTGTCTTTATATGAGCCGTGGTAGCTCAGATGGTTAACGCTCGCTGTAAATATAACAGATCGCGAGTAACCCGAGTTCGATCCCCGCCGGCACCAATGAAATTGTTAATTGCAATTTTAAGTGCTGATTTACCACGTGCTCAGCGGTTAAGGAAAAACATCGTGAGGAAACCTGCATGTCTGAGGAATACGAAAAAAAATATTTCGAAGAGATGTGAAGTTCGCCAACACACATTGGGGCAGCGCGGCGGACACTTCCTTGCCCCAAAACCCTCTCAGAAATGAGGGGAGGCCCGTATATACATGAGGCATGATTCATGAGGTACATTCTTTTTAACAAACAGTAGTAAGGAATTATAGCTGAACATATATAAAAAAGAGCCGTAACTCAGGGGCTAAACGCTCGCTGTAAATTTCACAATACGCGAGCAACCCGGGTGGGCACCAATAAAATTGTTAATTACAATTTTAAGTCCTGATTTATCACGTGCTCGGCGGTGAAGGTAAACATTGTGAGGAAACCTGCATGTCTGAGAAATAAGAAAAAAACATATTTCGGAGACACATGAGACATTTCCTTGCCCTAAAACCCTCTCAAAAGCGGAACTTATAAGTATATATATGTATAGGCTGTAACTATAACTTAACTTTCTACATGAAAAATATTCCAAGTAATTGAAGAACTCTTCCTTTATTAAGGCAGTTGAAAGGAATTTGACATGGTAGAGTAACCCTATTTGTATTGGGGCAGTGGCAAGTGGTGTAGTTCAAGCTTAAAACGCCGCCCCTAATCAACATTTACACTTATCTCTAACTTTACCCTTGACAATGGTATGTGTGTAGATTGTAATATTATTTTTATCGAAACTATTCAGTAAAAGATAATTGTTAAGGATTTTGCTGGCAACATTTAAAAAATAAGGCTGCTCAAGGTTACTTTTACATAAAAAGTCACGAACATGTTCCTACGCACACACGTACATATACATACATACATACATATACACTCACGCACGCACGTACACACACGTGTGAACACCGAACGCTCACTGTTCTTAGTCCAACTGAGGGATCCTATTGAAGTAAAAGCCGAGCCAGTGCTTAAAGTTAATAAAAATACTCTGTGAAAGAAGTTGCAGGCATGTTTTAGCTCTGACAGCGCACTAATCTTTATTGCCTGATTCACTCTGACCATATGGCGTTACCGCAGACAGATTGTGGCCTACTTAGCCAACTTTCATTTCCCATCTGAGAGCGTTAGCATGTCTGTGTTTTTCTAGTTACATTTAGACGAGCTAGGAAACTAGATGAGAAGTTTAAAAAAAAAACATTTAAGAGATTTTAAAGAACAATGTGTACTAACATCGGACTAATACCAATGCGCATGATTTAAAATTGTTCTGATTTCGGGAAGAGGAAGAAAGGTTCCCAAGTTGTAGCTTCGTACCGGTGTTAAGTTTAGGGTGACTTCCCACTAGATGGAGTGACGTGACGAACTGTTAAGAAACGTAGAAAGTCGATGGATGCAGACGCGGGACCGTGCTTTGTGGCATCTTTTGGGGGAGGCCGATGTTCAGCGGACAGTTTAGTAGACTTGTGATGGGCTGTAATGATGATGATGATGATTACAGTAAAAAAACATAACATAAAAACCCACGCCTGTTACCCAGAGGGGTAGGCAGAGACTACAGACTTCCATTTGGCACGATCCTGACACATCTCTTCTCGCCTCCTCTACATCCATATAGCTACGCATACATGCTCGTTGGTTAAGGGTACTCCTAATTTGGCCCATTTTAAATGTATCGCCAATTTGGTCAATAAACTTTTGCCTAGGACGTCCCTTTCTAACACTTCCGTTCACTTCTGCAACGTAAATTTACTTTGTCACTCTTTTCTCATTCATTCATTCCACATGACCAAACCACCGGAGCATTCCTTTCTTAATCCTGGTCACAACATTATCTTACAGTAAAAAATTAAAATCAGTATTGGTTTTCAAGTTTTCAGTTACGTAAACGACTTTTTCCAACCATTAAAAGTACATTGCTAATCATGTTCCTGTCTCTTTTAAGGGAGATTCTGCCTTGAGCAAGCATTTCTTGCATTGAAAAGCAAGACTGATGATCGCAATAACAAATGTCTCACACCTTAGACGCTGCTGTTTCCGCTAGACTCCGACGACCAAAATGTCGCCAGCCCGTCACACACCAACACTATACAATCATAGCGCCACACACAATGTTAGGACAATGGGACAAAAAATACGAGCTAGCCGTTCGGACATTACAAATAGCTCATCTACGTGTACTGTAAACTGTCGTAGGTGAACATCGTTACGTAAGTAACCTTGGGAATAGTAGCCCTAAGACTGATAAAGTTGTAAAAGCCAGAAAAGCTAAAACCACTAACATCATTAGAAACCAGATAGACGCTCCGGCCCGTTTCCGGTCCGGATATCTTCTGAGTTAAACGACTTGATTATACTGCCATCTATTGAAAGCAATCGGAACAAAAATTTATAATTTTAATTAGTGGCTAACCGCGGTTAATTATGACATCGGGACGTCGAACAAATCAGTCTCCCCCCCCCCCGTGACTAATGGTGCTGTAAAATGCTCTAAACGTCGGGAATATAAAAAAAATAATATACGCGATAAAGTCCGTAAAAATTAGTTTTATATAAACCATTATATCTTTTTGGCATATCCTATTGTCGCATATTACGACACTCGTTCGACGAAATGTGGCTACAGACTAACTAGTGAATTCTACACATAGAATACTAATACCTACATACATAATAGAACGGGGGAGCGGGCGGAGCCCGCGTAGCCACTAAAATGTCACTAACACGTCAATTCACACGTATAAATGTCAACACGAGATGTGTTTTGACGTTACAATCGTTTCCAAATTTCGCATATTTAGAAAATGTCAAATTGCACCCTATTTATAAATAAATACGTATTAAAATTTAATGATGATCTTGAACATTAATCAAAAGTCTAAAATATGTAAATTTACTCAGTCTGTCAACACAACGAATCGGGCTTGGCGTCGCCAATCTTCGTATAAAATAAAGTTGACAGCCATTCTATAGTGTATTATAGTATTCTATGATTCTACCGAATAATGGGGCGATGGATTTCCTTACGGGGTCGTTCCATGGCAAATACTTTAATATAACGTACAGTTACAGCCTATTAAACGCTACTGCCGAACACTGGCCTCGCCCGTAGATTTCTGATAGGGGGGCATTTTCCATAGTTGGCACGTTTGGCAAGCAGGTTGGCAGGACGCTGCCACCCATCTCCTGGTATGATTCCTATGTCGCCTCTTACGACGCCCACGGCGTCGTAGGGCCACTAACTTGCCCTATTATGTCCGTAATGTCGACTACACCGAGACTTAGAGCTCCCAACAATCCAGCAGTTGTAGAGCCAACGTGGTAGAGCCATGCTGCAGTTATATTAGTAGTATAGTTGTAGCACGAATGGGTCGGCTCGACTGGGGAGGGACCACGCTCTCACAGAATACCAGCGTGAAATAGTAGCTTAATGCTGCTGTATTTCGTATGGTGAGTGTAGAGAACCGGAGACCCTTTTTACTGGAAACGAATGCCTCGTTTCCAGTAAAAAGGGTCTCCGGTTCCATCTTAGTCCTCACGGGTGACAACGCATCTGCATTTTGATTCGTAATCGACGATAGATGTAGATGTCTATGGGCCACAGCAACCACTTACCATCAGGTGGACTGTGTGCTCGTTTGTCACCCTATCCTATAAAAAAAAAGTTACTTAAATCACTCTCTGAGAGATTTTTCAAAGCCTCAGAGTCCCACCCAAATCATCTCATTCGTGAGACAGCTGCCTATGCAGCCCCTATCCACACTTGCTATAGTGTGCGCAGACTGAGAAACTCTCTCTCCGAAACCCCCCCCCCCCCCCCCGACAAGCTTTCGGCTGACCTGAACTGCCCCCTGGCGGCTCAGGCCGAGCCTACATAACACATCCCTTAATCTGCCTTAGTTAGGCACACTTCTAAGCGGCTTTTCGCCGCTTGCGCCCTCCTTTCTGCCAAGGAGGGTCGCGTTCGATACGGCTTAGAGATCTCTAGTTAGACCGTTAAGCCAGTCCCTAAAAGGTGAGGTTTAGTGGGTAAAAGTCTCCACATAACCACGAAGCCGGCTGCGTGGTATGCTATGAGCATTCCCCACCTCCCTCCCCCGTTTTCCGGAGGGTTGCCCATATTTGCTTCGGGCGCAAAAAAAAAATGCACCCACGGCCTGATATGGGGTAGTGGATAGTCATACTTTTAATGATTTTGGTAGTGGGAGATATAAAAAGGTTTGGAGTATTTAGTCCGAGCATTAGATATCTACCTTTAATCTCATTAACGGAACCGTAAGTTTAAGTGGCAAGGGGCTGGGATTGAAGAACTAACTACCGATGCGGAATAAAGGTACTCGAGATGCAGCCTCGTAACGGTAAGTTCAGTACAGGGCTGCCTCCACTATAGATAGAGTTACAATCTGGTTAGACATCTGGGAAGTAGATGGATTTAAAGATCGTGTTTTGGGGTGATCCCAAGGCGAGGCTGTTTTTAGCAGAGGACTTGTGAGCCATGGTAGCGCAGGGGCTAAGCGCCCGCTGTAAATTCCACAGTATGTACGCGAGCAACTCGGGTTCAATCCCTACCGGCACCAATGAAATTATTAATTGCAATTTTAAGTGGTGATTTACCACGTTCTCGGCGGCGGCTCTGCATGTTTGAGAACTACAATAAAGTTATTTCGAAGACATGTGAAGTTCGCCAACAAGAGGAAGCCTGTGCCCAATGGGACATAGGTATGTAGGTTTGTTAATTTGCTTTTTTTAATGATGATGAGCGATTAACTCAATAAAACTAGTGTGCACGAGCCCTTAGGGCACGGTCACATTACGCTCTACTCTCGATCCTTTCATTTCACATTCGCTTAGTTATCGCCCGACACGGTCGCCATTTTTGTTTTGTTTTCATTAGCGCGTTTACGTTGACAGATTTAAAATTAAACACTGCAACAAACGAGTGTACAAATTTTAGAAATCGTTCATTCGTTATCGGCCTGTCTGTGTCTTTGTGAATATTTATTGGTTTTGTGCGTTTATTCTTGATCTGTTTTGTCTGTGTTTATGTGTGTACTCTTGTTGATAGGGATGATCGATATTAGAAAAACATCGATATTGAAACAACATAGATGTTAACATCGATTCAAAAGTGTCACTATTTGTTTTATAGGATAGGGTGACAAAAGAGCACACAGTCCACCTGATGGTTGGTTTCTGTGGCCTAAAGACATCTATATCTATCCTCGATTGCAGATTTGATTGTGACCCACAAAAATGCAGATGCGTTGTCACCCGTGATTAAGATGGAATGCCTCGTTTCCAGTAAAAAGGGTATCCGATTCTCTACACTCACCATGCGAAACACAGCAGCATTAAGCTGCTTTTTACGCTGGTATTCTGTGAGAGCGTGGTCCTTCTCCGGTCGAGCCGACCCATTCGTGCTACAACTATACTGCTGATATAACTGCAGCATGGCTCTACCACGAATATAACTGCAGCATAACTCTACAACGATATGGCGCAGTGGATATTCTTACATTCTTATATTATCATATACTAAACCACGAATGAGTCGGTCTGAACAGGGCCACTATTTCACAGAGTACAATAAATATCGACACCCAGATATACTGTACGATAAATATCGAAAACAAATAACGATGTCCGAAAACATCAATGTTTTAGATGCCAAAATAAACAATCTAGGATTATTTTATTTATTAAACGTATTAATTACGATAACTTTAAAAATATTTTTTTTTATTTTTTTTTCCACAACTATCACACAACGCCATCTAGTCCCAAGCTAAGCAGAGCTTGTGTTATGGGTACTAGACAACTGATGAAACATACTTATATATTTCTAAATACATAAATATTATAGATAAATTACACCCAGACACAGAACAAATGATCGTGCTCATCACACAAACATTTGTCCCGGGTGGGAATCGAACCCACGACCTCCGGCATAGCAGTCAGGGTCACTAACCACTAGACCAACAGGCCAGTCAACAGGCAAGTCAGTGTATTCAAAAAATATTTCCAATATTTTTTGAATACACTGCAATAAAAGTAACCTAGTCAGAAATTTTCGCTTGAATCTATTCCATTGTAGATAGAGATGTTGGCCAGTTTTTGAAAAAAGTTTTTCCAATGCTGCCGGAGTCGCTATGCAGCACAAATTCTTTAACATTGTAATGGTGGATCCTAAGACCAGCCAAGCAATGAAAGTAATGGATCGTAATGGCCTAGATTATATCGATGTTCCGATATTATTCTCGTAACATTGATGTGTCGATGTGATCGAAATGTTAATTACACCGAATAATACCGGTGTAAAAGAGAAACCATCGCTAGGTTTAGTCTCCTAGGTCCTAGATACCATTACTACATATTATACTAGGTCATAGATGCCATCTATTATATACTAGATTAAGATTCAAAATGTTACGTGTATGTGTATGTAATGTGTAATTCAAAATGTAACGGTTTTATTCGTGGTAGAGTCACGCTGCAGCTATATTATGGTTGTAGCACGAATGGGTCGGCTTGACCAGGGAAGGACCACGCTCTCACAGAATACCAGCGTAAAATAGCAGCTTAATACTGCTGTTTTGTATGGTGAATGTAGAGATCCGGAGACCGTTTTTTACTGAAAACGAGGCATTCGATCTTAGTCCACAACGCATCTGCGTTTTGATTCTTAATAGAGGATAAATGTAGACGTCTATGGGCCACAGCATCCACTTACCATCAGGTGGATCAGTGAGGTAATGTTACAATGAAACGATCATACAGCTTGAAGAACCGACAGTCGATGGGGAATAATAGTTCTTGGATGACAGCTTCATACCGGTAAGTGTAGTTTAGGGCAGCCGCACTATAATAAAATAACATTAAAAGATTCAATTACAGAAATAGATTGATAGATATATAAATAAATAGTCGTCAAGTTAATAAAAAAAATATAACTGCGTTATCTTCCTTCATTGTGAATTTGTTTGTTAACTTCTTATTTAACTTCTCCTAACTCAAGCATTTAAACTTACTAGAGTGATTAAATGGAATATTAGTATATTAATACAATTGCTAGTATTTAAAGAAAACTTCATTGTGAACTTGTTATCAGTAAAAGGGGTCTTCACTTCTTGTCTCTGTATTTTATTTTTGCTTTGTTTTTCTGTGAAATCGCGGCCCTGTCTCGTTGAGACCGATTCATTCTTGGTGTAGAGCATAAAAATATAAGAATGTAAGCATATCCACTACCCTATATCGTCCCGCGGGTCCCGTAAGAGGCGACAGAGCTGAAATAGGAGATGAGTAGCATCATCTTCTAGATAACAACGAAAAATAATAAATCGCGGTTAACTACACGCCTGCCTACTAGTAACTATGGGGAAATCCCCTAATGAGGCAATGGCTGTGGATGAGATCTACTTTAAACAGTAGACTTTTATAGGTTAGCCTAAATAAACGTACGGACGAAAAGATGACTCGTAAAATCAATACAATAATTGTAGTAAATATATTGATCTTTGCTTCGGGCGTCAAGTACTTAAAAGAAAAGAACATTGGTCTAAATGTATGTACCATTGCACTGTTAAGGAACAAATTTACAATAAAATACGGATCACGTAGCAGGCAATTCAATCGCTCAATGCAGATTCACAATTCTTTCCCTATCCGCTTATATTATTATATTATCACATTCTAAAAACATCACAACCATAACCTAAAAATATTCAAACTACTGCCTAAAAATACGAAAATGTAGATAACATTGACAGCTAGCATGAGTTACGCTATTCGTTGCATAGTTCTTAATTCAGTTTTAGTATCAATTTAGTCTAGTCTCTTAGAGCAGTGTAGTTCCTCTTAGAAATAGTACAGTGTTCTATTTGTTGCTCATTCAATTTGCTTCGTGTCGTTTTCAGCTGCTTTTGTTTTTCGGTTTGTCATACGTCATTCATAATAGAATTACTTCTGCATTGAATATTGTATTTTAATAATAAAATGGCATTGAATTATTTGTTGAGATTATTGAGTTATTGCTAAATTAATTACTGAAGCTTATTGAGAAAATGTAACTTATGAAGATGGTTTGGGTTGAAGCCGTCGACTTAGACTCTGTGGAAATCCTTTTACATGTTAGGGAATTTTGTTATTAAAAAAAAACTGATACGTGATAGAGCCATGCTGCAGTTATATTAGTAGTATAGTTGTAGCACGAATGGGTCCGCTCGACCGGGGAAGAACCACGCTCTCACATAATATTAACGTAAAATAGTAGCATAATGCTGCTGTGTTTGGTGTGGTGAGTGTAGAGAACCGGAGACCCTTTTTACTGGAAACGAAGCATTCCATCTTAGTCTTAACGACAACGCGTCTGCATTTTGATTTGTAATCGAGGATAGATGTAGACGTCTATGGAACACAGCCACCACTTACCATCTACCATCAGTCACCCTATCCTATAAAAAAAATTCAAGTGCTTGTCATGTACAAAGAGTGGTAGTAATCTTCCGTTCAAGAGATGTCGCTAATTGATGGTGAGGTTATTCGTTACACAATTTCATTATAATTAAAGTAGTTGCGTTTAAAAAATTGATTTGTTTCTAGTACTTGTAAATGCACAAATTATTACCTCAGTGGTCCTGAATTTATCACACATTGTTTTACTCTCTTTTTAATTTTTTATACTTTTAGCAATATAGGTATGGTTTATGTGTTACATGTGGTTTGTTTATTTCTAATATAATAAATATAAAATATAACCAATATTTGAGAAATATAGATAAACCATTACATTTTCATAACAAAACAACTTTCTCCGCTATGAAATCTATCAAATATTTATTGGCAGAAAAGTCGTGGATATCATTGACAATGCACAATTAAAAAAACTTAATAAGATATCCCATACTAAAACTTCTTTTTTTCTTCAGGTATCTTGTTACTTATACATACGACTTTTTCTAAATTTTTCCCTTTAATGGTTCAGTGATAACATTAAATTAAATTAAGAATTCAGCCCTAAGGGCGGAAAAACAGGGAATGAATCAATGAAGTTTTAAATGTCTAATTGAACGACGTTTTAGCTTTGTTACCTTGAACTTATGATATTCCGTAGCACATTCTAACAGGCAAAAATAAATCTTTTAATACAAAACTTACCAAAAAAAAGCTAAAAATAATAAACTAATTAATAAAAGAATTTTAATTCATTATTGTAGAATAAGTAAACATTTTGTACTCATCGTTTAAGGACTTTGTACAATGTGCAAATAAATATTTTTTATTATTATTATTGGGGTATTTATATAGTTTCCTCATCTGGTTGAGTTGTATCCATAATACATATATAAATAAAAATGGTAAATATTTTATAGGATAGGGTGACAAACGAGCACACAGTCCACCTGTTGATAAGTGGATACTGTGGCCCGTAGACATCTACATTTATCCTCAATTAAGAATCAAAACGCAAATGCGTTGTTACCCTTGGGGATTAAGATGGAATGCCTCGTTTCCAGTAAAAAAGGGTCCGCGGATCTACGTCCGGTCAAAATCGGTTGATTTGTTCGTGAGATATGGTTAACGAAACATTTTGAAAGAAATTGATTTTTTTAATATGCCACATTTTTTCTATATTTCAATTTTCTCAAGTTTTCATCCGATTCTGAGCTATGTTCAAAATTTAAAGTATCTAGCTCATAGGGAAGTGCTCGAAATTTGAGTTGCAAGGTTCCATTCGGAAGGACAAACAGACAGGCAAGCAAGAAAGTAACTTAATATAAACGTGTTCTCAGATGGATTCTCGGTCAAGAGCCCTATTATAGTATATTCTGTGCCCTAAGCTCGATGATGTTGTAAAAAAATTAATGAAAAGCCATGAAATTATCAAGCAGAAAAAAAACCTATATTGTCATAAGTGAAATTCTCATCAGAAATTTATCTTGTGTCATCTAACGGTACCATAAACACATTTTTAATAACGACATATACTATTGCTGTTACCGTAATTTACTGTGTTCGTAATCATTTGTATCCATTATATTTCTATGTAGGCTCCTCTTTGTGTATCAATTAATTCCCTACCAATTAATTATTCCTCAATATTGTTTGGAAGTTCGGTGATTTATCATCTCTGGCCATCATTAGATGCATTATCGACTCGACGCTAGAACTCATTACATGTGAAAGATATTTAGGCTTTCCACAGATGGACGACTTTTTATCTTCTTACTTAATTTCTTTTAGTTTGTACCTTTTTTAGAGTTCCGTACCGTTCCGTATTACAAAGCTTTTTTACTAAAGTGTGCAGTTCAACTAGCGGCCTGAATGATATTCAGTCGATATGCCTAATACAACATTACGACTATCTTGTAATATCAGCGACAGTATAGTAATACTTTCACTGTCCGATATTCAGACACAGTAGTAAGACGGTAGCAATGAACTATATGTATGTGTCCTTTTTTCCTTAATGTTAAAAGTTTTATTTTTAAATTT
The DNA here is from genome assembly GCA_036936625.1 of Parnassius smintheus behrii. Taxonomy (NCBI): domain Eukaryota; kingdom Metazoa; phylum Arthropoda; class Insecta; order Lepidoptera; family Papilionidae; genus Parnassius; species Parnassius smintheus. The sequence goes on from JAUPFT010000027.1 coordinate 27,164,200, forward strand.
TTAAGTTTATGTTTTTTTTGTTGGAGCCCTTGATTAATTTAGTTTATTTTATTACACCTGAGGGCCGTGGTAGCTCATATAGTTGGCGTTCGCTGTAAATGGTAGAGCCATGCTGCAGTTATATTAGTAGTATAGTTGTAGCACGAATGGGTCGGCTCGACCGGGGAAGGACCACGCTCTCACAGAATACCAGCGTGAAACAGTAGCTTAACGCTGCTGTATTTCGTATGGTGAGTGTAGAGAACCGGAGACCGTTTTTACTGGAAACGAGGCATTCCATCTTAGTCCTCACGGGTGACAATGCCTCTGCATTTTGATTCGTATTCGAGGATAGATGTAGATGTCTATGGGCCACAGCAACCACTTACCATCAGGTGGACTGTGTGCTCGTTTGTCAGCCTATTCTATATAAAAAAAAAAAATATCTCAGTACGCGAGCAAACCCCCGACCCCCGCCGGCACCACTGAAATTGTTACTTGCAATTTTATGCGCTGATTTATGGGGTGTCACAAGGGCCACCATAGAATACTATAATACACAATAGAATGGCTGTCAACCTTATTTGTACGAGGATAGGCGTCGCTGGGAGCACACATACAAGCAATTACATAGTATAATAGTAGGTATTATCACTACTACCAACCCGATTCGCTGTGTTGACAGACAGATTTTAATAGGTATTTATTTGTAAATAGCGTGCAATTTGGCATTTTCTAAATAATTTGCATGCGAAATTTGAAAACGATTGTAATGTCAAAATACATCTCGTGTTGACATTTATACGTGTGAATTGAAGTGTTAGTGACATTTTAGTGGCTACACGGGTTCCGCCTACTCCCCCGTTCTATTTTGTATGTAATTTTAGTATTCTATGAGGGCTACTAAGGTCACGTATATTTTTATAATATAGCACATAGTGCATAATGACTGTTACTGTCAACACATATATTTTGAACTAGCTGTTCCCCGCGACTTTGTCCGCGGGTTTTTATTTTTTGCGTGAAACCCTAATTCTTTTTCTAAAAATAAAAGTAGCCAGTGAAAGACTTGGTCCCGTCGTTTCGGAGATTAGCTGGAACAAACAGGCAGGCAGACAGACAGAAACACAGCTGTTAATAAAAATTTTAAAAAATTAAAAATTGTTGTTTTGTTATAAGTACTATATATACATGCATTTAATAAAAAGCTCTTATTTTGACATTACAGATACTTCAATTTTATTTATTTGTATAGATATAGATTGTGATAAGATTCAAACCTAAGGGCGACGTAGTAGCCTCTGATTCTTTGATCGCTAGGTTATTTAGTCGTCATACATCATTATTAATATTTACAGTAGCTTAGATGATATTCTGAGTATATTTTATTCCGGTTAATGAAAATAACAAAAACTAAAACATTTAATGTGTAGGAACCCTTAACAATTGAGCTTCAACATGCCATAAACTTATCATCGATAAAAAAGTACAAAAAACGTTCGAAATTTGAAGTAAAATGAAATGATACATCGACGGACACAGCGAGTTTGAATGCCGTTCCGAATGATTCTTTTGTTTTTTATTATCTTTGGTATACAGTTGTATTTTAGATTTTAATTTTCAGTCAGCGTTATAATTAAATTTGTTATGTATCGTAAATGAATTCGGTAATAAATCTTGTTAGTTGTAATGAATGTGAGACGGTATTGAGTTATGAGCTGTAAGGAAATGCGTTCTATAAATGATTGAGCGCGTGAGGCGTGAGATGGCGGCTAGTTATCTGTTAGACTATTATCTGTGGGTTTTCATGCGCCATGTTTTTTATGTTGTGGTTTTTTAGAATAGAAGCGAGTAATTTGATACTTCGAAAAGTATTTAAAAAAAATTGTTGCAAAAGGTATGTTTAATTAGGATAAATTATTTGTTACTGCAAATAATTGCGACTGCCATATATAATAATAGGAAGAAATAAGACCTCGTTGTTCTAGTGATCGTGAACGCTGTTGCTGATCATGAGGTCTTCGGTGCGAATCCCAGGTCGGGCCTTTTTATAATAGAATAAGTGTGTCAAACGAGCACACAGTCCATCTGATGGTAAGCGGATGCTGTGGCCCATAGACATCCACATTTATCCTCGATTTAGAATCAAAGTGCAGTTGCGTTGTCACCCTTGAGGAATAAGATGTATAATGCCTCGTTTCCAGTAAAATGGATCTCCGAATCTATACACTCACCATACGAAACACAGCAGTATTAAACTGCGATTTTACGCTGGTGTTCTGTGAGAGCGTAGTCTTTCCGCGGTCGAGCCGACCCATCCATGCTACAACCATAATATAGCTGCAGCGTGACTCTACCACGTATTTACCTTAAATCAGAGTCAAGAAATTTTCAGTAGCAGGAATTCAGAAATATCAAAATCATCAGTTCATTAGTCGAAACCAGGGAATTGGTGGTGTTTCACCCTCGTAACTCGAACAGCACGTAAAGTCGTTGGTCCCGCGCCTCATGTCTCTCCAGTGCCATTGGACTATTATGAGAATGAGGGAATAGAGAGGGCACTTGAGCTTACATATACTCTCGGGCACTATAATCCTATCCTGCGTCGAGGGCTTGTCTCCGTTGAGAGGACTCCCGTGACAGTTTGGTCTGGTGGACATTAACAGTACGAAATACTAAAAATATTAGTATTAAAATACGTCACTATTTTAAAAAATCAAATCGATTTTACCGGCAGCAGATTTATAATCTATGGCAACAATTACCTCATATAGTTGACTTGTAATTATCTGTGTACTTTCCCGCCGTACAAGGCAACTCCTTGTCGACTAGTAATTTTTAAGTGGCTATTGGCTGTGGGTGCTAAGTGCTTGTTATGAGCCTATGCGACTTGTGTCAACGTGAGGCACTTACTTGAAGGCTTGTTAACGTATCTTTTAGAAGGTGTCATGATGATGACATTAACATTTAAACATGTTCACTTGTCTGTTAAAATTTTTACTACCGATTTTACTTAAACTTTTATTTTTTATATAAGTAAACAAGCGGACACACCCCGCTTATTTCAATAACTGCATTTGACAATTTTATGACTACTTAGTTTTACATCAATAAAAAAAAAACATTTCTGAACACTAAAAAGGAATAAGTTAACTTTTAATAAAATGAAACCTACAAACCGACCTCAAAAGGTAACACTATTTTGTCGATTGTTGTGAAGGGTGACAAACGAGCACCCAGTCCACCTATTGGCTCTAAGAAATTATTAAAATAAAATTCCACCCTTATGGGACGAAAAATTAGCAATGAAGTTGTTAACTGCTATTGTCGTAATGTTTTTTACGTGGTCGAGCCATGCTGCAGCTACATTAGTTGTATAGTTATAAGTAGTATAGTTGTAGCACGAATGGATCGGCTCAACCGGAGTAGGACCACGCTTTCAAAGAATAGTAGCGTAAAATTGCTGCTTGACACTGCTGTTTCGTATGGTGAGTGTAGGGAACCGGAGATACTTTTTACTGGAAACGAGGCATTCTATCTTAGTTCTCACGGGTGACGCGTCTACATTTTGATTCTTAATCGAGGACAAATGAAGATTTCTATAGGCCACAGCATCCACTTACCATCAGGTGAACTGTATGCTCGTTTGTCGCCATTATTCTTTAAAAAATACTCAGGCTAAACGACTTTACGTGCCTTTTGAGTCAAATGGGTGAAAAACCATCAACTTCTTTATACGTATTACCTTAGTTGTATACGCGGCAGACTAACTGCAACGGTTGCGGCACGAATTGGTTGGATCGACCTAGGGGTCCTCCCTTTTCATGAGCGTTGTTCTTTTACTTCATACTCACACAATGAAGTAAAAGGACGACGCTGACGTGCTCCATACATGATGAGTGAAGACAAAAGGAAAGACACTCCACGTGATGGTAAATGGATGCTGTGGATCATAGATATCTACATTTATCCTCGATTAAGAATCAAAATGCAAAAATTGTGACAACGCACCTCCGAGGACTAAAATGGAATGCCCATTTTCCAGTAAAAAAGGGTCTCCCGTTCTGCACACTTACCATAAGAAGCGCAGCTGCATTAAGCTGTTAATCGAAGCGACAGTAGCTTAATGGCAGGGTGCGGACCGCGAAATCAAAAATGTCGTGGGTTCGAATCCGCCATTCGACTACTGGCGTGAACCACTCGTAACACAAGCAATTTAAGCTTACAACGAGTGGTTAAGAGGAATATCGGTAATGTTTATAACATTGTTAATATTCTTTTTTAAATTAACGTTGGTTACTGTTAGAGCGTTTTCCTTATTTCGGTCGAGCTCACCCATTCATGCGACAACGATGTGTGGCCGTGAACGAAAAGGGAAGATCTGCAGCCGGGCAAGGTGTTCTGTCCGAAGGGCGGCCAACGCAGCAAATGGTCTATTTTCGAGATGTTTTCGCTGTTAGTCTATGCGATTCTTACAGACTCAGGGCTAATTAAAAAAAAGGAAAGTCAACGACGTGAGGATGATGGTGATGACGGTTTATGGTTTGGTATTGTTACCAATCATCGTGTCACCTTGTTAGGCGTTATTGAGCTATATAACTGCCGTCCGACGGGGGAGTGCGGACTCTGACTGCTTAGCTCGTGTCGGTCGATGGTCTGGGCGGTGAGAACTGAGAACCGCTATGGTACACGGGTGTACGGTGTGTACGCGGTGTGTGCTGGAACGCGTCGTGCCCGTCTACGGGTGCGACGTGCCACATTCGTTATCCTATTAGTGTTTGTCCCAATTTGTGTGGGTGTAGTGTCATTGTGTGATGTGCTTGCGACGTTTGGGTCGACTGGAACAAGCGGTCGTGGTGGTTCTATCAAATACGTTACGCGATCTGCGGAGATAGGGCGCGACGTTTCCTGTTAGAACATAGTTGGCTGCGTTTCTCACTAGCGGGTTAGGATAGTAGCAAATGGTAGTTCGGAGCTATTTTATATATACTGTTTTACTTCGGAACTTTGATAGCGCGATTTAGGCTTCGATGTGGTTCGCTTGTGGCGCGAGAACAGCGCCGTCACAATTGTTTTTACGAGTAACGAGGCGTCTCAGTTTTCAGTGGTGACAACGCACCTGCATTTTGATTTTTAATCAAGATTAGATGTAGGTGTCAGGCTTAAAAATAATTTCAGGGTATGGAAAATTTTTCAAGTGATATTATACGTAAAATGTTTCCATAATGCTGGAGGAAATTTTGCGTGTAAGGTACATTTTGTAGAAAGTAAAAAATATCTTTTTCCAAGTAGTTTAGAAATTGCTTATTTTACACCTGCCCATTCAATTTTTAAGACAGCAATGTCTAGACGTAATCATTATAGACAGTCGCGAAGCCAATCCCTAAAAGGCAGTGTTTAGTGGGTAAAAGTCAAAGTCTCCACATAACCACGCAGCCGGCTGCGTGGTATGCTATGGGCATTCTCCACCTCCCTCCCCCGCTTTCCGGAGAGTTGCCCTTAATTGCTTCGGGCGCAAAAAAAAAACAGTCGCGAGGTGAGCACTATCTGCGTTGAGGGCAACACTGAGATGTTTGTGTTCTATATCCATATCGAATTTCGTTCAACTACCAAGTGAAACAAGTAACGTACACAGTTTTGGAGGACGTTTTCATCAGCCCACAGGTAGAAAATCAATCGCTGAAATAAAATATAGAGTTTTAACAAGTTTTATTTTTATGTCTGTCTGTTCCCGATGAGCTGGGTATTTGAAACTTTAAAGCTCACTTTATTTTAGCTAACTTTTATACGTACTAGAACCATGTTGCAGTTATAATCTTTATACGTGTCACGTTGTTTGTCCGCGATGGACTCCTAAACAACTAACCGATTTTCACCAAATTTGCACACCGTGTGCAGTTTAGTCCACTTTGAGAGTTGGATAGTTTTTTGCCCATGAGTGGCCCACAATGTTTTTTTGCGGATTAAGGGATTTTTAATAGGACATGACAAAGGGTTGTCGAAAGAGGCAGTACAACGTCTGCCTGGCAGGCTAGTAGTAGTACAGTTTCAGCACGAATGGGTCGGCTCGACTGGGGAAGGACCACGCTCTCACCTAATACCAGGGTAAAATAGCAGCTTAATGCTGCTGTGTTTAGTATGATGAGTGTAGAGAACCGGAGATCGTAGTCGAGGATGGATGTAGATGTCTATTGGTCACAGCAACCACTTACCATCAGATGGACTGTGTGCTTATTTGTCATCCTATCCCTTAAAAATCACAGAATTGAATGAGAACGCAATATTAACACACTTTCTTGTCTGTTTGTTTGTTTGTATGTTCGGTACAAATATTGCAATCGATTTTAAGCTAACTTCACGATAAATTAGAGACTTTAAACTTTAAGCATAACTCAAAACTGTTTGACAGAATAAAACTCACTGAAAATAATTAATACAATTTTTTTTAATCCACCTTTTGAAAACAGAATTAAAAAGTGTTTAATGATTTCTTCACAGATTTATAACCTCTACAGATAAAACGAAAAACTAAGGACGCATGTATTTTTACGAATCATAAATAAAAAAAATTAAAACCCGCGAAACAAAACGAGCTCATAACCTTCAAACGGCTGAACATATTTTCTTGATACATTTCCAAGAATACTCTCGATTAAGACACCTTATCGGTTCATCTTTTCAGGAGCTGTGATGCTACAGACAAACAGTCTCTATCTAATTCAAACTATCAAATGATAAACCAGGAGCAACACTTCACAATTCACAACCCGCTAGTTAATATCTAACCGCGGATTGTGGATTTCTCTTCCCGTCAAAACACTGAGCTTTAATCGCAAGACAAACTTAACAAAAAAGACAAACGGTACAAAATGAAAAGTTTCGTCTGGTCGATCCAAAAGCTCCCAGTTAGGTCATCGGCATTTTTACCTTGATTTGGCAGTGATCATTATACAATACAGTTGTTTTGGAGATAAAATGCTGCTATCAAATAAATTGGCGTGATTATAAGTACCGTTAGCAAGTAAAAAATTGAATCGTACAGTGTAGTGATTTCTTAAATTTACGCGAACACTACACGCGAACACACAGAGTGAATAAAACTATATATACGGATTTTATCGCGTTTAATTAACTTATTTCAACTTATTTTTAATTCCCGGCGTTTCAAGTGCATTACAGCACCCATGGTTACTGAAGGGGGCCGAGATATTTCACGTTTCTATGTCATAGTTAGCCCGGCTACCTTCAGTTTTTTAATTTAAATTATTTCAATTTAAAATACGTTAATTAAACATGATAAAATCTGTATATATAGTTTTATTTAATCGCATGGTGTAGTATGAACTGCGTGATATACGTACGCAAATAGTGTGTTTCATGATTTTAAAACTTCGACTTAAGTTTGTAGATTGCTCGCTTGCTTTAATAATTTTGCCATGTAGTGACGGTAAGAGAATATTCACTACCCCATATCATCTTGTAGTGTTATAAGAAGCAAAAGGCAATTGAAATAGGAGATGGGCATAGAAATGATGATAACAAGATGAATCCTTTCTTCTTTGAAAAGAATACGAATAAAATGGCGTCCGCTATCAGCTCTTCGAGAAGATCGTATACTACTTCCCGGCTAAACGGTAAACACACACTGGGCAAATTCTGGCGATGGTGAAAGAATATCAATGACGGTAGTAACAAAAATTACGGAAAACAAGATTGCCGCCATACCAATTTTAAAAAGTTATAACGCGGCAATAGTGAGGGATAGTTTGGTGGTGAATGAACAAATGTTGTGAGGCCCGACAAGGATCAATTGCGGGCGATAAAAAAAATCAAACTGGCGGATCTAATATGGTGATTAAAAACCATCTTAGATCCGCGATCTTGAATTTTTGACGTGTTTGAATTGTGACAGAATCTTCTTGATAACAGTAGAATAAAAAATAACTGCATTTGCCAACACGTTTTGGGAACTATGACAAATGTCCCCCGTATAGGGCACTCTATGGGTGGGAGGCCTATGTTCAGCATTGGACTGTGTTAGACTATAATAGTGGTAATTATGGTCAATGGTATTTTTATTTTAGTCCAGATCAGTTTTGAATAAAGTACACATATTTAAAAATAACTTCACTTATTATTTTAATGATATGACTGTCAGACGTTTCAGGTTTAAGATTTAAATCGTTTTTCTCCAAAAAAATATAAACCAACAAGACAACGCATAAAAAGAACAACTTTTATAATTTTTAACGATACTTTCACTTGAAACGGAAACAGTCCGCTAGGGTGTTATGGCTGTGACATGAATAGGTCAGCTCCATCGAGGAACACCAGCGTGAAATAGTAGCAAGTACCAATTTTAATAATAATAAAATAAAAAACCTGCGATTGTCAAGCCATTCGCTAAGCACGTGGTAGAGCCATGCTGCAGTTATATCAGTAGTATAATTGTGGCACGAATGGGTCGGCTCGACCGGGGAAGGACCACGCTCTCACAGAATACCAGCGTGAAATGGTAGCTTGATGCTGCTGTGTTTCGTGTGGTGAGTGTAGAGAACCGGAGACCCTTTTTACTGGAAATTAGGTATTCCATCTTAGTCCTCACGGGTGACAACGCATCTGCATTTTGATTCGTAATCGAAGATAGATGTAGATGTCTATGGGCCGCAGCAACCACTTACTATCAGGTGGACTGTGTGCTCGTTTGTCACCCTATCCTATAAGAAAAAAAGCATGGCAAATATTCTCTGACAGGCCTTTTGTATATGAAGTTTTAAAAGACTGATGAATGAAAAAAAATGATCTCTACCTCAACCCCTTCAAATTACGAACATATTGTTGCGCGCCATAATTGATGCCTGGTACATGGAGGGTCAAGATCTTTCTAGAAAATTCCATACTAGAACTTTTTACACCTAGTCAGTCGGGACCGGTGTGTACTCGAACATTCTAAATGTTTCAGTATAATAGGCTCTATATAAGGCCGGTTAGTAAAGCAACCGAGTATTGAATTGGCAATACAAGCGACTAATTCGAAGCGATATAACTGTGAACTAAAGTGATCAGTAGCTCAACTGTGTTTTATTATTAGTGTGGTTTTAAGTTGTAACTGGTGTTAATTAAAGTGTAAATTTTGCCAATTCAATCGGCAGTTTTACTGTCTCGAACTCCAAGATCGTAACAGTATATTTTGTTAACAATAATTTGCTATCCATTTCAGCCTATAAGTGTTAACTACTAATTTAGGCCTCCCTCTCATAACGAAGATTTTTTCATAGTTGCCACGCTTGCTAGGCGGGTTGGCGACCGCAGATTTTATAACTATTGCAAATTATAATTATTTTAAGTTGTTAACAGGACAATACTGCTGCCCTTATACTGTTTAGTTTAACTTCGTCGCCTCTTACGACACCCGCAGGGCGATATATGTAGGTTAGTGTAAATTCTTATATCGCTGCTATACGCTTAGCCGTAATTTACAACTATGGTTAATTTATATGAGCAATAGATAATTAAATTAAATTATGTAAAAGGTGCAATTGGCATTCGTACCGAGGCCATATTATAGAAATTTTTCATACGTGGTAGAGTCACGCTGCAGCTATGTAACGGTTGTAGCATGAATGGGTCGGCTCGACCGGCGAAGGACCAAGCTCTCACGAAATACCATCGTAAAATAGCAGCTTAGTCATGAAGGTTAGAGAACAGGAGAACGATCACCGTAGAAAATAGTGTCCCAAAAATATGGACACCATAAGTGAGGCGCTGCGATCGCAAAGTTCATACAATAAAATATTTCTCCATTTTTTAATGTTTCTTTTTGTCAAAAAATACAAAATTACGGAGCATAAAAATTTTCTCACCAATGCCGCGGAGAAAATTTGTACATTATTCAACTAACTTCATCTACTTGTACTCATATACAGCTAACTTCGCAGTCACTACTCACCGACGTCAGCGCCGCTATACATTCTACAATTTTCAAGGACAGGCGGGCTATGCTTTAGTACGTAGTGATCGTTCTCCTGTTCTCTAACGTTCATGAGCTTAGTGCTGCTGTGTTTCGTATGATGAGTGTAGAAATCCGGAGATCCTTTTTTACTAGAAACGAGGCATTTCATGTTAGTCTTTAGGGGTGACAACGCATCTGCGTTTTTATTCTTAATCAGGCATAAATGTAGATGTCTGTGGACCACATCATCTACTTACCACTGAGTGACTGAGACTGTGTGCTCACTTGTCATCCTTATTCTATAAAAAAAAACAATATGGTAGGTATTATGAGCACATGATCATTTAAAATATAGTAGACTATAAATGGTATAAAAATAATAATTGTATGTTACTACACGCAATTCTAAAAAATAAATATAGCGCCATTTTACGTGTCTGGCATCGTAAAGTTCACAGCACCCGGTACTTTTTTGTTGCGCTTTTTGTAACGGTTGAACAGTCTTGCATTTGAGTTTCGATTTAAATATGACCAAACGGCTGATTTCGTTATTTAAAGAATTCAATGAAAAAGTCTACAATTCATCGTAACTGTTATTATTATTATATATTATACATTATTATACAACACGAAACGATAAAAAGCAGATTACAGAAATTAATACATAAGAGGTAGGTACAATATGGCTGTCTTATTGCTATAAAGCGATCTCCTCCTTAGAATTAGGAGAAAATTGTAGATAGTATTGGACAGTTATAGGTGGTGTATAATATTATAATAAACTTAAAATACTAAAACCTAAATAGAGTAAACCGAGATGAAATAAAAATAAAATTAAAACACTAATATATACAATAAAAAATTAACATACATAAGATTAAATAGGTAGGTAATACATAAAATTTACACAAATAAACATAGAAAGGATACAAAAATTAAATGTCGCAAATGATGACCAGAGATTACTGCAGAGTTAGTGGAATGTGAACTGTTTAATGTTTTTATTTTTAATAGGATAGGGTGACAAACGAGCACACAGTCCAACTGATGGTAAATGGTTGCTGTGGCCCATAGACATCTACATCTACGCACGATTATGAATCAAAATGCAGATGCGTTGTCACCCATGAGGACTAAGATGGAAGGCCCCGTTTCCAGCAAAAAGGGTCTCCGGTTTTCTATACTCACGGTACGAAACACAGGAGCATTAAGGTACTATTTTATGCTGATGCGAGATTTTCTAGATGGCTGAAATTGTTTTCTGGGAAGAATCCGTCTAGGTAGGTACTACCCTCGTACTTATTTCTGCCGCTGAACAGCAGCGCTGGCACTGCTGAGTTCCAGTTTGAAGGGTATAAAGAGCCAGTATAATTACATGCTGTGAGGCACTCCATCTTCGTCCTCAAAGGTGACAACGCAGTTGGCAGTCCATGGACTGCACTATCCACTTATCATCAGGTGAACTGTTAGCTCGTTTGTAACACGCAACACACATGCACACACACACACACACTCACACACACACACACACACACACACACACACACACACACACACACACACACACACACAAACGTGTGCGCACGCGTGCACACAAGCACGCACACTCACGCACGCACGAATCCAAGAATTATTAATAAATAATTATGAAATTTCACAACCATATGTTAAATTCCAATATTGGATGAGTGAATGATAGCGGTGATTGGGTGATTGGGGAACATCTCAGAGGTAGAAGTGCCTGAAAACCAGCGCTTCATGGAATGTTAGTTCCATGTAAACAAAAGCTGAGTCACTTCCGATTGCCTAAATTCTATTAAGATTAATTACTTAGTTTATATGTAAACATGTCTTTTCAAATGTGACAATAAACTGATATTTTTTATTTATTCTTTATTATTTGTCATTTTAGTTTTAAAAATTAAACATGTGCTTGTAAATAAGAGCTGTAAGTAAATAGCAATTTTACATCTTTTTAATTAGTTTTTTCAAGCGATATCTTTTCATTGAAACTCTTTGCCTTTAACCTTTATATTATAAAAATAACGTAAAATAAGTAAAACAGCGCAATACTACAATAGTGGACAGTGACAAATTCTAAAATCCCAACGGAAGCGCGGGAATCCATTTTGTAAGTTTGACGTTCAAGCCGAAATGGCGGCCGCAAATGGAGCCCGCCACTAATCTTGTTGTAGAGTTTTGGAGAGTTCGAGCCCTTGTAGTTTGTGTCTAGGTTTGAATTTTGATAATTTGAAAAACAATTATGCTTATAAAGACAATACAGATATGTTGTTTTAATTAGATTCATACTAATTTGGAAAATAGCGAAAAAAATTTTAATTTACTCGTTTTCTTTATTCCTTAGGAAAACACTACTTTCAGAAACACAGAACACATAGTAGTACTACGTATCAGAAAATTTAAATTCTACCGCCAAATTAGTCGTTAGTAGGACTTTAGACAGAGAAAGAGAGAACAGAGATCCTTGTCTATCACCTAGTACATGTTGAGAATGTTTATAAATAACCAACATTTATCATTGCCAGCATACTCGCCATGTTTACCTCGTTGCCCATAAAATATGTAAGGTTACATATATTTTTATGAATAATTATCCAATATATACGAGTATATTTCCGATTCTATCGTGAAATATATCATATAGTTGATTCGTTTTTTTTGACCTGTTCGACCTTGATGGCGACTTACAGCCAATATTAAGTAAGCTAACGTGGCAATGGGCCGATCGTATAGCTCGCCAAACTGACAACCGAAGGGTAAAAACAGTTCTAGAGTAGAACGTGGAAGTGGAGCTATAGAAGCGACAGTAGCCTAATGGCAGGTGGCAGGCGCGGTCCGCAACTCAAAAAGATCTTGGGTTCGAATCCGCCATTCGACTACTGGCGTGAACCACTCGTAACACAAGCAATTTAAGCTTACCACGAGTGGTTGATATTAGTAATGTTTATAGCATTGTTAATATTCTTATTAAAAAAAAAACTCGTACTGCTTACGACGGTATCCCACAAAATGGAGTGACAACTGGTAAGACATGCAAGAAGTCGATGATATACGCAGGTGCCTCAGCACCGTTCAGCAGTGGACTTGTGAAGGGCTGTAATGAGAATATTGATTATAAGAGAGAAGTGCCGGCATCGGCGGTGGCTGAAGTGGATGAATGGTGTAAATATCTCTGAAAAACTACTACATAGTAATGTAATTTGCAGTAGAGATTAATCCGTGTTTCCACGCGGTGAACTTTTTAAAGGAACTGCATCCTGCTACCAGTAGGTCATCGATGGTCGCTGCTGGAGACAAGAGACTGATTTTTTCTCTTCCTAATCTTAAGTATAGCAATGCAGCGAGGACAAGCAGTCAGCGGTATTTCTAAATTCACGTGGTTGTTAAGCACGGTGCAGCTATACTAATTGTAGAACGAATGGGTCGGCTCGACCGGGGTAGAACCACGCTCTCACAGAATATCATCGTAAAATAGCAACTCAACGCTACTATGTTTCGTATGACGAGTTTAGAGAACCCCTTTTTAGAAGACCCTTTTTACTAGAAACGAGGCATTCCATCTTAGTTCTCAGGGATGACAACGCATCTGCATTTTGATTCTTAATCGAGGAAAAACGTAGTTTCAGGTAAACAGGTCGTAGCATCCACTTACCATCAGGTGGACTGGATGATGGTTGTCACCCTTGTTCTATAAAAAAAGTCAGAGTTTTTGGCACTATATAGCGGGAAATGAAACCGTAATAATTTTAGGTTTGTTTTTGTAGGATGACGAGGGGTGTTGGGTTATCTTTAGCAAGCTTATCTCAACCTACCACACATTAGGAACGTTCTTTCAGTCTCGGACTGGAATTTCATCTTAGTTCTTAGGGGTACCTACTTTGTTGAAAGTGGGTCATGTGTTTATGGTTTGAAGTAGCAACTTGCCCTGAGGTAGATTGCCTGCTTATTGCTTATTGGCGTTTTCTTAAAAAAAGATTGTATACTGAAACAAAATATAAACAACTGGAAAGATAAAAAGGCATGTATGTTGTGCAAAAAAGCATTTTTCTTTATTGTTCTTTATTACTCAATGCTCTCGTATTTCTAGTTTTAAGTTGTAATAAGAACCTATATCACATATCAGCACTAAATAGATAATAAACATGTCTGTCTTTGCGTTGCAATTATATTGTAATATAAGACTTGTTATTATTCGTTCATGCGTAGAGTGATTATGAAGGCTTTTTATAGAAAGCAAACAAGTAAGAATCTTTATGTTGAGCGGCCGTCGTTGACCATATGCAATACCGAGGAATAGCAAATACCGTCTTTTTAGAAAGCATTAGGGTCCTTTTTAGCTAAGCAGTGGGATTGACAGTCGCAGTACCGAACATTTTCTTTGATGCTGATACCAGAGGGATATTAAAACAGAAGATGGGCAAAAGCATCTTCCCGTTACAACCTGAAATAATAAAAAACAGCGATTGACAACCCGCCCCCTAAAGGTGGCAACTATAGCAAAATCCTCATATATTGCCTCGTAGAGGGGATCATCTATGTGGCTGTGTGGCAGGCCTACATATGTTTAACAATGGACTTATATAGCCTATAATGGAAGGATGGTAAACGCTAGGTGGTTATACGTTATATTATCGGTAGTTTAAAAACTTATCTGCCATTTCCATAGTCGTCTCTTACGAAACTCTTTATCTGAAATGGGGTGCTGGTGTTTTTTTTGCTAACTAGGCTGAAAATAGTGACACTAAAATTACGTAGTGCACTGCACTTTATAGATTTTCTGTAAATAAGATATTGCTTTTCCTTTAGACCCACATTACACAACACAGTTTTTTTTTAATTATTTGGTTCCGTAGCGCTTATAGACTCAGTTGTCAGATATGCTGGCAGTTCGGTTTCGCGTGTGGATATGTACAAGCATTTAAACGTCTGTGATGTTGGATTAGATTGTGAAATCTCATACATTCTCTATGGGGAATTATAAGTCACATGCACAGAATTTTTTTTTGGCCACGGAACCAACCTCTGACACCTGTTATATAAATAACTATATAAGCAACGGGAAATTGAGAAAGCTTCTAATAAATAAAATTTTCCTTTTTTTAAATGCTAACTGAATATTCCAAAGAAAGTGTCAAATAAAGAACTGCAGTTGTCTTCACTTGTTTCACTGATTTATACATCGGTTTACTACTTAGATCAACAATACCAGCTAGATGTCGGGTCGGCGCAAGAAATCCATCTACGTAAATAAGAGCGCACATGAGACGTGAGCTCTTGCACGTGAGAGTGTAGCTCGCAAGGCAATAACGGGAAAAATAACTTTATTTGTTATATTTTATTTTATCCTGGTGATTCCCAATCAAGATTAGGATGAAGTTATCAAATTTTTGCATTATTATCAGTCTTTGATACGAGTGTAAATTTTTAAGTCAATCCGCCGTCTTCAAGTTTATTTATTTATTTATTTTATTTTATCTTCAAGGGAAATATACATAATTTTAGTCCAATACATAACACATATTAATCTTACATTTAACAATAAAGTTTCCACAGTTAAGTAACGCATCGACAACAAGCGAACATCATGACATACTTATGTGTGAAAAAACTAAAGTGAAGTTAAGTCAAAGTAATGTGTGATATAAAAATGAAATAATAATTTAGCTATTAATTTGACTATTATCCATTACGGCTTCAATTTCCTTTTTAAATTGTCCATATGACAGAGAAATATATATCTAAAAGTTAGTGAAAACCAAAATTCCACACCTTTGTGGCATCAACTATCACCAGAGCTTTTTCCAAACCGATACGACTTAGGGACCTTTAAAAAGGGGCCTACTCCTTTTTTAAAGGCCAGCAATGCATCTGCTATTCCCCCTGGTATTGCGGTTATTAGTGGAGGGGGCGGGGGGGGGGGGGGGCGGTAATCACTTACCATCAGGTGAGCCGTATGCTTTTTTGCTCTCTACCCTATAAAAAAAATCTATTATGAGCGTATTGATCAGCAGTTCCGTTTGCGCGCCGCCCCCGAGCGGTCGTGCACACAGTTCTTTCGCGCCTCCGACCTTTCGGTAGCGCAACCGCTTGCCCGCGCGCCCCGCTCTCCCCGGCTAACACCGGCCGAGCAGACGCCGTTGGTGAGTCACTTTGTTTTCGCATCGTTCCTGCCCCCTTGCTCTGGCGGGGAGGCTTGAACGCGCTTTGCTTGTTTTGTTTTACTTGTTAATTTTTCTGTTATTGTTTTTGTTATACTGTTATTTGTTGTGTAAACTATCCTTAGAAGATCGTCTCTTGCTCTTCTCAGAGCAAGCCCTTGTTCTTTTCGGAACATAGGGACCCCAGCTTCTGGAATAGATCGTCAGTCCTCCCCATCTGCCCCCAAGGCCCTGTTCTTCTCAGAACAGGGACCTCCAGTCTTCTTAGAATAAAACGTCACCCCCCGTCCAGATCAACACGTCGTCCATGGATGCTAGCCAAATTTTGGCTCTTTTCCACCAATTTTTGAAAACCCAAGACGTAGACCTTGATAGCTTTTCGATCAATCTCACCCCCCGTGCCCCTAAGGCATGTGTACCCCCGCCCGCCGTCGCTGCTTTCCTCGCGACCCAAGCGGCTGCCCCGCAGTCCGACTCGCCCGCGTCCCCCGACTCCGATATGGAGCACTCGGACACCACGTCCGTCACCTCATCCTCCCGGAAGAGGACCGCCCTCAGCTCTACCGGCTCCTCGGATTCTTCCGACTCCGAAGGAACCATAACCGACTCCCAAGCCGAATTCACGTTAGTGAAATCTAAGCGCGGCCCGAAACGCGCTGCCACTTCTCGCACTCCCCCCGCCTCAGCGGCCGCCGCCGCCCGCACTCCCTCCGCCGCTGCCTCTACCTCCGAAGCTCCCATCGTTGCCTCTACTTCCGCAGCCCCAAACGCTGCCGCTTCACAGTCGAAAGACAATACCGCCAAGCCAGCAACCCGCTGCGCTCCCAAGCTGGCCAAAAACCAAATCCCGCCCCCTGTCTTTCTCAGAGACAAGGCGAAATTTACTCAATTGTCCAAAACCCTCTACGATAAGGGTTTCAAATATGACCAAGCCACTAATGTCGGCGAGGCCATAAAAATTATACCGGCGTCTATAGAAGACTTCCGGAACATAACCCGCCTATTCACGGCCGAGCGTGTGTCCTACCACACATACGCCCTCGCCGAAGAAAGGAAAATCAAGGCAGTCCTCCGCGGAGTTCCCTATGAACTCGCAAACGAAGACATTCTGGAAGACCTTAAATCCCAAGGCTTCCCCATTGAAGGTGTGCATAAAATGCACAGCAGCAGGGGCGAAAGGTTTAACCTCGCCCTCCTCGTTCTCACCAATGTGCCGGAGGCGAAGGCCATTTTCCGCGAGGTACGCACTGTGTGCGGCCTGTCGCGTGTTAAGGTCGAAGCCCCTCACCGGCGCGGTTACCCAGCACAGTGCCACCGCTGCCAACTCTATGGACATGCGGCAGCCAACTGCTCAGCTCCACCCAGGTGCATTAAGTGCCTAGAACCCCATCACTCGAAAGAGTGCCCACGGCCCAAAAACGCCGAATCCCCACCCTCATGTGTCCTCTGCGGACAAACAGGCCATCCGGCCAATTTCAGAGGTTGCCCTCGCGCCCCTCGCCCACCTCCGAGCCGCAAATCTCCACCACAGGTCAATGACCGAACCTTCCCGGCTCTTGTAAGCCGCAAGCCCAGCCAGGGCCAGCCCCTACCTCAGCCCCCTCAGGGCTCATCTCAGCCCACACAGGGCATCTATCGGCCCCCACAGGGCCCTCCTCGGCCCCTTATGAGCCTTCCGCTCACTCAGCCAGCGCCGCTTCCAATAAACCCCTGGTTCCAAAAGGAATCAAATATTCCGCGGCCCTCCGCCGACCCAAAAAAACAGACAGACTCTGTTGTAGAGTCTCTAAACCTAGTGTATAACACACTCAATAGAATCAATTTGGACGAAATCCTCATCCTTGCGGGTAAACTGAGCACAGCTCAGTCCCCTCAGGGCCGCCTCCTTGCTCTTACCGAGCACATCAACCTTCTAAGGTCCTTGTAATTAAATTATGCCGGAGCCCTCTGCTCCCGCAATATCTCACGGTCGTATCAAACCAAAGGGTTTGTCGCTTGTTTCATTCAATATCCGCGGACTGCGAAATAACCTCCCAGAGCTTAGGCTTTTTCTACGAGATCGCGAAGCCGATCTCTTACTCCTACAGGAGACCCATCTCAGCCCCAAGGTCTCTAAAGGCCTTACTATTAAAAATTATTCACTTATACGTAACGATAGACCCGACCGCAAAGGCGGCGGTACTGCCATCTATCACAAAAAGTCCCTTCATTGCTCCCATATATCCACTCCGTCGCTTACCAGTATGGAAGCCACTATCACTAGACTAGCCATGACTGGACACCAGTCAATCGTTATAGCCTCCTGCTATATCCCTAGCGGAACCCTCCCCGTCAAGAGTGATTTCGAAGCCATCATTGCATTAGGCGACTCAGTCATTATGTTTGGAGATTTTAACTCCAAGCATGCTGAATGGGCCTGCCGAACTACTACCAGTAGTGGCAGTGCTCAATATCACTCAGTCTCTCGACCTGACTGTCTACAGCCCCCTCACTGCCACCCACTATCCCGACATTGTTTCCTACGCTCCTGATGTGCTAGATTTTGCTCTAGTTAAAGGAATTTCCCTTAACCTTAGAGCAATCGAGCCTCTCGACGATCTAGGATCCGACCACCGTCCTGTATCCCTCCTTCTTGGCCATCAGCCATCTCCAACTCCCATTTCCAAAACCTACACCAACTGGAAGGGCTTCAAGAAGTCTCTAGCCTCGGCTATAGACTCTCCGGACCCTCCCATAACCCTTTCTTCCGACGCCCTCGACAGTGCGGGGAAAATAGACACCGCGGTTGAAAATCTCACCTCACTTATAACATCCTCTCTTAAAGAGAATGAAAAAGTTGTCCCGGTTGCTAAAACTAGTCTTCCCCTAGATATTACCAACCTGTTAAAAGCCAAAAAAGCTGCCCTCCGTAGAGCTGCACGCTATCCCACTCCTGAATATAGACTCGCGGCCCACCGCCTTGAACGCAAACTGCGTTACCGCCTCCAAGACTACAGAGACCACGAAAAGGGTAATCTCATGGAGAAAATCTCTCCCTCTCACACAGCGTACTACCGGATGGCGAGAGACCTCCGGATAGACACTATAACCCATACTCCCCCTCTGTCTCGTCCCGACGGCTCCATTGCCTTCGAAGACGAAGAAAAGGCTGAGTGCTTCGCGGACAGCGTTGCCGCTCAATGCTCTCCTAGCTCACAACCCACTGACCCCCTACATATTCAACTAGTGGAGGACGAGGTCCGACGCAGGAACTCGCCCCCTACCGCCTCTGACCCTATCACTGTGTCCAAAGATGAGATTTCATCTACCATCAAAGGACTTAAGCCCAAAAAGGCACCGGGTGCGGATGGTATCTCCAACCAAGCCCTCAAACACTTCCCGGAGCAGGTAATCGCCTTACTGGCCATTATCTTTAACGCCTGCTTCGAATTCAGTTATTTTCCCACCTCTTGGAAAGAGGCAACTGTCATTGGCATTCCCAAGCCAGGCAAACCTCTCCACCTCCCCTCCAATCACCGTCCCATCAGCCTCCTCAAGGCCATGGGCAAACTTTTCGAACGAGTCATTCTCGTGCGCTTGAGGCGCCATTTGTTTCCCACAGACGGCGACCCTCTTGTCATCCCACAACAATTCGGGTTTCGAGCCAAACACTCGTGCCCCCAACAAGTTCACCGCATAGTGGAATACATCCTCAGCGGTTTTTACCCTCGCCGTCAAAAAACCATCGCGGTCTTCTTTGACATTGCCAAGGCATTCGACAGAGTCTGGCACGAGGGCCTTATCTGCAAACTGTACGACTTAGGCCTCCCAGATCGTCTCGTTCGCCTTGTAGCCTACTATCTGAAGGATCGTACCTTTCGTTTTAGACACGAAGGCACGCTATCCTCTACCCGTCAAATAAAAGCCGGTGTCCCTCAAAGCTCTGTGCTTGCTCCCCTCCTATACATACTTTTCACCAACGACATCCCTATCCCGTCGAATGGTGTCAAACTAGCCCTCTTTGCAGATGACACAGCCCTTTACTCCAAAGGCAACTCACTACCACAGATTCGGAACAAGATTCAAAAGTCAGTAAGCGACTTAGGAGCTTGGTTCCAAAAATGGCGTATCGACGTAAACCCGGAGAAAAGCCGCCGTTTGCTTCGAATATAAACGACGTCGTCTCACCACCACTCCGCCAATCAGGATGTTAGGAACCCCTGTCCCATGGCAAACTAAAGCCAAATACCTAGGCGTCACCCTTGATGCAAGGCTCACTTTCGAGCCCCATATCAAGAAGGTTACTCGCACCGCACGTTTTTACATGGGTAGGCTCAACAGCATGTTGGGCAGACACAGTAAAATGTCCCTCCGCAACAAGCGAACCCTATATAAGGTCTGCATACGACCTGTCATGACCTACGCGGCCCCCATTTTTGCACATGCTAAGCCCAAAGCTATAAATGAACTTCAAATAGTTCAAAATCTGTTCTGTCGTAGGGCCACTAACTCGCCCTATTATGTCCGTAATGCCGACCTACATCGAGACTTAGAGCTCCCAACAATCCAACAGTTTCTTAAATCACTCTCTGAGAGATTTTTCAAAGCCTCAGAGTCCCACCCAAATCATCTCATTCGTGAGACAGCTGCCTATGCAGCCCCTATTCACACTCGCTATAGTGTGCGCAGACCGAGAAACTCTCTCTCGGACCCCCCCAACAAGCTTTCGGCTGACCTGAACTGCCTCCTGGCGGCTCAGGCCGAGCCTCCATAACACATCCATTAATCTGCCTTAGTTAGGCACTCTTCTAAGCGGCTTTTCGCCGCTTGCGCCCTCCTTTCTGCCAAGGAGGGTCGCGTTCGTATACGGCTTAGAGATCTCTAGTCAGATCGTTAAGCCATTTCCTATATAGCCAATTGCACTGGGCGCGCCACCGGCGCGCCCAGTGCAATACAATTTTGGTTATGTCCACAAGGCCGTAGGGAGAGGCCACTCGTCCTTTCCCCCGAGGTAAGTGCCCATCCTTATATATGGGCTGTTTTATTTTATTTGTTGAGCCTCAGCAGCTCATCTTCCGTTATGCCGACCAACGCATTAAATTAATGTCACAGCAAGTATATTGTCCAAAGCCCGCCTCGTGCCACATCAGCCATTTGGTTTTGGTTCCTCTTGAACTACGCTAGTACAGTCGCTAAGACCTTTCCTCAGCGGGGGATATCGATGGTAAACTTTTGTGGTATACTCACACACTTGGAAGTATTTCTTTCTTATTATTTCTTCGGTTAGGGTCAACATGCCGGCAACTGGAAGTATGATTTCATGTAATAGAACGCTTGAATTTGACATAAAATACAGACAGCTACGACAAGTTACGCATGTTCAAATGCTCACAAACAATCAATATAATACAAATAATAGCCACCGCAATAATACACGTAATACTGTTAAAGGTCTAATACCTACACAATATGTTACTAGTGCTGCCATCTGTCGTGCATTGTCGGTTTGTTTGTTCTATGGTTTTAAATAAAATAGAGTCCACGTCAGTTATAATCAAAGTGTACGGAACGCCAATGCTCTGTGTGCACAAAATCTACGTTCTAATTAATACATAACATGACCATCATTGAAAGTCAGTCTGTACGTCATTAAGATATAACGGTTGTGTCAATTTTAATCCGTTTCAAGAGTTATTGCTCTATTTGCTTTGGCTTTGGATTTTTAATACAACACCTGGCATTTTTGGTAATGTACGAACTGTCTCATTACTGAAACCCAAACTACAAACGAACCTTCAAGAAAAAGCTTATTCCTTTTTAAAGGCCGGCAACGCACCTGCAATTCCCCTAGTGTTTAGTTTGTTTAGTGTTTGTGTTAGTTTAGTTAGTGTTAGCAGTTGCTCATGGGTGACGGTCAGCACTTGCCATCAGATGAGCTGCATGCGCGTTTGCCTTTGTTTTATTTAAAAAAAAACACACACACACACATCTCATAGTGTAGTTTTGGTCGCCAATCCGTATGTCAAGCCCGTTAGCTGTAAAAACGTACAGAGAAGTACATATTTACGCAAAAATATATGCACTGGCGCCACGGAGTGTTTGGTTCAGACCAACAAAAAAGATAGATAGAAAATTACGTACAGTATAAGTGGTACACACATATGCACCTTAAACCAAAAAAAGACAAAAAACTAACTCTAAAGTTAGTTTTGTTGTCTTTTTCTTTTTTTTTTTGGTTGCATACTCGTATGTGTGCGCATTTTATAGCATAATATGTCATTCAAAATATACATTACGGTATTTCGATCTTTCTTTGTCGGTGTGAATTGCTAGCTCAAAAGATTTCTTGAGAGGCTCAATGTAACATTTTGAGTACCTATGTCAAGTTTGAATTTAAAAAAGAAAAAAGAACTTTTAAAATTGCAACATAATTAATGGCCAGAAATATAGAATTTTGAGTCTCGTTTAGTATATTATCTTCTACTACATAAGTCTTTAAAATAATACATGTATACCTATCCTGTCGGGTTTCCGGATAACAAGGTTTGCGCTACCATATTATTAGTTTTGTTTTATGGAATAAGGGTGACAAACGAACACTCAGTCCACTTGATGAAGTCGATGCTGTGGCCCATAAACAGCTACATTTATCCTCGATTAAGAATCAAAATGCAGATGCGTTGTCACCCATGAAGACTAAGATGGAATGCCTCGTTTCCAGTAAAAAGGGTCTCCGGATCTCTACACTCACCATATGAAACACATATTTTACGCTGGTATTATGTGAGGGCGCTACCACGTAAAAAATTATGTACGTCCAACTGCTGAGCCATAGTCTCCCTTCGTTTCTGATAGATAAAAGGAGTAATCAATCCTCTGCGATACTCCAATCCGTGTTGACAGACGTCGCAAATCCTCAAAATAACTTATTTCTTACTTAAAATTTCTTACTTTCTTACGTAATTATTACTTACTCGTTTCCAGTAAAAAAGGTCTCCGGTTCTCTACACTCACCATTCGAAACACAGCAGTATTAAGCTGCTATTTCATGCTATGAGAGCGTGGTCCTTCCCCAGTCGAGCCGACCCTTTCTTGCTACAACCATAATATAACTGCAGCGTGGATCTACCAGGTTTGCCTAGAAAGAAGGGAGTTAGACTTTACATGTTGTTGAAATACTTTTAATCACACGGTTAACCTTAGGGCGAAGAAGGGGCGGGGGGTGATATTTGATGTTTGCTATATGTTCTTTTACGCAGTTAATAGATATATTAATACCTGACCGATCCAACAGACTTGCTTACATTTAATAAAAACTGTTAGACACGGGTCTTTCCTGTTGTACGGAGGATTCGCTTTCATCTCCACGCTTGGCAGACGGGCTGATGAAAGCAGCGCCATTGCAGTTGTTTCTGTACCTTTGTATCTTCTTGTTCTTGATATTTTGTTCAACATTTGGCGTATACAAATTAATTTTACAGCGATCTGACAGAGGCCATAAGTTTAACTGAAAATTCCCGTAGTCGTTTCTTACGACAGTTACGGGACGAAATGAGGTGATAAATTGCTTTACCCATCATTGTCAATTATGTGATAGAATATGGAACAGTTATAATTTGTCAGATAATGCAAAGAAGATTTCGGTAACTATTGAACTGCAAAACCTAAAACTGGAATTATGCTTTGTGATTAAAGCTTTCGCTGTCGACTTTCTATATATCAAGAATAGAGTACCAAAATGCAGTTAAGTGAGAAAGGATACTAAAATCACAGGGTTCTGTAGTAAATATTTTTTAACAGGGCTTTTTAGTGAAATCTAACAAAAGTTGTTAGATCTTTAGCTTTTCTTATATTCGCTTGATCTTATTACTTTGAAAATAATTGTGACAAATAAGCACAGAATCCACCTGATTATAAGTGAATGCTGTGGCTCATAGACGTCTACATTGTCCTCATGTATTTGTATGGCCTACAATTAATTATTCCAGGTCTGAATATTTGTCCTCGTGAAATTTAAGTTTGTAAACTACCCCCACGATACAAGAGAAAAATTTTAGTGTGGCGGTAACATTAAAAAAAATTACAATAAAATTATATACGTCTGATATATATCTGATTGTACTAATATACTATAATATCATCCAGCACTTGGTTACAATCAGATAAGTGAGTCAAATGGCTCGGCCACACTATGCTCTTCTAGGTCTCTGCACTAGGTCGCTCGCGTTTGCAACACAATGGATGTTGAAACTGTTGCAGCGTGCGAGCTATGCATATTTATTATGGCTAATTATATCAATATCATAAAAAATATACGTTGTCGTTATCGAAATTGCTTTTTCTCTGTATATTATTTACTCATGTGACAATATAGCTCAGTGATGATTTTTAAATGACACGTGACGTGCTTTCATAACGAGTATTCGATTCGGACACAGAGTACCTTTAGATTCGGACAACGTTTGCGCGAGTCCTTTGACACGCGCCTTAAATAACCGACAAAACAGGGAGCGATGGGCATGGCGAGGCGCATGACGTGGGACATGATGAGTATTGTGGCCACACTAAGTCTCTGCCTCCTTTCCTCGCTATTTTCAATGATACTCGACGAGTGTGTGACCAGGAAACGACTGAATTATTAAAAACTAATAAATAAATATATTGAGGTTGTTTTTCCGTATACAAGAAACTCACTTAAGCTCACAGTCCCTCTGACTGTAAGTAGGTACTGTGATATATTTCACATATAGCATGATATGTATGCCCAAACACTCAAATCAAAAAAAATCACACATTATCACTTTAAGTCAAAGTGACTCTGAGACCACGAAACTAAATATCTTAAAATTGAGTAGCGTTTGAATATTTGATCAGAACCCTAAAAATCTAATATCGATTAAAATCAATATGCAATCAATTGTGTATTCTCTTCAAAAGACTAAAATTGAATTCCTCATTATACTTTTGAAATGGGTCTCCGTTTTTTTATACTCAACATACGAATCACACCAGTATTACGCTTTTTAAAACTTGTACTTATTGTGGAGAGCGTTCCTTTCACTATCAAGTCAAGCCGACCCGTTGGTTCTGCTAGCATAATACCGTTGTGTTACACTACGCTGTTCTACGCAAAAGTGTTTAGATTCTGGTATGTGAAACCTATTTATCATTAATACTAAGCATTTATTTTAAGATAGAGTGGTTAAGAACATTTCAACGAATTTCGATATTACTATGATATATGAAATAAGCTAGTAGCACGGTTCACGTAAATACTGAACCCTAAAACCTAAAATCGATTATGCCGCTACACTTCCTCTCGATTCAATTCATCGGCGATCTTATAAATTGACACGCACCCAGCTAATGGAAGCGTTTGTTTTTTTTTTAGTTTTAATTAATAGCGCCATGTTGCTTTACACTCGAATAGTGCCGGCCAGTGCTGTCGAAATTCTAATTGTTTTTAATTTAAATGTTACTCCTTATAGATGTGTATTGCCGTATAAATAAGGAAAGTTACTTAAGAATTATAATGTTTATAAGTTTTAAAATAGAGTATAATGCCTCAATTCATCACAACAAACAAACAGAGGTAATATTTCGAACGAAAATTGAATAAAATTCGAACCTAATAATCGTGTAAAAAGTAGAAATGTGAAGCTAGACCTTTTTTATAGGATAGGGTGACAAACGAGCTCACAGTCCACCTGATGGTATGTGGTTGCTGTGGCTCATAGACGTCTACATCTATCCTTCTTTTTATAGCATTGGGTGACAAACGAGCACACAGTCCAGCTGATGGTAAGTGAATACTGCGGCCCACAGATATCTACATTTATCCTCAATTAAGAATCAAAATACAGATGGCGTATTGGCATATATCCCTGGGGACTGAGGAGGAATGCCTCGTTTCCAGTAAAAAGGGTCAGGGAAACACAGCAGCATTAAGCTGCTATTTTACGCTAGTATTATGTGAGAGCGCTACCACGTAAAAAAGTATGTACGTCCAACTTCTGGGCAATAGTCTCCTCTCATTTCTGGTAGATAAATGAAGTATTTAAACTGGTGCGCTACGCCAATTCGTGTTGGCGGACTTCGGAATCCCTCCAAATGTTTTATTTCCTAGATATGCAGATTTTCTCGAGATACTTTCTTTCATCGTCGAGCACGTGGTAATTCAGCACTTAAAATTGCAATTAACAATTTAATTGTTACCGGTCGATATCGAGCCACGCTGCAGCTATTATGGTTGTAGCATGAATGGGTCGGCTCGACCGGGGCAGGACCACACTCTCACAGAATAGCAGCTTAATGCTGCTGTGTTTCGTATGGTGAGTGTAGAGAACCGGAGACCCGTTTTACTGGCATCGCGGCATTCCATCTTAGTTCACAAGGGTGACAACGCAATCTGCATGTTGATTCTTAATCGAGGTTAAATGTAGTCTCTATGTAACAATATCATTTACTCCAAAATCGCCCCGTGTGAGGTATGATATAAGAGCTGGGAGAGGGAACCAAACCAAACCAAGGAATAAGCAGCGACGTCTTCTAAAGAACAACTCAAAATGAAAACTGCGGTTTCGGAAACGCCGTTACGTTTCCGGTTAAGCGAAGTGTAGGGCGATCAGACGGGATGACGACCTAGTAAGACACCCAGGAAGTCGATGGATGCAGGTGGCTCAGGACCGAGCTTTGTGGCATTCCTTGGGGGAGGCCTATGTTCAGCAGTGGACTTGTGAGGGGCTGTAATGATGATGATGATGATGACTATTTATAAATATAATAATTCCATGGTTTATTTATAAAATTCTGTAAAGGCTTATTCAGATTATGTATAGACTATCTTAAAGAATTAATTATCATAAACAACATTGTATAAATGCTTACGAAATCTTCTAATAAATTATCGCTTTGCGGCAAATCCATCAACAGTTTATTCACGCAATATATCTCAATAACCGCAGTTTTCAAAATGAAAACTGTGGTTGCCAACCCGCTGGCCAAGTATGCCAAACCAAGTGGTCTTTCGAAACGCTATAACGGTAACGGTAATGGTACACCAAGAAAAGAATAATATAACGAAATATACAAATATTGAGGGAAAACAAAAGGCGGTCCCACATTAAATAAAGGGAGAAGAAAGATGGTAGGGCGCACTTAATAACAACTTCAGCACGAACTAATCTCCTGGCAGAAACGCTTCTTACTCGAGCTCTTCACTGGGTCAACCATGTGCGTCTTTAAATTGACATATTTAGTTCCCACTATAATGATCTCCAGACTGAACTTCGGTCACGGCGGCCAGCCTCAACGGAGACCAGCCATCGGTGTTGGACGGGATACAGTAACCGAGTGTATGTCAAGCACAGCTGCACTCTCTATTCCCTCACTCTCATAGCCCTATGGAACGGTAAACTGACACGACCAGAGAGGGATCAGGCGCAAGACTAACGGCTTTACGTGCTTTCCGAGGTACGGGAGTGAGACTCCGCCAACTTCCTGACTCCAGGCAGCTACTGAGAATATAAACTTAATAACTGGTTTATTTTTGGGCCGACCCGGGATTCGAACCCAGGACTTCATGATCACCAGTCGTACTACTACAACCACTAGACCAACGAGGCAGTCAATTGTTGTCACTATTGTGAATTACCAAAGGTCATAACTGTTATATACGGACGTCTCCGTGGCGCGGTGGCTTAGCAATGAGTTACAGCGCTAAGGGGCCGCGGGTTCGAATCCCGCACGGAACAAGTATTTGTATGGCGTTACAAATAAATTTTCCGGGTCTGGATGTTTGTCCTTGTGCAATTTATGTTTGTAAACTGCCCCCACGATACAGGAGAAAATCCTAGTGTGGAGGTAACGTTTTCTTTGAAATAGAAATAGAATAGATGTTATATATTGTACGTTGCTGTTAGGGTATTTCTTTTTCAAAAATGATGTTAGCTTTTTTTGTATTTTTAGCTTATTTTGTATATTTTTTACTATTTAATATTGGTATTTTTTTACTTTTTAAATTAATGTTAACATATTTATAATAAATTATAATGGTTCTATAAATATATAATTATAAATTAAAATGAAAAGATAAATGTACATAAATATCAATAAAATAAAATAAATACAAAAACTACATAAATAAATAAGATCCAACCGGATGGGAGCCCTCGGCAGGGGAGACCAAACGGCCGAGGGTTAGGCGGAAAGGGAAAGAAACCGGCGGACGATGCGGGTGGTATCGAGGAGCACCGCCTTCTGCATTTGAGCCCGGAGCGGTCCGTCACGGAGTCCCAGTCGCCTCAGATGACCCGTGAGGCTGACTGAGATTAGCCCATTCGCAGAGACGACTACAGGAATAATTTCGGTCAGCATACCACCCCACATGTCGGTCACCTCGTGAGCCAGGTCCAGATATTTAGTTCGTTTATCTGTTTCGGCTTTCACGAGGTTCTCGTCATACGGAATGGTAATGTCGATCAAAAATATCCTTGACTGTGCCCGGTCCATCAGCACAATATCAGGCTTATTCGCAAGAATAGTCCTGTCCGTGATGATGGCCCGGTCCCAGGAGAGCCTGGCGCGGTCATTTTCGAGCACGGCCTCCGGCAAGTACTTGTAATACGGCACTTTGCGGTCCACGAGACCATATTTCAGAGCGAGCTCCTGGTGTAGAATTCTGGCTACTAGGTCGTGCCTGTGCAAGTACTCAGAGTCAGAAAGCGCCGAACAACCGGAGATGACATGCCTAAGTGACTCACCGGGATGGCGACAAGCTCGACAGATGTCGATGGTGCCTGTGGTGGACCGCCAAACATACAGATGGTGTGGATGGTATCGTCAGTTTTGCTGTGATATGCGACCCTTATTAATAATATAATATAATAATAAATTGTCACTGATTCCAGAGAATAAGATGGTATGACATATTTACTTTTATCATCACCATATCGATTTATTTTCGTAAGTAAATGTACTCTTTACTATTATAACACTTTATAGGAAATATGGAGGTTCTAACTATCTCCGTAATTGTTTCCAGATAAAAAATGAAAGTTATTAACGCAAGAGAGCTATGATAGGTGCGCTACCTCAGTGGGGCACTTACTTGTACAAAAATAACTGAGCTATATAAAATTATCCAACACCTTTTTAACGTGGTAGAGCCATGCTCCAGCTATATAAGTAGTATAGTTGTGGCACGAATGGATCGGTTCGACCGGGGAAGGACCACGCTCTCACATAATACCAGCGTAAAATAGTAGTTTAACGCTGGTGTGTTTCGTATGGTGAGTGTAGAGAACCGGAGACCCATTTTACTGGAAACGAGGCGTTCCAACTTAGTCATCAGAGGTGCCAACACATCTGCATTTTGATTTGCAATCGAGGATAGATGTTGATGTCCATGGGCCGCAGCATCCACTTACCATCAGGCGGACTCTGTGGTCGTTTGTCACCCTTATCCTATAAAAGAAACCGTTTGTAATAGACAAACATAGTTTCTTAAGAATGTGCTTGTTCTGTCCTATTATATTATTCTAACCAGAGTGGAATAGATGCCTAGGAATGTAATTTCGAAATAGTGATGTTTCAAACCCCGTACAGTGGCGGTGTAAGAATATCCACTAAAAGCATGACATCTATGGCACAATCCTGCTTAAGAGACAATCTATGGGAGAGAGAGAGAGAGAGAGCCTATATTCAACAGTGGATATATACTGGATCACCTTGTTTACCGTCTGGAATAAAATAGGGTGTAACATATGAACGGAGTCGAAGCCTATGGCACTGATATTTTACAAAAAATAAAAATAAAGATTTTGAATTAAATAAATAAATTCTAAATTCAAATCATATCCACCCTACTTTACGAACGGCCATAAAACAATAAATATAGTGGGCATCTTTGGCCTTGTCACTTAGCAGGGTCAAGGGCAAAGAGCAAAGTAATTGTTCAAATATTTTGCTAACGTATAATTCAAAATTTTATTTTTTATTTCTTGTAAGATATCAGTGCCATAAGCTTCTACTCCGTTCATATGTTACACCCTATTTTTTCCAGACTGTAAAAAAGGTCTTCCAGTTTAAGCTGTAATAGAGGGATGGATTATAATAATGCTATAGATTATGAAAATATAAAAATATTCTTAAACATAGTATTCTAGTATCTGAGTTTGGTATAGACCTATGCTGAGATGCGGCTATAGACAGGTTTCGAGGACGTGAGAGAGGCAGTTGTGAAGTTGTTAGTTGCTCCAATTGACGTCGTTAAGACTTGTAAGTTTGATTTAAGCTCAATTAGGTCTTCCTAGGAGCTTTTTCGACTTGCACAGCTTAGTTTTTATATCTACTTTATAATATTGTGAATTGTTCATAATATTAAGGAACGATATCGCGTAGTGATAACGTTAGAGAATATTTAAAAAAAAAACGTTAGTCTCTCCTACTTTGTGGAGGCAGATTACAAATATAAATTGCACAAGGACAAACATACATATACTTGTACCGTGCGGGATTTAAACCTGCGTCCCTTAGCGTAACGCAACGCTAAGCCACTGCGCCATGAAGCCGAAATCTAACACTCCATACCGTCTCATACGTGTCATAAAGAAGCGATTATTGGAAACGATGGAGAAATATCTCAACGCTTCGAATAGATGACGAAAGCATGTCGAATGTACAAAATACGACGAGGGGTAGTGATAATGTAAAATATCTGGTACTCGAATCAGGAAACCTATGAGAAGTTTTTGTTCAGCAATGGACTTTTCAAGCTGTTAAAAAAGAAAATAAAACGTTAACGGGATATACCAATATGCATACGGGAATAACTCAAGGTCTTTTCTTTTAGCCGATGTAGCAAAGGCGCGTGTTTATACGTTGGCGTCTCAGTTTAAATGCACCCTAAAATTTCCAGTACACGAGCACACCAATTTGGATCCCCCCGGAACCTATAAAAATGTTAACAGCAATGTTTAGGTAATTCTACTTTACCACATGCTTAGCCACCACCAAAACATCATTAGAAATACTGCATATTTATACGTTTCGATTGGGTAGGACCACGTTCTCACATAATATCAACGCACCTAAAACAGCAGCTTAATGCTGCTGTGTTTCGTATGGTGAGTGTAAAGATATGAGACCCTTTGCAACGAGGTATTCCGCATCCGCATTTTGTTTCTTAATCGAGGATATGTTTGTGAACCACAGATTCCACTTACCATAAGGTGAACTACACAGCTCATTTGTCACGCTTATCCTTAATCCAAGGCATTTCAACTTATAACTTTGTTGTGGCAATTCAACAGACATTGATTTTTAATCGAGGATAGAAATGCAGGCTTTGTGGCTTAGTTACTTTGACTGTTGTTGCATAACAGAAATACATGTTAAATATTGGATTAATAAAACACTGATGGCAATTCGTAAGTTAGAATATAGCCAACAAGACATTTGCAGCTGCAGATGTTACGGTTGCACCACGAATGGGTAATGCTGCTGTGTATTGCGTGGGGAGTGTAGACAATCGGAGATCTTTTTAACTGAAAACAAGGCATTTTCAGTCCTTAGGGGTGACAACGCACCTATTTACTTATTTTATTTTATTTATTAGGATATACAAACAAATGTTCAAAGGTATTTATAAAACTATTATCAAAAAGATGTATAGTATATGGTTGCGCGGAAAAAAAAACCATTGGATTATTATATTTGACGGTAGAGGTGCCAAGCCGCTTGTTCCTTTCCGACAAAACGATATCATTCATACCCTCCTCGATCCTCCATCGACACATCGGGGTGGTGGGGTGGGAGGGGCAAGAAGATGATTCTAGAATGTCACGTAATCATCGGGGCCGAGGACATATAAGGCACGCGCGACCGTTGCGCGGCCTCTTTCCACCGCAGTCGTCGTTGAAACCACACCGCTAGTAGAAACCGCTTTAGCCTGGAAGCAGTCGAGCTCCAGGAAACCCGCCTCACCTCGTGTGAGATATAGTCGCGCACCGCCTCTCTCCGGAGTGTTCCAGAAGAAGTTCTAGAAGTTGCAGCTATAGTGCTCAACAGGATAGAAGAAACCCCGGTGAGTCAATATTCCTTTATTTACCGCCTGCCTGATAATATAGTTTAACCCGCTCCAATTTGTGTTTTCCTAATCAAGCAGGATTCCTTTTCAGCGATTTGGCACAATAATAGTTTAGTTTTAGGGAAGAGCGAGTGCATTATACCGCATGCTGTAGTAGTCGCCTTTACGTAAGCGTAGAAGCAACCGCATATACAGTCCGCTTTAGTTAATATCTCGCGTAATAGGTTTAAGGTTCGACCGGGGAACTAGACTTCGGCAGCCTTAAACACGTGGCTCCACTATTTTATGGTCACTTCGAGCAGGATTTTGGTCGAATTGTTGAATTAATTAATTAGATAATGCACTCCAATTTATAGAATAGACTTAAATAGTGTTCGTTTAAATTTAAATTTTGATTAGGTACTCGCAAACAGAATTATTCGTTTTATAGCGCTCGTATTTGATTAAATTTAAAGCCTATTAAATAATTGAAACAGTGTAATAGGAACCGTTTGATACGCTTACCCACAATCTTGATAAAATTATTGAGTCTAGCAAATGACGCGTCACCTCGACTCGCTGCGCAGGTGTTCGATTTAATTACGTAATACGGCATACCGAGTGTCCATCCTTTATTGTTTGTGCGTTGTGAGATTAATTGTGATTGATATAACTTTATTATAATAGTTTAAAATGGCAGTTAGTGGAAGTGAAATCAAAATTAAAACGCTTTATGCTAAGAGGGACATACTCTTTTCGCGTATGCAGAATATAAGTGATTATATAAAGAACATCCATATAGAAGCAGTGCGGGAAACTTTTTTGACCGAAATCGAATCGATAGATTCTTTACAAATAGATTACGAAAAAATATTAGACCAAATTAATCATTTGGAATTACAAATCGACCCGAAATACATAGTGAACTACCAACCGCTGCTGGCATTCGAAGATATGTTGTGTCGCGTGAAAAGATTTGCGAGATCCCTATCTCAAAACGAAGCAAAGCCGGAAAAACAGGTACGTCCAAGCGACTCGATTAGGTTGCCGCCAATAGATATTCCGGTATTTAATGGTGATATTAAGACGTGGCCCTTCTTCTTCAGTAGTTTTCAAAACAATATACACAATAACCCATCGTTATCGGACGCCGAAAAATTATATTACTTAATCAGTAAACTTAGTGGCAGGGCACAGTCGATCTGCTCTGGTTTTACACCTACAGCAAACAATTACTTATTAATATTCGAAACGCTTTAAACTAAATATGAAGATAGGAGAATGTTAGCTTCCGAATATTTGAACCAGATATTCGATCTTAAATCTATATCATCCGCGAACATCAACGGCTTAGAGCAATTTCTAGATAAATTTGTGGCATCGGTGGCTGCACTTAAGAATTTGAAATTTAATGATCTTATGGACGTGGTGTTTCTCCATATTGCACTGAAGAAGTTGGACCCCGACACCGTGCGTGCGTTTGAAATGGAGCATCGTAGCTCGGAGATGCCTTCCTTTCATTCATTAGCATCGTTCGTGCGAGATCAAATAAAGGTGATGCAGCGCTCTCCGAACGTTAAACAGGAGATTAAAAGGTGCGTCGACCGTAGACAGACTCAACCATCTAAAATAGCAGGGTCGTTAACTTACGTAACCGATACGCCAACATCACTCCAGCATACTTGTTTAGTATGTAAAGATAGACACGGTAATTTATATAATTGTGCGACTTTTCGTAAATATTCACCAAGCGAGCGTTATAAATTAGTAAAGACAAACAACCTATGTTTGAACTGCTTAAGCGATAAGCATTTAGTTGCAAAATGCAATTCGAGTTCCGTATGTAGCAAGTGCGCCAGGAAACATCACACGCTATTACATTTTGAAAATAGCAACATAGCGGCGTCAAGTAAAGCGGATAAGGAATTCGCCCCTACTAAGGTCAACGATTCTAGCGGTCGACCTGGTGATGTCGCTCTGTGCTCATTGGCAAATATGGGAGCACAACCTCCTTCAACCGTGTTACTGGGTACGGCACGTATTTTGGTTGGGGATTCGCGTGGAAACGAACAAAGCGTCCGTGCACTGCTGGACAGCGGAGCCCAAAATAGCTTTATAACGCGACAATGTTGTCAGCGCTTAGGCTTAGTAATAAATAGGTCACTTTCATGTCCTGTAATTAAAGGCATCGGAGGCACTAGTAAATCGACACAGGGATATATAAATTTAAAAATTTATTCTCGGATAGATCGTAATGTTAACTTTGATATAAATGCACTAGTAGTAGATAGGGTCACTGAACGGTTGCCAACCGTTTCGGTTGACACCTCGGCAATGATTGAATTTAAGAATTTGACTCTGGCGGACGACACTTACGCCGTTCCTGGAAACATAGACATGCTCATTGGAGCATCGCTTTTCCCTTATCTTTTGTTAAACAATAAGGTCAGGGGCAACTCTTCGCATACCGCGCCTTACGCACTGGAAACCGTATTGGGCTATGTGATCATTGGCTCCGCCCCCATCATAGATAGTATTTCGGCAACCTCTTATTGTGGTATGGCTGTCGAACCGCTCGAGTCGTTAGTCCGCGAATTTTGGGAGATGGAGGAGGTGAACGTTCCACCCATAGCTAGCTCAGATGATAGGTTATGCGAGGAAATTTACGTCCGCACGACCATTCGTGATCGCGACGGTAGATATAGTGTAGCGCTACCCTTTAAAGGAGATGTTTTATCTCTCGGCGATTCGCGTCAAATGGCGGAAAAACGTTTCTACAGCTTGGAGCGTAGGATGCTCGCTTCACCCCAGTTAAAGGAAGCTTACGACGGCGTCATTAACGAATATATAAGAGAAGGTTACATATCACTTGTGGCTTCGAAATTAGATAACTACGAAGACACACCGTCGTATTTCATACCACACCACGGAGTCATTAGAGAGGACAAACTTACATCTAAGTTACGTGTAGTGCTCGACGCTAGTGCTAAAACTAGCACTCACCTGTCGCTTAACGATATCCTCTATAGTGGGCAAAATTTACAGGGCAGTTTATTTAATATAATAGTCAATTTTCGTTTGTTTAGTATAGCACTATCCGCCGATATTCGTCAAATGTTTCTTTGCATAGGGGTCCGTGAATGCGACCGTAGATTCCAACGCATTTTATATCGTTTCAACCCAAAGGAACCTCTAATGGTGTTTGAATTTAATCGCGTTTGTTTTGGTTTAAAGTCGAGCCCATTTCATGCGTTACGCACGGTGAGACAACTCGCTCACGATGAAGGTCCCTCTTATCCTAAAGCTAAGAGGGCAATTGAGAGCGGATTATATATGGATGATTTTGTGTACTCGGTCGATAGCGTGGAGGAGGCAACCCTAACCACCGCCGAGGTCATAAGGCTCATGAAATCGGGTCAATTCGATCTTGTGAAGTGGACTAGTAATTCGCGTCCGGTTTTGGATACAATCCCACTATCACACCGTCTTTCGGCGATAAAGGAATTCGACGATTCTGATACACACAAGGTGCTCGGTCTGTGTTGGTCACCAGAGTCCGACGTGTTTAGCCTTAAGGTAAATCCGCCCGTAGAGAAATGCACAAAGCGCACAATACTGTCATGCGTTGCTAGATTATGGGACGTCATGGGTTTCGTAGCTCCGGTGGTATTATACGCTAAGCTTTTAATTAAACAACTTTGGTTATTGGAATGCGACTGGGATGACTCGCCGCCTGACAGCATTGTTCGGTTGTGGCAGCGCTTTAGAGAGGAACTTCCTTTATTAAGAGAAATTAAAATACCGCGTCATATAAACGTAGATAGAAGTAGCGCCATAACAGTCGTTGGGTTTGCAGACGCCAGCGAGAAGGCTTACGGGGGCGTTGTATATTTCCACGTCCAGAATAATGGTAGAAATTCGATTAGCCTCATTAGTTCTAAGTCGAGAGTCTCCCCCCGTAAGGTTGTCTCTCTGGCGCGCTTAGAGCTTTGCGCAATATTAGTACTCACCAAGCTTATTACCGCAGTTATCAGCGCATGTAGGGATAGAGTTCACATAGAAAGGATATTGGCCTTTTCCGACTCCACCGTCGCCTTATGCTGGGTTCATTCTTCACCCCACCGTTGGGATACGTTTGTTGCGAACCGAGTGGCCAAGATACAAGACGAGTTAGAAACGCGGAACTTTTATCACGTGTCCGGTACGGAAAACCCCGCCGATTGTCTATCCCGTGGACTCACCCCGATGCAAATAATGGACCACCCGCTTTGGTTCCACGGACCTGCTTGGGTTCACTTGGATCCCTCGCAATGGCCAATAACCGACTTCGAACCTTCGTCAGTGTCACAACCGCCGGAAGAGAAGAGACACGCTCTAGTGGCGAACGTTTCGAGTGAGGTTTCTCCAATCATTGCTTTGGCCAACCGCTTGTCCTCTTGGTCGAAATTATTGCGTAGCGTAATTTACGTTTGTCGATTCGCGAAGCTGTTACCGCGACGTTCGTATGTCTTAGCATCCGATTACAACTATGCCGAGTCGCTAGTATTGCGTGAACTTCAACGTGCGCACTTCTCTGAAGAAATTAGAAGATTACAATCGAATAGAGCTTGTAGTCGCGCCTTTCAACGCCTTAAGCCATTTTTACAGGATGGGATTGTAAGGGTGGGTGGACGCTTGTCCAACTCGCAATTGAGTTTCGACCAACGGCACCCTATTGTTTTACCGCGTAAAGACCATATCATGAACTTATTAGTCGATTACCATCATAAATTGAACTCGCACGCTGGCCCCGACTTGTTGATGTCGATTTTGCGTCAGAATTATTGGATTCTTTCTGCACGTAGTTTAATACGCAATCGGGTGCACCGATGTATAGCTTGCTTTCGGGCACGCCCCAAGCCGTCATTTCCGGAAATGGCGGAACTTAGATCTTGTAGAGTAATACAATCAGTAAAGCCCTTCACGCACACCGGGTCTGATTTCGCTGGTCCGTTTAAGGTCACGCTCACTCGCGGGCGTGGTATAAGATCCACAAAGGCTTACGTCTGCATTTTCGTGTGTCTAACTACTCGAGCGGTGCATATAGAACTCGTTGGTGATCTAAGCACAGCAGGCTTTATGGGTGCATTTAAAAGATTTCTTTCCCGCCGTGGCCCTGTAAGTAGATTGTATTCGGATAACAGTACGAACTACGTCGGTGCAAAACGTATTTTATCGGAACTACATGAGCTCTTAGCTAGCAAATATTATAATTCGGAGTTCGCTCACATTCTAGCCGAGAACCGCATTGAGTGGTCTCTGAACGTCCCAGCCGCGAGCCATTTTGGGGGCAATTGGGAGACTAATATCAAGAGTCTAAAGAGTCATTTATACCGAGTAATAGGAGATCAAATTTTGTCCTTCGAAGAGCTAAGTACGGTGCTCGCTCAAATTGAATGCGTAATGAATAGTCGTCCACTTTGTCGTACGTTGTCTAGTGACCCCTCGGAACCGCTGGCTCTAACTCCAGCACATTTTTTGAATTTAACGCCTTTAAAGTATTTGCCAGCCGCAGGTATGGATGAGAACAGACTTAGCATTTCCGCACGCCACAAATTATTAGATCGGTTAGTGCAATCGTTTTGGAAGCGATGGAGGATGGAATACTTGCATACTTTGCAGTCTCGGCAAAAATGGAACACAGCGACTGAGCCTTTAGCTGTAGGAACTGTAGTTGTGCTCACCAAAGAGAATACGCCGCCTCTCCACTGGCCGTTAGGAATTGTCGAAGAGGTCTTTCCCGGTTCCGACGGAGTAGTTAGGATAGCTCGCGTTAAGACCACGGTTGGGTCTTACTTGCGTCCGGTTGTCCGTTTGTGCCCCCTGCCTCTTCCATAATTTAAATTAGCTTTCTAGATTAAATTGTAGTTGAATTTAAGTAATCTTAGCGTTAGTTAGTTATTTTGTTAGTTGATCTTAGCTCTAGTTGTATTAGTTAATTTTGAAGGAAATCCTTCAAGGGCGGGGGAGATGGTTGCGCGGAAAAAAACCATTGGATTATTATATTTGACGGTAGAGGTGCCAAGCCGCTTGTTCCTTTCCGACAAAACGATATCATTCATACCCTCCTCGATCCTCCATCGACACATCGGGGTGGTGGGGTGGGAGGGGCAAGAAGATGATTCTAGAATGTCACGTAATCATCGGGGCCGAGGACATATAAGGCACGCGCGACCGTTGCGCGGCCTCTTTCCACCGCAGTCGTCGTTGAAACCACACCGCTAGTAGAAACCGCTTTAGCCTGGAAGCAGTCGAGCTCCAGGAAACCCGCCTCACCTCGTGTGAGATATAGTCGCGCACCGCCTCTCTCCGGAGTGTTCCAGAAGAAGTTCTAGAAGTTGCAGCTATAGTGCTCAACAGGATAGAAGAAACCCCGGTGAGTCAATATTCCTTTATTTACCGCCTGCCTGATAATATAGTTTAACCCGCTCCAATTTGTGTTTTCCTAATCAGGCAGGATTCCTTTTCAGCGATTTGGCACAATAATAGTTTAGTTTTAGGGAAGAGCGAGTGCATTATACCGCATGCTATAGTAGTCGCCTTTACGTAAGCGTAGAAGCAACCGCATATACAGTCCGCTTTAGTTAATATCTCGCGTAATAGGTTTAAGGTTCGACCGGGGAACTAGACTTCGGCAGCCTTAAACACGTGGCTCCACCAGTATATGTACATTCAACCACGTATACCAATCATTAATATAAAGAATAAGTAAAGAGTTGAAGAGAAAAGAGCTATCTACTATCACAAAAAAAGCAAGTAGATAATTTAAAAAACTTAAGCGCTCACATTATACGTCAAAATACACACAAGTTTTCACAAATAACCTTGTTACTATTACTTCTAATTTTCCAATAATTTTATGTCAAACAACAATAAAAAAAAAGTTTGGAAAATCCGGAAGTGCACGACTCATATGAACGTGAAAAAATGTAGAAAAAGATCTCAATCAACGGTAGATAATATTATTTTTCATTTTACTATATTATTATTATTGAGATTCAATTTTTTTATTATTGTTAATTGAAAAAACTTAACAGAATTGACTTAAAACGATCAGAAATCAACTTTAATATTACTTTAATTTTTAGGTATTTGTACTCAGGCATGACGGCATTGACGGCTTCGTGGCGCAGTAGCTTTGCAATGAGTTATGGCGCTGAGGGCCGCGGCTTCGAATCCCGCACGGAACAAGTATTTGTATGGCCTACAATTAATTGTTCCGGGTCTGGATGTTTGTCCTTGTGCAATTTATGTATGTAAACTGCCTCCACGATACAGGAGAAGTGTGGAGGTAACGTTTTTTAAAAAATAAGAAGGCATTATCGTAAAAACTAGTCTTTTTTACCTGACTCGTTATTATTTCTTTTTCTCATCAACTTTATCCGTTTTCACTAAAAAAAATTTCATCCAGACATTTAGTACCAGTACTTTAATTTAGCACTCACTCAGGTCACTCCATAAAGTCCAAGACGTGTAAGTATATTTAGATATAAATCCTACGTACTTTTAGCGAAACAATATAATGTAATGAAAATCTGTGATTATAAAAATAATAATATCTTACCTTCGTCAAGTATGTATTAAATTTTGTTTTCGGAATTATTTGTATTTCTACAGCGATCGATATTTTCATCACGAGCCGCTGTAAACAAACGATACAGTAACTTTCAGTATATTAGAAAGTACTCTGTGACAGTAACTCACTCACGACGACGGCCGAACCCGGAGTGAGTCGAGTCTTTATACGTGGTAGAGAGATGCTGTAGTTACTTAGTAGTATAGTTGTAGCACGAATGGGTCGGCTCAACCGGGGAAGGACCACGCTCTCACAAAATACCAGAGTAAAATAGTAGCGTAATGCTGCTATGTTTCGTATGGTGAGTGTAGAGAACCGGAGACCCTTTTTACTGGAAACGACAACTATCTGTGACAACGCATCTGCATTTTGATTCGTAATCGAGGACAGATGTAGATGTCTATGGGCCGCAGCAACTACTTACCATCAGGTGGACTGTGTGCTAGTTTGTCTCCATTAACCCTATAAAAAAGTGTACCTATCTGTATTTAGTAAAATATAATATATTTAAAACCATCTGAGTTAAGTCATCACGGATCCCATTGCATACGATTTTCTTGAGGAATTTACAGCGATCTATTTTAGCGAAGGCATTTCTACAGTCAATATACACAGAATCAACCAGATTCTCTTAACCATATGTTCAAACAAATATGTAGTTTAAACAAGGAGATTGCTTACTGTGGATCGTTTTTTAAGAAATCCGTGTTGTTAGGGTACGATTATAATCCGAAAACAGGATTAATAACGTATACGTGTACGAACAGTAATGAGTTTTGACAATAATTCGCTACGTTCTTGGACCTCTCATTTTGAATAGGCGCGATATTGGCTGTTTTCCAAATAGCAGGAAAGACACTATATTGAATCCAGTTACAGTAAAGAATTTTCTGAGGAACGAAGATAGTATCCACTGTATACATAAGAAAGAAAGGTGGAATGGCATCCGGTCCAGAAAATCTAAATTTTTAAAAATTAAAACATATTTTTTTAAAAACGGTATATGTCAAATAACTCTTTGAGTTTAATGGAGGCCAGTTATTTCAATATGATAGACAAACATTTTATTTATATGTATGTGCTTAGGCAAAAATGTAGATTGTGTGCTCGTTTGTCAACTTTATTAAGAAAAAGACCACATACAAAATGATTGTGATTGGTTCCGAGAAGTCATTACAATGTACAAAGCCTTCTAAATACGCTAATATTAATGATTATCGATAATTTATGATATCGATATGGAATACTCTTTATACCCGTTACCAGTTTCATCGCCATATTTCGCGCGCATTTATCAATAATAACTACCGGCTTATTCCTTTTTAGGTTTGTGTTGCCATATTTATTATGAGTTTACTGTATAGGAGAAATTAAGAGACTGTAAATATAAATTCCTTGCTCTGTATACTAGTTCATCTACCTTACTGTTCTTAGAATTATGTTACTGTTTAAAATTACCTTCAGTATTTGGATATGGAATAAAAACCTGATAAATTATTACGACCGAAAACATAAATAATAAAAACAATAAAAAACTGGTATAAAAAGTTACTGGCTACTAAAGTCCTTGGACACCGGAAGCCAATTTCAAACAAGGTTAGTAATGTCCTCCAGACCGAATTTGGGTCACGGCGGCCTGCCTCAACGGAGGCTAGCCATCGGTGCAGGACAGGATTATAGTGCCCAAGTGTATACGCAAGCACAGGTGCACTCTCTATTGCCTCACTCTCATAATCCGATGGGACGGTAAACCGACACGACCGGAGAGAGATCAGGCGCAAGACCGTTTTACGTGCTTTCCGAGGCACGGGGATGAGACACCGTGGCGTAGTGGCTTAGCAATGAGTGGCTGCGCTGGGGGTTGCGGGTTCGAATCCCGCACGGAACTAATATTTGTATAACCTACAAATAATTGTTCCGGGTCTGGATGTTTGTCCTTGTGAAATTTATGTTTATATGTTAAACTGCCCCCACGATACAGGAGATAATCCTAGTGTAGGGGTAACGTTTTTTAAATTTAAATCGAAAA
Organism: Parnassius smintheus behrii; assembly: GCA_036936625.1. Taxonomy (NCBI): domain Eukaryota; kingdom Metazoa; phylum Arthropoda; class Insecta; order Lepidoptera; family Papilionidae; genus Parnassius; species Parnassius smintheus. The sequence continues at coordinate 27,205,999 of JAUPFT010000027.1, forward strand.
AAATCTAAAACCGCCAACTTCCTGACTCCGGGCAGCTACTAAGAATTTCTTGACGGAAAAACTCAATAATTATTTTTTTGTGCGCGACCCGGGATTCGAACGCAGGTCCTCATGATTAGCAGTCGCACTACTACAACCACTAGACCAACGAGGCAGTCAAACAAGATTACAGATGCGTAGTTATCTCTGAGGAATAAGATAGTATACCTGAAGGCCTGCAATTATATGGACTTTCTATTCCGTTAATTCCGGAACGCAACAGTAGAAGCTCTGCCATTTGTCGACAGAAGTCAGGGTGGTTCCTGTCTAGACAGACTCCAAGGCAAAAAACGAGTCCTACAACTAAGTACTTTTTTATAGGATAGGGTGACAAACGAGTACACAGTCCACCTGATGGTAAGTGGTTGCTGTGGCCCATAGAAATCTACATATATCCTCGATTACGAATCGAAATACAGATGCGTTGTCACCCGTGAGGACTAAGAGGGAACGCCTAGTTTCCAGTAAAAAGGGTATCCGGTTCTCTACACTCACCATACGAAACACAGCAGCATTGAGCTACTATTTTACGCTGGTATTGTGAGAGCGTGATCCTTCCCCGGTCGAGCCGACGCATTCGTGCTACAACTATACTACTAATATAAGTGCAGCATGGCTCTACCGCGTATTAAATTACACACCATTCTATTTAAATTACACAACACGCTAAAAAGGGAGACATGTAACCACAAGCTATTCTCTAACAGCCTTCCCCTAGGTTAAACACATAAGATAATTTATGTAAAGTGCAAAAAAGTGCAGAAAAATAAAAATAAATATCTATACGTTGATTAAAACTACTTTTACGGATTTTATCGCGTTTAATTTTAATTATTTTAATTTTTAATTCCCGACGTTTCGGGTGCTTTCCAGCACCCACGGTCACGGGGGACTGAGGTGACTGACGTCCCGATGTCATTGTTAAACCCGGAGTACCTTCAGCTTTTTTAATTATTTTTTATGGTCCGATCAATGCAAATTTGCATGTAGTTCTAATCAATGTGTAGTGTTCGCGTATATATAAGAAATCATTAAATATATATATATATATATATATATATATATATATATATATATATATATATATATATATATATATATATATATATTACAATTGTTAAAGAACCATAATTTTAATTATTTTTTTCCTTCATCATCAGCCTTTAAAAGTCCTTGACTGAACATCAGAGCATTAATTTTTTATTTAATTTAATTAGGTATTTATTAAACAAGCAGTTACAGCATCATAACAGTTCAAGTCCAAGACAAACAAGATAAATATAATTACTGACTTACAAAAACATATTATCATAATTAAGTAAAATAATCATAAGAAAATCTCCCAGAATTGATTCTTAATAGAGAACAGATGTAAATGTCTGTGGGCCACAGCATTCACCATCAGCTGGACTACATGCGTTTGTCACCCCTACTTTTAAATAAATAAGTAAAGACAAGAACCAGTTATTTATAGAATTAGGGTGTTACGCGAGCACGCAGTAAGTGGATGCTGCGACCCATAGTCATCTCCGTTATCCTCGATAAAAAATCAAAACTCCTGAGGGCTAAGATGGAATGCTTCGTTACCAGTCAAAAGTGTATCCGGTTCTCTACACTCACCATACGATACACAGCTGTGTCAACCTGTTATTTCTCGGGTTTGTGATGATTATGTTGATAATGATTATACCTAATACGCAACAGAATTTTGTTTATACATGTTTACTCGTAAAAACTCGTCGGATCAGCTATTAAAAAATAATGTATGTTTGTGTACGTAGCACTATTATATGTTCTATAGTTTAGGCCCTTTTTACATTCACGCGGTTATAAAAAAGGAGAAAGTATGATCTTATGGCTATGTTTTGCAAAACAAAAATAGTTTCTAAGTCACATTTCCCCAAAGCAAAATGCCATTAGACATAATGTGTTCTTACCTAATAGCTAAACTTAGTTTACCTCTGTGTTCACTAAAAGAATCAGCCCTCTTGTTGACTTGTATAGCAAATATCCTCCCTCTGAGGCAATCAATGGGGGAGGCTTAAGTTCAGCAGTATACTTTAATAGGCTGTTACAGTAACGGTTTTAAATACATAAATAAGTTCTACGGCCCCATTAAGCAAGAGTTTAGTATCAAATTAACAACAACAGTAATTGCGTAATTTGAGTTCCCTAAACGCTTTATAGACATAATTTTAGCATGTGTGCAATTGTCTACCGTCTCTATCGGCTAGCGACCGAGTTCATAAAGCCTTTTGCGCATAACACAGATGTGATAATATATTTATTAATAATTATTTTTTACGTGATAGAGCCATGCTGCAACTATATTAGTAGTGACTGCCTCGTTGGTCTAGTGGTTGTAGTAGTGCGACTGCTGATCATGAGGTCCTGGGTTCGAATCCCGGGTCGGACCAAAAAATTAATTATTGAGTTTTTCCGCCAAGAAATTCTCAGTAGCTGCCCGGAGTCAGGAAGCTAGCGGTGTCTCACCCCCGTGCCTCGGAAAGCACGTAAAGCCGTTGGTCTTGCGCCTGATCTCTCTCCGGTCGTGTCGGTTTACCGACCCATCGGATTATGAGAGCGAGGGAATAGAGAGTGCACCTGTGCTTGCGCATATACTTGGGCACTATAATCCTGTCCTGTGCCGATGGCTAGGCTCCGTTGAGGCAGGCCGCCGTGGCCGAAATTTGGTCTGGAGGACATTATTATTATATTATTATATTAGTAGTATAGTTTTAACACGAATGGGTCGGCTCGACCGGGGAAGAACTACGCTCTCATAGAATACAAGCGTAAAATAGCAGCTTAACGCTGTTGTGTTTCATATGGTGAGTATAAAGAACCGGAACCCCTGCAACTTACAAAGCGCAGGTTCGACCGCACATAGAATACTGTTTCCATCTCTGGGCTGGGGCTCCCAGTGCCAGCAGCTCCTTCTATTTGATCGCATTCAGCGCAGAGCTGTTCGCATCGTCGGCGATCGAACTCTTTCCGATCGGCTTGACTCACTGGCGCTGCGGAGAGATGTTGCATCTCTTTGCGTATTTTATCGCATTTACCACGGGGAGTGCTCTGAAGTTTTGTTCGGACTAATTCAAGCCGCATTATTTCACCATCGCACATCGACAAAACTCACGATATCATCCATACCATATCGATGACTGACCGTCCACCACCGTGCGATTTAAAAGTTTTTTTCCTCACACAACATCCTTGTGGAATCGACTATCACCAAAGATTTTTCCGGACCGATACGACTTAGGGACCTTCAAGAAAAGAGCCTACTCCTATTTAAAAGGCCGGCAACGCATCTGCAATTCCCCTGGTGTTGCGGTTGTTCATGGGCAGCAGTAATCACTTACCATCAGGTTAGCCGTATGCTCGTTTGCCCCCTCCCCTAAAAATAAAAGACCAGCCATCTGCGTTGGATAGGATTAGTGCCCAAGTGTATGCGCAAACATCAACTCTTTATTCCCTCAATCTTATGTTCTGATTGGACGGTATTCCGACACAACTGGAGATACATCTTTAGCAGGACAAACCACTTTACGTGCCTTTTCACAGCTGTATTAGATCAGTTGCAGCAGATATTTAAAAATCTTACAGCTGGGCATAATTCTCCTCTTACTTCCGAGAAGGTTATGGAGCTATTGCCTCCCCCATCACCACTGTTTTTGTGCGTTTTGGCGGACTTCATATCACATCGTCGAACCTCAAGATATTATATTCTGTTATCATAATGCCTTCATCATCATCGTAACAACTCATCACAAGTCCACTGCTGAACAAAGACCTCCCCAAACACCACAAACTCTGCATTCATCGACTTCCTGAATCTTTTACGAGGTCGTCATAATGCCTCTATTTTACTTTAACAAGGCATCAAAATCTCTTGATGTGTTTAGCAGAGGCTTCAAATATAGGCTGTGGACGTTAAAGGCGAATGTAGCGATTTTTTAAATTGTAAATTAAAATAAAGTTTTTTAAATTGTAAATTAAAATAAAGTTAGGTCCCTCCTCTCTCACGTCTCAGAGTGTTTTAAGGCAAAGAAACGTCTTCAATATATATTTTTTCCAAACTTCTCAGACATCCAGGTTTCCTCACGACGTTTTCACTCGCCGCCCAACAGGTGGTAACCGAGCGGGATCGAACTCGCGTTGCTCGAAAACTGTGAAATAAGAGCGCTAAGCTCCTGAGCTGCCATGAATCTTATTTGCAGGACATCTTTTAATTGTAGGACATTAAAATATAAATACCTTTTTCGCGATTCCTTTCAAATCCCACCTAAATGCAGCCTCTTTCCCCGACTGTCACTTTTCCTGATAATTTATTACGCGCGTCTAAAACTCGCTCAGCTGTCAAGCGTTTTGTTCGCGTTTACGCCGCGATGCCCCGCCGGGCAAAAACAAAGGCGCTAGATTAAGAGCGTGACAGGTGAGGCAAGGGGCAGACGCTTGTATTGACAATTTGTTGTCATTTTTGTTTTTAGTGTAAATATTTTTAGCCAATTACAAATAATATAAAATTTAAAAAAAAAACTTGAACAACACGCATTGGTAGCTGTGATGATACTGATAAATATATTATTTTATCCTGATGATCCTGATCAGGATACTAGAATAGACCGGACCAATACGACTTAAGGACTTTTAAGAAAAGAGCTTACTCCTTTCTAAAAGGCCGACAACGCACCTGCAATTCTCCTGGTGTTGCAGTAGTTCATGAAACAGAAACTTTTTTTTCAGTATAGATTGTAAACAATACATATTGAAAGTCACTTAAATGTACATGGGGGCGGTACTCACTTCCACCAGGTGAGCCGCATGCTCATTTCCCCCCCCCCCCCATATTATAAAAAAGAATAGTCTGATGACATCAGAAAAGGTATGGGTGAAATAGATAACAGTGTCAGTGCTAAATGATTTTTGTAATGGTTTTGACACAGTTAATCATGATATTTTTCTTTCTATCCTATGCAATTTTAATTTTGTGGCCACTGTGTTAGATTTGCTCGCATTCTTCAGTCAGTTCACAAAGATCAAATGACCACAGATTGGGCTGAAGTGGAAAATGACGGTCATAAGGCGTTGTATTATTATTGCATTGTCATCGGTCCTTGATACGAGTGCCAATTTTCTAGTGAATCTGGCCGTCTAATAGTTGGTGAAAATAACATTAAAAGATTCCGTTACATAGATAAATAGATAGATACACGCAAAGCTAATTAAAGCGTGTTAAAGAGGTCGTAATTAGCTAAACTTCTCTGTATCAAAATACTCTATGCCGAAGTCTATCTCGTGACGAATGCGGCGCTTTGCTGACCGGCTTATTCACATCTATTGTTACGTGGAGAAAATTATGGATATACCTTATAGTTTTTTTTTTTCATTTTATAAATTCATTAGAAAAATTCATCACATTAATTTTTTGACTTATTTGAGCTTATATTGGCAAATAACATAACCTACATTGAATTAGACGTACGCATCCAATCCATTGAAGTAATATGTACTTACGTACTAGAACAGCTATCCTGAATAAAAAATGTGCGCTACTGTGTTCGCGCGGTTGTTTTTTTTTACCATAGAATAAACATAGGTAGGTAGGTAATAGGTAATAGTAGATTGTATTGTTAATGAGGTAAATTATTTCGAGAACAATATTTAAATTTTGTCATTTATTTTGTATATTATATTTGCTTATTTAATATAATATTACATGATATTAATCACAATTACATTTTACTGATATTTTTATCTGAATATTTTAAAAGGTACCTAATCTAATTCAAATATAAAAAAACATACTAAATGTATGTTTAACAAAACTTATTAACATAACATTTAAATTACAATTATATTATTTAAATTAGAATAAAAGTCGTTCATAAATGCTAGGCACGGGAGAGTTAAAAATGGACGAATTTATTCCATTTTGAGTTAGATGTGGAAACCTAAAAATTAAATAAAAGAATAATAAGCAGATTTAAACATGAAAAAATTTGCCAAATTATAATTCGTTTTATACTTAAGTACCCACAGAAATGTCGCATCTGAACATATTAATTTCATAATCTATATTCCCTGAGACGAGATGGCGTCTTAGGAATAATTTGTTTTAATATTAATACATAATACTTTTTTATTAATTAAGTATCTTATTAACCGATGAAAAGTAATTCCTTGGTTTTTACTGACATTTCTTGATTTATTTGTGCAATATCTAAGTGCACACGACGGCATATTTTCATCAAGCGATTTTTTTGAAATCAACACAACATGTTACAACTCTATAAGCGCCTAGCGAATGACTGATTAAAATGCGGTGTATGCACCGCAGTTGAGTGGAACACAGTAGCTGAATGCAGTGTCGCCTCTAGTACGTAGTACATAATAGCTCAACGTTTAAACCAAAATATTATCATAAGTTATATGTACCACTAGTTAGTTTATTTCAACAGCTCTATTGGCAATGGTGTATCTGTAGTTCATCGTTCTTGTCTTTCGTATCGGTATTTCAGTAATAGTTTAGTTGATAGAGATGAACGACGACCATTATACAGTATCACCGAGCATATTTATCTTTATGTTTATTTAGTAACGTTCATAACTGAAAAGAAAGCTTAAATTCATCACGTACATATTGTTATGTATGATATAACACGAAATATATTGAGTACCTAATTGATAATTATTTGGTCGTGACAATATATTGGAAAATGTATATGTAATTAAGTACTGGAATTCTCTGTTTCTTTCATTCGCGAACTAACATTAAACGTACTGAAATATTTATTGCAGACATAAGTATATTGGTTGGGGTGGTATTATTGCAACTTACTGTTCATTTGTGACAGAATAGGTTAAACCACACATTACAAAAATACGTTTGTTGTTATTAAAATATTTTTTAAACATTGAGTTATATGTACTACGTACTAGAGAAGCTATTCCAAACAAAAAAATGTGCCCTACTCTGTGTCCTCCGTGCATGCGCGGGAACGGGAAACAGTAGGGTAGCGAATGCGCAGTTGATATAAAAATGTCATAAACAATTGTTTATTTAGATTGCATTGTTAATCGAGTACATTTTTTAAAATTTTCGTTTATTTTGCATGTGTGCTAATTTAATATAAAATTATTATTAGCGCCGCTCCGCACTGAATGAATATCGAAGCCACAATAACAGGTGTACGGATTGCAGTACAATTCAGTTGAACATAGTGAGTGTTCGGAATGTCAGATCTAATGCGTAGTACATATATATCGATGTTTTTAAACAATTGTTTCAAAAACATTGTTTTAAACTATTTTAACTAATAATAATAAAAGACAAAAGTAATGTCCACATACAGCCAGCTACGTCGTCAAGGCCCGTCCCTCTCATATTAAGAGCTCGCATACACATTACACAATGTTAAATGTAGCGACGTCAGAGTTTGCATTGCTTAGCTCAGAGTTCCTCAACCTTTTGACTATCGCGACCCAAAAAGACCTGAAATGACTTACTACTCGTTGTAATGTTAGATCACAAGTTAAGCACGTACATTAGTAGTAGATACTCTTGCCTATTACTAATGAATAAAAGTAAAAAAAAAAAGAATAAAAGTCGACTGCTGAAGATTGCCTCATGGAGAGCTTTTGCCAATAATACCACGCTTGGCAAGTGGGTAACTAACCGCAGTTTTTTTTTAATTTATTTTTTGTTGTTTTTAGGAAGATTCTGTGTGCTCATCTCCTGTTACATTTTCTCTCTATCGCCTCTTATGACGATACCGGGATATGGGGTAGTGCAGTGATAGTGTAGTGTATTTATAATATACACTATCACTGGGATAGTTGATGTTGTTACACCACCACTACATGGTTACAATACCTACTCAAGTAAAGTTATCTGGGGGCACGACACGGCCGTACCATCTGGGGGCACGGCACGGCCGTACCATACTTTTCTCGAAGCTATTTAGGCCATTTTCGACCTCCTATAACTTCGTTGTGGATAAAACTAGAAGCCTGAATTTTCGGAAACCAAGCAGGCATTATATAGACACGGTATATTTCAAATTTCATTCAATTTGAACCAGCAGTTTAGGAATTATAATTAGTCAACGTTTCTTAATTTTGTCACTCACTGACTGACCGATCATCAAAAATCTAAGGCACTTCTAGCAGACATAGAAGCTTCAAACTTAGAACGCAATTAGTTTTTAATGTATAAATCAAGGAAAAATTAAAATATTTTTCAATTTCCGTCCAATTTTCTAGATACACTAACTGCATAAATAACTTTGTAATCTCATATAAATATATAGGATTACAAAGTTACATTTGCAGTGAATGAAGCAGTGTACCTGTATAAAAAAGCCTGTGTAAAAAGTAGAACTACCAACAAGCTTTCGGCTGACCTGAACTGCTTCCTGGCGGCTCAGGCCCAGCCTACATAACACATCCCTTAATCTGCCTTAGTTAGGCACTCTTCTAAGCGGCTTTTCGCCGCTTAAGCCCTCCTTTCTGCCAAGGAGGGTCGCGTTCGTATACGGCTTAGAGATCTCTAGTCAGATCGTTTAGCCAGTTCCTAAAAGGTTGGGTTTAGTGGGTAAAAGTCATCACATAACCACGCAGTCGGCTGCGTGGTATGCTATGAGCATTACCAACCTCCCTCCCCCGCTTTCCGGAGGATTGCCCATATTTGCTTCGGGCGCAAAAAAAAGTAGAACTAGAGATGCTATCAAAAACATAACTTGTAAAAAAACCAACTCTCGCAAATCAGTTCTTCTAACGTAAAAAGTTGTGAGATCCATGTAATACCAAGTCGGTTAATCTATTCAGTATAGTCTTTGATTCAGTCCCTACTCAAGGGTCCTTCTGTCTTTAGTTATTACGTAATTAGCTAACATAACAACATCTTATGGTGACCATATCAATATTAAAAATCTTTTATGTTTTAAATAAATAGATTGACTTGGCAATCGCACTAAGCAATCGAATTTAATATAATGTATTATTTGTGAGATACATCGTGTTTTCATGCGATGGCCAAGTCAATCTATTTATTTGAAGCATAAAAGATTTTTAACATTGATATGGTCACTATAAAATGTTGTTAGGTTAGCTAATTACCGTAATAACTTGAAACAGAAGGACTCTTAAGTAGGGACTGAATAAATTAACCGACTAGGAATTAAATTGATCTCACAACTTTTACTATAGAAAAACCGAGTTGCGAGACTTGGTTTTTTTACAAGTTATGTTTTTGATAGCATTTAAATTTAAAGTAATGCAATTTTACCATCTGAATAGTTTATGAATGAATATTATTACAAAATTTATACGTGGTAGAGCAACGCTGCAGCTATATTATGGTTGTAGCACGAATGGGTCGGCTCGACCGGGGAAGAACCACGCTCTCACAGAATACCAGCGTAAAATTGCGGCGTAATACTGCTGTGTTTACTTTGATGAGTGTAGAGATCCGGAGACCTTTTTTACCGGAAACGAGGCATTCCATCTTAGTCCTCAGTGGTGACAGCGCATCTGCGGTTTGATTCTTGACCGAACATCAGGTGGACTGTATGCTCGTTTCTCAACCTTATTTTATATAAAAAAAAGAATATTTTTACAATATGTTATGACCCCTTCAGTTTTCTATTTAAATACACCATACTAAGATCACGGCAAAATACCACTAGCAATTATTTATATATATAATACTCTTTAGGTCCTCAAAATTACCAGCAATAATTTTAGCTGCGCCGACGCAATGGATCGAATTTATAAAATTCCGGTAATTTGCAAGCACTGTCGGAATATATTAACGTAGTAATGTTGCCAACACTAAAACAAGCAAAAAAATATTAAAATAAAAAAATTGTCTATGCTTTTTTCATGCCTTATTATTTTATTTTATTGTGATATTACCATTAAAAAAACTTCATTTGTTAATTTAAATTCAATTCAATTGTTAATGCTAATTAAGATGCCTTTAATTAACACAATATTCGCGTTATTATTTATGGCTGAGTACTATCAGTTGTTACCAAGCTAAAAGAATTCAGACTAAATTCCCGCTGGCATAATCCAGCAAGGTCACTCGATTCGCAATTATGAGGCATTTCCTAAAATAGTGTGTACTCATGATTAATTTGTAGTCGAGCGCCAAAAATTAGAAGTTAATATAACTATATATACGACGACGACGCGTAAGTTTTTTATGTTTGATCGTTGTATTAATGTCCCTGTATATAATTTACAGGTAGGTTATACTTCATGGGTGGTTCCAAATCTCACTTATAAGGGTTGAAAAATAGGGGATGAATTTAACTCCTAGGACGATATTCGAATTGTTACGCAATAAATAAATAGTAAGGGTATATTTATAATTAAAAAAGGGAAACCAACTTCAAAGAAAAAAAACCTAAAAATAATAGCTTAATAGCTGTAATATTTTTTACTTTTTTTAAGTACGTTCCACACTAGGATTTTCTCCTGCATCGTGGGGGCAGTTTACAAACATACATTTCACAAGGGCATACATCCAGACCCGGAATAATTACTCGTACAATACCCTTACAAATACTTGTTCCGTGCGGGATTTGAACCCGCGACCCTTAGCGCTGTAACTTATTGCTAAGCCACTGCGCCACGGAGCCGTCAAGATTTTCTTCTATAGCACTTAAACATTTATTATTTGCTGCCGACATTAATATTTTGATAAATATAACAATATTTTGATAAATTACCCCCTTCACAGAATAGAAACTTCATTCGTGAAAATTTATTAACACTGTCATAAATCATAATAGAAACTTAATGTTGATACTAGATATTTATTATAAATAATAATATGAGATAGATGCATGTACATAAACTTTAACAAATTATGCGTTCTACTTGCATAGCATAAAACAGACGTGTTTTGAAGCGGCGGCAAGAATTGTGATGAATTATATCAACATGTGATTAATCACATCGAAATAAATAAAAACGTGAAAATAAATACCGCGCTGTAAATAGTCGAACGTACCGTACGCTTATTTTCGCGGAAGCAGTTTATTTATACTTCACAGATTATGCACGGGTATTTTTTTTTCTAACTCTCGAGTGCAGATAAAAGATTATTTGAAAACGTGCGAATTTAGAAGAACAGCTTTGATATTATGTAATGGCAACTGTGATTCACTCTTGAATACTCTCGCTTACATTTAAATATTGAACGATAACATTACGAGTATTATATATTTATTATAATCATTGATATAAAAGTAAAAGTAAAGTTACAGCCTATATACGTCCCACAGCTGGGCACAGGCCTCCCCTCATTTCTGATAGGGTTTTAGGGCTAGAAAGTGCCCGCCGCGCTGCCCCAATGTGTGTTGGCAAACTTCACATGTGTTCGAAATATTTTTTTTCTTATTCCTCAGACATGCAGGTTTCCTCACGATGTTTTCCTTCACCGCCGAGCACGTGGTAAATCAGCACTTAAAATTGCAATAACAATTTCATTGGTGTGCCGGCGGGGATCGAACCCGGGTTACTCGCGTTCTGTTGTATTTACAGCGAGCGTTAACCATCTGAGTTACCACGGCTCTATTCTCATATATATATATATATATATATATATATATATATATATATATATATGTGTGTGTGTGTGGCGGCGCAGTCGTCGCATCGCAAGCGAAACATACCGAAGCCTAAATCACGCTATCAACATTCCGAATCATAAGCAGCATATATAGAACATCTCCGAACTATCACACGGAGTGTTGGCCGCTCCCCGGGCAGAACACCTTGCCCGGCGGGAGATCTCCCCTTTTCCTTCTACGGCCACATATATATAAAATACACACAAAAAATGAATAAAAATCGACCGATTTAGATTCAATATTTTTGTGTATTTGTGTGGGTTCCTGAATGATTTAAAAATTCAGTTGGACCCGGTAAGTGGCATTGCGCTGTTATTGCGATCCGAAGCTCACCCGTGCAAAGGCGGGACGTGTCGCTAGTGTACAGTATAATATTATTTACATTTTAAGCAGTAAGGGTCTACTAAATATCCATGACAGCTATTTAGAAAAATGCACAGACAGAAATAACCACATTTCATACATACATCTACCCGTAGGTACATACCATACCGACGTACCAACGAAGGGTATTCACCCCTACGCGTACCCCGTTTTCACACAAAGAATATTGTTCCCCTGTTTCAAATCTCTTCCGGTGCCTGAACTTTCTTACAGTTTTATTTTGGTCGTTTTGCAGATACGGATGGATTATACGGTGGCTTAAATCTATCTTATGGAAACAGGTGACTGGAAGTCAGAGTCAGAGTAGAGAGCGGTTGACTACAATTTTCGAAGTGAAAATTTTTTAAGGCACGCTGGGCACTTTTGGGATAGGGCAAAGCACTGAACTCGCGTGACCGTCACGCTCGGACACATAAAAGTGATGAAAGTAATGTTGAAAATCCATTTGATTAATTCTTATAAAATTGATACGTATAATTATAAATTTGTTTGTATTATATAGATAATTGTATCTCACGAATAAAATTCTTATTCGTGTAAAACAGCGCATGAAAATTTTACTAAATACGTGAGGGTAATACGGTCACCCGGTCAATATGTTCACTTTCTTATAACTCAAAAACTACAGCCTTGTTTGCATAGAAGGCTCTATAATACCATAGCTCTTCATCGGTAATTCAAAGAATAAAGGGTCAAAAGGGCGATGCTTTATCGACTCCATTATGACAGTTGACTTTATAGTAAATATTTTAGTAGATTTTAGTATGGTGTAGGTAGTTTTTAAGTAGATTTTACGAAGTGTTCCTAATTATTGCCAAAGCTTGATTGCTATTTTTTTTCTTAATATATTAGTTATAATATACGATTTTATGTTTTTGTCTCTGCCCTCATCCTAGTTTTGGTTTTATAGGGCGGGGCAAAGATTAAGGTAAAATAATTTCTAAAAACTATTTAAAAATTACTTCCAAAAAATATTTCGTTATTTCTAATATTAGCCTGGATAGACAAACAGATTTTTTTTAATTATTGTGAAGTTATCTGTTAAAGTTATCTGTAAATAATAAATATCTGTAATATATATATATATATATATATATATATATATATATATATATATATATATATATATATATATATATATATATATATATTTGGAATAACGAAATATCTTTTAGGAAGTAATTTTTGTTAGAAATTATGTATTTAATATATACAACATGTAACATAATTAACGCACTTTGAGAAAGTAGTTTGTTCAGAATCGTTTACTGAATCGATTCCTATCATTTTTAATATAGGTAATTTTTTATCCCAAACATAATTAAAACTATGTAAATTACAGTCACACTAAATCTGTACAGTCAAAGCAAACTGAAATGGACTTAAGGCAATAAGACTTTTAAGAGCGCAGTTTTATTTGTATTATTACTAATTCTGTCATTCAATAAAAATAAAGAAAAATGAACTTTATTTCAAGCATGTTAAAGTCTTTGCGTTCGTGGATTTGTACTGTGACCACAACATTCTTCCGGAATTAGTATAACCAATTTGATAAATAATCAGTGCATAAAAATGTTTAACTAAAAATATTATGGTTATAACGTATATTATATATATATATATATATATATATATATATATATATATATATATATATATATATATATATATATATAATATATATATATATATATAATATATATAATATATATATATATATATATATATATATATATATATATATATATGTATATATATATATAATTACTAACTAAAATTACTTCCTAAAAATATTTCGTTATTCCGAACATTAGCCTGGACAAACAGACAGTTTTTTTTTTCAAAATGTTTATTCGCGTTTTAATATTATGCAAATAACTCTCCAAGCTCGTTAAAAGGCAGTTTATTCTATTTGACAGATAGTCATTTTATTTTTATTTATGTATTCGTAAATTATACTGTTGTGCCAAGAATGCCGAGTATATTTCCTGGTTAATAATAAGACCTTTGACCAGCACTCACACCTTTGAACAGCTATAAACGATAATGATGAGATGAGGTTTAAGTAGTTATTGATTACATAGCCATTTGCGATTTTTATTACAGGATATATTACGATTAGTTCAGCATGGATGGGAGATATGATAAGGATATAAAACGACGAGTGAACCCATGAAATAAAGTACATGGGGCTCTATACTCTATTGTGGAAAGTCAGAATGTGTCAAAAAAGGCACGTATGGCAATTCACAATGCTGTGTTAGTCCCTACTTTAACGTATGGTAGTGAAAGTTGGGTATGACAGAAGAAGCACGAGAGTAGATTAAACGCAGTAGAAATGCGGAAATTAAGGAGTATGTTAGGGCTGAACCTGAGTGATAGGGTGAGAAATTGTGTGATAAAAGAAGAGTGTAGTCGCAAGATGATGTTGTGACCAGGATTAATAAAGGAATGCTTGGGTGGTTTGGTCATGTAGAAAGAATGAATGAAAGAGGAGTGAAAAAGCAAAATGTTGCAGAAGTGAACGGAAGGAACGTCCTAGGCGAAAGTTTATCGACAAAATTGGCTATATATTGAAAGGCCAAAAGTACCCTTAGTAGACGAGCATGTATGCGTAGGTATATGGATGTGGAGGAGGCGAGAGAGGTGTGTCAGGATCGTGCTAAATGGAAGTCTATAGTCTCTACCTACGCTCTGGGCGACAGGCGTGTGTTTATGATCATACGTGACAGAGAGCTAATACGTGACAGAAAGTTAAAGGTATAGCCTATATACGTCCCACTGCTGGGCAGCCTCCTCTCATTTCTGAGAAGGTTTTAGGGCAAGGAAATATCCGCCGCGCTGTCCCATTGCGTGTTAGCGAACCTCACCTCTTCGAAATATTTCTTTCTTGTTTTCCTTTACTGCAAAGGACGTGGTAAATCAGCTCTAAAAAATTCAATGAACAATTTCATTGGTGCAGGCGGGGATCGAACCCGGGTTGCCCTCGTACTCTGAAATTTATAACGAGCGCTTAGGCACTGAGCTACCACGGCGGTGAAAGCGAAGTTGAACTTACTTGTGTGGTGGTGATGTAAGGAATTCCTTCACCCCATTCAACACCGTGGGTATCGTAAGAGGCGACTGTGAGATTTTTTATAGGGTAGGTTGACAAACGAGCACGTAGTCAACCTGATGGTAAGTGGTTGCTGCGATCCATAGATATCTACATCTATCCTTGATTACAAATCAAAATGCAGATGCGTTGTCACCCGTGAGGACTAAGATGGAATGCTTCGTTTCCAGTAATAGAGTCTCCGGTTCTCTACACTCACCATACGCAACACAGGAGCATTATGCTGCTATTTGACGCTGGTATTCTGTGAGAGCGTGGTCCTGCCCCGGTCGAGCCGACCCATTCGTGCTACAACTATAATACAAATGCAGCGTGGCTCTACCACGTATTCTCAGAAATGAAAGGATGAATTGTTGTGTTCCCGTTTAAGAGACCAAGTTCAGATGAGTCCAGATTTTGATTACAGGCTGTAAGGCATTCCATCTTAGTTCTCAAAGGTGACAACGCATCTTTAGCCATATTTGTTATACGTGATAGAGCCATGCTACAGTTATATTTTAGTATAGTTGTAGCACGAATGGGTCGGCTCGAGCGGGGAAGTACCACGCTCTCACAGAATACCATCGTAAAATTGTAGCTTAATGCTGCTGTGTTTCGTATGTTGAGTGTAGAGAACCGGGGACCCTTTTTACTGGAAACGAGGCATTCCATCTTAGTCCTCACGGGTGACAACGCATCTGCATTTTGATTTGTAATCGAGGATGGATGTAGATGTCTATGGACCGCGGCAACCACTTACCATCAGGTGGACTACGTGCTCGTTTGTCACCCTATAGAAAAAAAACGTATGTAGGACCACCTTTTGTTTTCCCTCAATATTTGTATATTTCGTTATATTATTCTTTTCTTAGTTACCGTACCGTACCGTTACCGTTACCGTTATACTGTTTCGCAAGTCCACCACTTAACATAGGCCTCCCCTAAGAAATGCCACAAAGCACGGTCCTGAGCTACCTGCATCTATCGACTTCCTGCATGTCTTACCAGCTCGTCTCTCAAGTCGTCGTTCTCAGAAAATTACTATCATAAATTCATAAGGTAATAATAATAACTAAGTTAAGCCTGCTAAGTGGGTTTGAATGATAGGATGAGAAATCCTATATTGCACCTTTAAACGAGCAATTCTTGTATATATATATTTAATCGAAATCTCGGAAACGGCTCCAACGATTTTCATAAAATTTAGTGTCCAGGGAGTTTCAGGGGCATTAATCGATCTAGCTAGGATTTATTTTTGGAAAATATCTTTTTGTCCGTGTTTTCAGGCCAAAAAAAAAACAATAAAACTACAATACAAGAAGGTAAATTTTGACTCTGTGTTTATACTCCTGAGCAGGTGTTAACCTTTTTATCTATTATCTTCAACGCCTGCTTCAAGCTTAGTTACTTTCCCACTACGTGGAAAGAGGCAACAGTGATTGGTGTTCCCAAGTCAGGCAAGCCTCTCAACCTCCCCTCCAGTCATCGCCCCATTAGCCTCCTCAAGGCAATGGGCAAGCTCTTCGAAAGTCATCCAAACTCGTATGAGGCGCTATCTGTTTCCCACAGACGGCGACCCTCTTATCATTCCCCATCAATTCGGTTTCCGAGCGCAACACTCATGTCCCCAACAAGTTCACCGTATTGTGGAATATATCCTCAGCGGTTTCTATCCTCGTCATCATAAGAACATCGCGGTCTTTTTCGACATAGCTAAAGCCTTCGATAGAGTCTGGCATACAGGCCTTATCTACAAGCTGTACAAAATAGGTCTCGCCAATCGTCTAGTACGTCTCGTGGCCTCTTACTTAAAGCATCGTACCTTTCGTTTTAGACACGAAGGCACGCTATCTTCACAGCGCACTATCAAAGCTGGTGTCCCTCAGGGCTCAGTACTTGCTCCTCTGCTGTACATCCTGTTCACCAACGACATTCCCATCCCGTCGAAAGGTGTTCAGCTCTCCCACTTCGCAGACGACACTGCTATCTACTGCAAAGGTATCTCGCTACCTTTCATACGGAACAAGATTAAAAAGTCAGTTGATGACCTAGGAGCTTAGTTCAAAAAATGGCGCATCGATGTGAACCCGGAGAAGAGCTCCGCCGTTCACTTCGATTATAAACGACGCCGTCTCAAAAACACTCCACCAATAAGTATGCTAGGGACCCCTGTCCCCTGGCATACGACTGCCAAATATTTAGGTGTCACTCTAGACACAAGGCTCACTTTCAGGCCCCACGTCAAAAGAGTAACCCGTCACGCACGTTTTTACCTAAATAGGCTTAACAGTATGTTGGGCCGACACAGTAAAATGTCCCTTAGAAACAAGCGTACCCTTTATAAGGTCTGTATACGACCAGTCATGTCCTACGCGGGCCCCGTTTTTGCCCACGCCGACCCTAAAATTATTAATGAACTCCAAATAGTTCAAAACCCTTTTCTGTCGTCGAGCTGCGAACGCACCTTGGTACGTCCGTAATGCCGACCTTCATCGGGACCTAGAGCTCCCCACAATTCAACAATTTCTCAAAAAACTCTCTGAGAACTTCTTCAAAGCCTCAGAGTCGCACTCAAACCATTTAATTCGTGAGGCAGCTACTTATGCAGCCCCAACCCCTCTCGCTATCGAGTCCGCAGGCCGAGAAACTCTCTCTCGGACCCGCCTAATAAACTATCAAACGACCTGAACTGCCTCCTGGCGGCTCAGGCCAACTCTAATTAAATTCAATTATTTATTCATAATTAATTTGTCTTCGTAGGCACTCCCTCAGCGGCTCGTAGCCGCCTGCGCCCTCTTTTCCCAAAAGAGGGTCGCTCACGATAAGGCACAATAAAGCTTAATCAGCCAGTTGCCTGTCCCTAAAGGCAGTTTTTAGAGGGTATCACTTAGGTTCCCCGGTAGGATGTGAGTCCCTCATAACCACGATAGACCGGCTATCGTAGTATGCGTAATGCATTTTCCGCCTCCCTACGTATAGGGTAGCCCTTTAATTGCTTCGGGCGCAAAAAAAAACTCTGTGTTTATGATCTTAATAGCTCAAGTGGATATCAAGCGGTCGCGAAATCGAAATGCCTTGGTTCGCGTCCTGGCTTCGATCCGACTATCTTTTTCTTTTTTTTCAAGTTCCCTTCTTTTGCGAGAAAATCTATTATTTCGAGCCCTTTTTTAGTATTTTTTAAAAATATGAAAATTTTAATGAAACTAATTGCACTCATGATTTTTTATTCAAATAACCAGTTCAGTTTTTTCTATTATGTCAATAAGATCAAAAAATATTATTTATGTTTCATTAGTATGTAATTGGTGTCTAAATGTATTTTCGAAAAAAAAATCCGGTCCACCGGTTACTTATGTGAAAAGTGAGGTTTGTAAGAAGATTAATGTTTAGAAGTAATTTTCGAAGAATCAGTATTATTCATTTTTATATTTTGATTTTGACCATCAACATACTGTTGCACTGTATAGCCAGAAGTTTAGAACCGCTCAGGATATATTATAATATAAGGGTTTATCTGAATCCCACGTGATTTTTGCCGCCGGAGCAGTGTCGAAGTATTTTCAATTATATTTTAAAAATATTTGTAAATGACTATTAATTAAATATTCTTACGTTTTTGACGTTGCATCTGTCAATGTCATATCGATATATAGTACTGAATCGATGTAGTGAATCGATATTTCACCCTAGAGAATCGAGAAGAAGAATTTTGTAACCAGTGTTAAAAATGGAATGCTTCGGTAGTTGGGATAGAGAAAAAATGAACGAATAAAGAATGACAAAGCAAATTTACGCTGCAGAAATGAGGCAGTGTTGAAAAGGGATACCCTAGAGGTAAGTCTTTCGACAAAATGGCGATATGTTGAAGATAGACGAAATTAAGAGGATCTCTAGCCTAGTAGGTATGTAGGTGCGTAGATATTATATGACTGTGAAAGAAGCGAGTGAGGTGGTCCGTAGACTCTGCTTACCCTTTAAGACTACGGGCGTGCGAGCTCAGGGTCATAATTACAGCCATTCAGGAAACGCAGCCAGTGTTTTTGGACTTAAACCGCTGAGAGCAGGGCTTTATGTTAATTTTTGGTAAAGTTTTTTGTTTCATTATTACAATTATAATAAAAAAATAGTGTAACTCCAGGAACTACTGCTTAACCGTAGAGACATTTAAATACGTAATTAAACATGGAATAACACTTCGACTCGAAACAGCTTGACTTTTGCTGCAGTAATATTATGGTTTAAACTGTATGGGTTGCTTGACCGGGGAAGGATCACGCTCTCACAAAATACCAGGGTTTTATAGCAGCTTAGTGCTGCTGTGCTTCATATGGTAAAGTAAAGTAAAGTTACAGCCTATATACGTCCCACTGCTGGGCTCAGGCCTCCCCTCATTTCTGAGAGGGTTTAGGGCAAGGAAGTGTCCGCCGCGCTGCCCGAATGCGTGTTGACGAACTTCACATGTCTTCGAAATATTTTTTTTTCTTATTCCTCAGACATGCAGGTTTCCTCACGTTGTTTTCCTTCACCGCCGAGCACGTGGTAAATCAGCACATAAAAATTGCAATTAACAATTTCATTGGTGCCGGCGGGGACCGAACCAGGGTTACTCGCGTAACCGTGGAGCCGTAGTAGCTCAGTGGTTAACGATCGCTTCATATGGTAATTTTAGAAAAGTGAAGTCATTTTTTAGTGGAAATGAAGCATCTTAGTCATTATGGATGTCGGAACTGGAGTTTGATCCATAACAGAATATATTTTTTTTAAAAGAATATTAACAATGCTATAAACATTACTAATATTCCCTAACCACTCGTGGTAAGCTTAAATTGCTTGTGTTACGAGTGGTTCACGCAAGTAGTCGAATGGTGGATTCGAACCCACGACCTTTTGAGTTGGCAGTCCGCGCCCTGCCATTAGGCTACTGTCGCTTCTATATAGATAGGATGGATAGATGTAGATGTCTATGGGCCACAGTGTGTGCGCACTTCCGTTACTCTTATTCAATAAAAAAATATTTGAAGACCTTGTAATGGCAGAGAATACCAGGGGTAAGGCCTGTGTTGCTTTTCAATTGCTGGATTTGAACTTGTAGATCACAAAACCACAGCCAAGCGCTTAGTCGCTGTACTACCGAACAGTACCGAAATTTTTACCTGGTAGGGCCATGCTGCAGCTATATTGTGGTTGCAGCACGAATGGGTCGGCTCGACCGGAGAAGGGCCACGCTCCCATAGAATACCAACGTAAAATAGTAGCTTAATGCTGCCGTGTTTCGTATGGTGAGTGTAGAGAACTGGAGAGCCTTTCTACTGGAAACGAGGCATTCCATCTCAGTCCTCAGGACTGGCAATGCATCTGCACTTTGATTCTTAATTGAAGATATATGTAGATGTCTATATGGGCACAGCATCCACTTACCATCAGGTGGACTGTGTGCTCGTTTGTCACCCTTATTCTATAATAAAACGTAGTAATTTAGAAAGAAAATAAAAAAGTTAATTTGCTTTAAACAATATAATATAGAAAAACAGAAATGAAGAAAACCGTACTTTCCAACTTTCCCATATGATAGATTAACATAATGAGCACCAAAATGGTCTCCACTTAACTTAAAGTCACGAATTGTAGTTAGACAATAATTTAAGCCTCGCACGTGAATAGTTTACAGCGTGTCGGTGCCTTATAAGTGTCCATTACCACACCGTCCTGTAGGTATGCGTGCCCGGCGCAGCAAAGCTGCGAAATTTCTGCTATTGCGAATATAGAGATACTGCGGAAGAATGTCGCGTTAGGGTTGCCAGAAGTTTGGGATTCGTCATTTTAAATGATCTTCAGACTCCCAACAAAACTCAAAATCTCCAGACAAACAACTTTTCTTAAAGTTATCGTATGGCCTTTGATTTAATAAAAGATATGAGTTAGTTATTAGACTGAACTGTGAAATAAAATGTTTGAATTTTAAAAAAATTCTCAAACTACTTAAGGATCCAAATTGGTAATTTCTAGAAAAGTCCAATGCTCGTGCTTTTTTTTTAAATTAAACGTTACCACCACACTAGGATTTTCTCCTGTATCGTGGAGGCAGTTTACAGACATAAATTGCACAAGGACAAACATCCAGACCCGGCACAATAACTTGTAGTCCATACAAATACTTATTCCGTGCGGGATTCCGCATTGCGCCACGGAGCCGTCATGTACCAAATAGATGTGGCAACCTGTCAAAAAAGTGAACTTAGATTAGTCATGTGTCAACAATGTTAAGTCTCTTAGCAGCCCCTTTATTTATAAAATTAACTTTTCATTTTTAATATTATTTCTCGCGACAATAATCGCAAAATCCCGAAATTTCAAAATATGTTCAGATATTTTGGTCTTCCGATCTGACAAACCTAGTCACGTAGAGCAGTTCACTTTTACAGGGGTTATGAAGAAGAAGGAGAAAATGATGTCAAAGCATCTTCAGTCGACAGTCAAGTGAAACATAAAACGCGAAACGATATCTAATTTTTGCTTAATTATTCATATAAATTGCTCTTTCTAAATTTATATAAATTTCTAATGTCAGGACATAGAGATTCTTGAATTGGAATGAAACGAAATAAAGTATACTGCATGCATTAAGCGCAAAGCACGTATGTTCTCCTAGCGCCTAAAAATCCAAGAATCCAACGTTTTTGTCGCATGAAATCGTATCTAACAATCATATTGAACCTATAAATGATATAAAAGCACATTGTTAGAAAGATTATATAATAAAAGTGGTTTTAATGGCTTATGGTGTAGATTTATCAACGACGTAAAAAGTCGTTTTTCAAATGACATTTTTTGGTCGTTTCAGTTAGTTTTGAAAGGTCTGAGCATTTGTTAACATCGACCTTTAAAATGTTTGTTATCTTTGGTTTCAATTGAAGAAGGTACTCGTTATTATAATTAAGGTTTTAAAAAGAAAGTAAACAAGTCTATGCTAATATAGTGTATCGCGTAATTAAAACCCCGCATTCAGAAGCTACTCCATCCATTGCAGCCTATACAAGTTCACTGCTAAATATATAACGATGTACCACCCTCATAGATTGCCTATTATTCTGTGAGAGCCTGGTCCTTCCCCGGTCGAGCCGATCCGTTCGTGCTGCAACCACAATATAGCTGCAGCATGGCTCTACCAGGTAAACGAAAGGTGTACCACAAGGCTCTATTCTCGGTCCTTTACTGTCTTTTTTATTTATCAATGACAACAGTAACCTCTTTGGTAACTATTTCTTACATTTACCTCTCAAACACCAAGCGACCAAATTTGACCGCTTCGATATTCCGTCAAATTCAAGCGGTCAAATATGACTGCACGGGTGGGTGCAGTCATATTTGACCGCTTGAATTTGACGGAATACATTACATACACATACACAGCATTTTAACCCATAAAAACTTATATTTAGAGACTACTTTTCTATGAAAAAGTTTGGCATTATAGAATCAATATGAAATTTTCTATCCTTTAGTGGAATAAAAAACAGTTAATCTATGGATATTAATTTATATTCTACGTTCATTACGTACGCCATTTTCATGGCGTACGTAATGAACGTAGTAACGTAGACTGGCCTGTTGGTCTAGTGGTTAGTGACCCTGACTGCTATGCCGGAGGTCGTGGGTTCGATTCCCACCCAGGACAAATATTTGTGTGATGAGCACGATCATTTGTTCTGTGTCTGGGTGTAATTTATCTATAATATTTATGTATTTAGAAATATATAAGTATGTTTATCAGTTGTCTAGTACCCATAACACAAGCTCTGCTTAGCTTGGGACTAGATGGCGGTGTGCGATAGTTGTGGATTATTATTATTATTTGGATGTTGTTGTGTTGATTTTTGGATTTTTCTAGTGTTTAATTAGTGTTTTACTATAGTGTTTTATTATAAAATTGTTATAAAAGTTTTTTTGTGGATATAATTTATCTTTTTACGTAAATAATTTCGAGTAATATATAGAAATAATTGTGATTTTCACGCTGCCGACATCCGCTTGGTATATATATTTTTTGTTATCAAAATACAATAAAATCCTTTTTCTAATGAAGTAAAATCTGACTTTTGTTTAGACCACAGGATAGAGAATTTTGTACAGGTTCTATAATGCTAAACTTCTTCCTAGAAAAGTAGTCTCTAAATATAAATTTTAATGGTCTTAAGTGCGCTAGGTGGGTGCGGTCGCATGCGACCGCTCGGGACTTGCCAGGCGCATGCGACTGCATATATAGTATATATATATATATATATATATATATATATATATATATATATATATATATATATATAGTGTCGTTCGTGCTACAAACTCATTATAGCTGCAGCGTGGCCCCAGTACGTATGATGACCTCATGGAGGAATTTTGACATCGTTGTCACGATTGGCAAGTGGGCTGGCAACCTCAGCTTTTTATTATTTTGAGTATTTATCAGGAAGATGTAGTTGCCCGTCACCCATTTCTTTTTCCCCCAGTCGCCTCTCACGATACCATCGCTACGGTTAAAAGCCAATATGTGGAAATTCGTTTTTTAAGTCAGTTTTCCTTTTTTAAAAGGCTAACTTTTGAGGTAACTATGGTATTTTACATTGAAATAATATTAGTTTTTACGGAATTTATCGCGTATATTTAACTTTTTAAATACCCGACGTTTCGAACGCTTTACAGCACTCATGGTCACGGGCGGGACTGAGATGTTCAACGTCCATATGTCATAGTTAACCGCGGTTACCACAGATTAAAATTTAACTTTTGTTCCGATCTATGCAGTATGAACTTATGGTATCTTGAAGTCTTGCAGTTGTATGCTTGGGTTGGGATTTAATTTTATTTATTATAGGATCCCAAGCAGATGGTAGCACCCAGCCATCTTCTCTATTGAAGTTAGGGTGTTTTTTGATTTCAATAGCCTCGCGAATCATCCTTGGAAGGAATCGGTGTTCTTTAGCGAGGATTTGCGGTCTATCAAATCTGATGTAGTGACGGGGACGATCCTGTGCGTGTTCACAGACTTCCGACTTCCCGGAGCGTCGTCGTATTTTACATGTTCAAGATTACTACGAAAACCAAATCCTGAATCATTAGATATTTAGTCACAGAATATTCTAATAAACTAAGCTATGGACCTGGTCCAAAATAAATTAATTTTTTTAATAGGATAGGGTGACAAACGAGCACACAGTCCAACTGGTGGTACGGGGGTCAGCCCCGGATCTACGATTTTATTGAACCGGGACAAAAATTTCATAGTGGCACCTCTTCTCTCCAGAGTTTATAGATATAGATAACTTGCTAAAAAAACTCACAAATATAAGTATAATGAGTGGCATTTTTTGTAATTGAGACAGTAAGAACCCTTTAGTTTTTTTATAGGATAGGGGACAAACGAGCTCACGGTCCACTTGATGGTAATTGGTTGCTGTGACCCATAGACGTCTACATCTGTCCTCGATTACAAACCAAAATGCAGATGCGTTGTCACCCGTGAGGACTAAGATGGAATGCCTCGTTTCTAGTATAAAGGATCTCCGGTTCTCTACACTCACCAAACACAGCAGCATTAAGTTACTATTTTACGCTGGTATTCTATGAGAGCGTGGTCCTCTACAACTATACTACTAATATAACTGCAGCATGGCTCTACCACGTATAAAGTTCATTCGTAAAAAAAACATACGCTTCGAATTATAAAGTAGGTAACTTTCCATTTTCAGAAACTAATTGCCACTAAAACGTCACCCACTTTACTACGGTGCCCTATTTGTTATTAAAACAATAGTTTATTGTTCTCCATATAGTGATGTTATCTTATAAGTTTGAAATCGTATCGCTAAAGTTTCAGTTTGGAAGACTAGTCTGGATTTAAATTTGATGACGAAATTACAACTAGTCATATATCGCGGAGACTCTTGATTACCGGGATGGAAACATACATAAACAAACATACATCATACTCCTTGGCACAGGCCTCATATCTTTTCTGAGGAGGTTTAAGAGGGAAGAGTAAGTCAGTTCAAATTCTAATTTCGCCCCCACTTCCCCGCGCGTCGTATGCTATGTACCGATATGTTTGTAATCACTAATACTGTAAGTAGAAAGGTCGTTAGACACTTATTTCATTAGGTTTATCATATATATGCCTGTTTCTTAACGCCAAGCCAGCCGCTTCTTATTTTTATCACGGTTATTTCCCATTTTAATTTTAGGTCGCACTGTTGCGTAATTTATATTCTGATCGTAAGCGACACAACCTCCCCGTTCAAATGTCGAGACGATACTAACGGGGCGACAGAATTCAAGCTCAAGACGCCGATAGTTTAGGTAATTTCTTTTTACAGTGAAAATAATGGTATTTTAAAAAAAGTAAATAACCTAAGCACTGCTTTATAGTTAGTTCAGTTAGTATGCAAAGTTTCATGATCTTATTTAAAGTATTTTATGAATAACAGCGGTTTATTGTTTATTTTGGAGGTAACTTTGGATTTTTTTTCTATCGAGGAAATTTTACAAAATCGTGTTTTCGTCTAACATAATCACTAACATTAATCCTCAACTTTACCATATATTTGTTTCAAAATTAATGCTGCAATATTTTCGGCATAACGAAGGATCTTGTTAAGCCATTTGACATTATATTTCCCCTTAAGGGTTGGGAAAAGTTCACCGCGCTCCCCAATGCGTGTCCAACACTTCACATGTCTTAGAAATATTTTTTTAATTTCTAGGTTATGGGAGGTTTCCTCACGATATTTTCCTTAACTGTAGAGCACGTGGTAAATCAGTTAACCTACCTCGACTTTATATATAAAATAAGTTTATGCAGAACCCTCCATACGAGAGTCCTATTCGCTCTGGTCCAGTTTTTATTACCTTTTAAACGAATATGTCGATAATTATACAAAGTTTACTTTCCTTATTAATATTCTAATTATGTCATGTGTAAGAAAGCATGGAGCATCCGCCATGAGTCGTAAAGTTTGCGTTATAGCATCGTAATAACTGTTATTTTAATTCGTAACAAGATCAAAGCTATTTACGCTCGTGAATACGCAGGTTAATTTATTATACCACTAGCAAATATTCGAGCAATCAGACTGGCCAACTTTAGGAATTAATAAGTCGCCATCTCTAACTTTACAATCAAGCTGTAATTTCCGATTACAAGATGAGAGACGATGTAAAAGCCAATTGGCTAAAAGCAATCTAATATAAGGCTATTTTTTTGAAGTGAAAGCTTGTTTAGGCACGTTAGGCACTTTTGGGATAGGGAAAAGCACTGAACTCGAGTGACAGTCACGCTCGGATATAAGTACATAAAATTGATGAAAGTAATATTGAAAATCCAATTGATCAAATTCTATAAAATTGATATGTATTTAATAATTTGTTTGTATTATATAGATAATAATCATTCTTTTTCATGTAAAACAGCGCAGTAAATTCAAATTTTATTACTATTTTAGTACATACGTTGTTTTTTACGTGGTAGAGCCATGCTACAGCTATATTACTGGTATAATTGCAGCACGAATGCGTCGACTCGACCGGGGAAGGACCACGCTCTCACAGAATACAAGCGTCAAATAGCAGCTTAACGCTGATGTGTTTTTTTTGGTAAGTGTAGAGAACCAGCGACCCTTTTTACTAGAAACGAGGCATTCCATCTCAGTCCTCAGGGCTGACAACGCATCCACATTTTCATTCTTAATTGAGGTTAAATGTAGATGTCTATGAGCCACAGCATCCACTTACCATCAAGTGGACTGTGTGCTCGTTTGTCTCCCTTACTCCATAAGAAAGTACGGAGTACTTCACTTCGAATTATACATACTGCATACCAGAATGCAGCCAAATAGTAGTGCTCCCAGCACGACTAGAAATGGGTAAGAGGTAAAGTACCATACTTTTAACTTTTAACAGCCGTTAATCGTTATGGAGATGACACGATCATGATTCTTCGGAAATTTTTATGATCCCTTTTTTTATTATTTAGGTAATACTTTTAAACACCCCTGAGGGTGGAAACATAGGAGATAAAGATTACATTTATATTATTATCTAATTAGCCGACCTGCTAGTTCTTACCTGATACTTACGATGTTCATTAGTGTAACTAAAAAGGCAAAAGAAGCTAAACTTATAATAAAAAGTATAAACAGACTTTAAAAATTAAAAATAATAAAAGAAACTCCACCTAAAGCGGTGTTAGGACATAAAAATATAATAAATCGGCAGAAAAGTTATTTGTTTACGATTCACGCAAAAACTACTGGACGGATTTTCATGAAATTTGGTGTGTAGGCAGTAAATAATAGCGTATAACAAATTATGGACAATTTTCATCCGCTTACGGAAGACAAAAATGGGTTATGTTTTTCTTTTTTAAAGTTTATTGTTATAATGGTTGTGGTTGTTCTATTAGTCATAAAGATTTGGCTATAGGGGGAAGTCCCCTAAGCCCGGACGGCTCCTAAAGCCGGACAGAATCTGAATCAGTGCGAAAAAGTGCGCCAATTTGTTGCTTGAGTCGTGGTTAGAGAGCGTTTCCCAAGTGAAATGTGGGGGGAGCGTGTCAATAGTTAGTGCTGACTCGTTCGGCGTGGAACGTGTAGCAAATTTTAAGGTAAGTAAAAACTTTGTTCGGAGTAATTTTTTGGGTTCTGTAAACAGTATTTAAAGTATGGGATGATAATCATTGTTATTAATTATTATTGCTATTGTACTAGTCTGATATAAACCAGGTGTTTTTTTAAGATTCATAACACATAACGTGAATGAGAATTTTTCTTGTATGTACTTCAGGGTCCCTAAGTTCGGACACTCTCAAAGTCCCCTAATACCGGACGGTTTTACAGTAAGTTTATTTTTGTTGTAGTTATTATTTTTGTGTTTTGTTTTTCAGATTCAACATGGATAAGCCCAAACCGAGTTGTGGGAATACCCCCAAACATGAAATATTGAAAAAAGCTCAGTTAGCTACATTTGTGATTTTTGCAGGTTATACAATTAAAGTTTTGTAATTTTATAGAAACCGTTCCTAATTATGACCAAAGTTAATTACAATTAAGAATAGTTTTCTTTATAAACATCTGATTTGATCAATTTTAATAGATATTCTTATGAATTGTTTGTTAAAATAATGTTTAGGTTTAAAAATGAACGAAAAGTTGGTTGTCCGTCATTAGGGGACCTTTTTAAAAACGTCCTTTTTTCTATGTTAAATG
The DNA here is from genome assembly GCA_036936625.1 of Parnassius smintheus behrii. Taxonomy (NCBI): domain Eukaryota; kingdom Metazoa; phylum Arthropoda; class Insecta; order Lepidoptera; family Papilionidae; genus Parnassius; species Parnassius smintheus. Next base: position 27,234,417 of record JAUPFT010000027.1, read on the forward strand.
TTCCTTAGTACCTACTACATTTACAGTAAGATTTGAGGCTGTTGATATATCTGTGTTGATTAAGTATATAGTTGTGAACTTATTAAAGTGAAATAAACAAATGAGACTATTATACGTTCTATTTTATTTTTATTATTCCTTAAGTGTCCGGTTCTCGGGGACCTCCCCCTACGTATTACGTTAAATAAGTCTATGAAAGAGTGTGTGTGTGTGTGTGTGTGTGTGTGTGTGTGTGTGCCAGTTAGTTTAAAATAATTGAAACACCGACTTCAGAAGCTATTATGTTTTTTTTGTAAGTTTTTGTATGTCGGTTTCCACTTTTCGTTAAACGCTAAATTTTTTATAAATAACATGTTTCTATTTTAGTCTATGATGGTGTACAAAATAGACAGCCCACATACATTTCTACAGAGAAAATTTATTTAGATTCTACACGCAGTTACGTAATAATATTTGCAGCGTGCATACGTTCATAAATTGCGATTCATAGTATATGCTAACTTTGATCTAAGAGCAAGAATTATAAATAAATTTAACACGAGCTATTTTTAAGTAAAATCACAGAACAATATACACGGCAGCGACAATTTGCTAAACATTATCGTACTCAACAATGATCGTATTTCAATATGATAGGAGCTACATTTGCGTGTACAAAGTGGAAATTTTAATTTGCGCAGTACTAGTGGCACAGACTATAAAAACGCAGAGCGTCGCGACGCTTCAGTCTCTGGCAAGTCGTAGCGTGATGTTGTTTTAGGAAGTTAATTTTAAATTGCAAATTGATTGTCCATACGCATGTTCGTTGAACCGAAACGGAACAAAATACGACTGTTAATACGTTCAACTTTAATCACAGTAAATTTGCTCGTTTATGATTTGGACGTTTTAATTTTACATAAACACTCACGCCTGTCACCCAGAGGGGTAGGCAGAGACTACAGACTTCCATTTGGCACGATCCTGACACACCTCTCTCGCCTCCTTCACATCCATACACCTACGCATGCATGCTCGTCGGTTAAGGGTACTCCTAATTTGGCCCGTTTTCAATAAATCGCCAATTTGGTCGATAAATTTTCGCCTAGGACGTCCCTTTCCGACTCTGCCATTCACTTTTGCAACATAAATTTTCTTTGTCACTCTTTCCTCATCCATTCTTTCCACATGACCAAACCACCGAAGCATTCCTTTCTTAATCCTGGTCACAACATCATCTTGCAAACCACACTCTTCTCTTATCACACAATTTTTCACCCTGTCATTCAGATTCAGCCCTAACATACTCCTTAACGACCGCATTTCTACTGCATTTATTCTACTCTCGTGCTTCTTCTGCCATACCCAACTTTCACTACCATACGTTAAAGTAGGGACCAACACAGCATTGTGAATTGCCATACGTGCCTTTTTTGACACATTTTGACTCTTCACAATAGAGTGCAGGGCCCCATTTACTCTGTTTCCTGCATTCACTCGTCGTTCTATATCCTTATCATATCTCCCATCCCTGCTAAATACGCACCCCAAATATACAAACTCATCTACTTGCTCGATCAACTCCCCTTCTATTCTTATTTCACATATCGTTTTACTTTCATCTCTTTCAAAAACCATAATTTTCGTCTTACTTGCGTTCACTTTCATACCCCTTTCTTTTAATGATCTGTTCATTAATGTAACCATCATTTGCAACTCAGCCGCCGACGACGCAAGAATAACTTGATCATCGGCGTACAAAAGGCATTTGATGGTTAACTCACCCATTCTTAATCCGCATTCTTCAACTTTCAAATTTTGCAAACAACTGTCCATAAATAGGTTGAACAACCACGGGGAAGCCACACAGCCCTGTCTGACACCTTTATGGATGCCAAACCAGTCCGAGTAGACCCCGTTGATCCTAACACAAGCACTAGAGTCCCTATAAAGAGACTCCAATGCCTGTATCAAGCCAGCGCAGTTTATGAGTGAGGAGACAACGTATGAACTGAATGAAATAGGAACTCCGAAAGAAGAGGAAGGAGGTAGCGAGATAAGTATAGATGAAATAATGAAAGCAATGAAAAGCATGAAAGCAGGTAAGGCTGCCGGATATGATAGAGTTTCACTCGAAATGCTGAGGGCTGGAGAGGAAGTGGTGGCAGGCCTGCTGCACACCTTGTTTAATTTATGCTGGGAACTGAAACGGGTACCGGGAGACTGGTGCAAAGCCGTGATAGTCCCAGTATATAAGGGAAAAGGGTCGCAGCAGGACTGTAAAAACTACCGCGGTATCAGCCTTCTTAGCATCGTGGGAAAACTGTATGCCAAGGTACTAATTGAAAGGGTCATGAAAGAAACCGATGGAAAAATTTGGGATGTGCAAGCGGGATTTAGAAAGGGAATGGGATGTACAGATCAAGTCTTCTCCATGCGCATGATCGCGGAGAAGTTTTTGGCCAAAAACCAAAAGGTTTTTTGTGCGTTCATGGACTTGGAGAAGGCCTATGACAGAGTGGATAGGAATGTGCTATGGCAAACACTGAACTCATTTGGTTTTAATTTTATTGTATATTTTCAGTTTTCTCAAAAAGGGCTTATAAATTGCCCAGCTCTGTTGAATATAACAAATTGCCCAGAAAATTGCTGCCGCCATAATTACTGGGCGCTGGTCTTCTATCATTTCCGAAAGGGCTGTGTAGCATGTTATAATACCTATGTAGTATGTTGTGTTTAGTATGTAGCGTTAACGAAATGACTATTAGCGCCATCTATAATTAGACGCCGTAAAATATCTGGGATTATCTTAAAGTCCCCTCTTGAGACATCCAGGTTACGAAGTTAATGATGATATTGATTTTCTTACGCCGCTAGTAAGTATATATTACATTTAATTATGTTTTTTTTATATTAACTATAAAATAATACCGTTAACGAGTGGGTTTTTATTATCCGTGCCAGCATACGTTTTATATTTATTTTCGTCTGAACATATCGCTATCAAAGCTCAATTTACCGGGGGACTCCACTCAGCACTGTTTACAAGATGGCGCCCCCAGGCCGTTAATTGACAGAAAACAGGTTCACACCAGATAAATAGATTATATTAGGATAGAACGTAAGTGGCTCTCTGATTCAGAATAAGAGGAAGCGGTGACAGTTGTAATTACATTTTTATTATTCGAGGAATGGCCGAAAATAAATCCGACATATGCCGTCAAGCATTGAGTTATACAAGACTAGAGGAGCAAACCACATTACCGCGCGTCGAAAAAAGTGTAACCACTATCCAAACGCGACGACGTAGCTTTGAAACTAATAACAATTTTAAGTAAACATATATCTATCTCACTTACACAAGTTGCGAAAACAATATCGTCGTCGTAAGATTAGAAAAAGATAGACACACAAACATGCAATGGCGGGTTGGTGTGGCTTACTATATGAAATTTTACCTAAAATACGCAATAAAAATGAGTTTTTTTTAAGCTGCAGTTAATTGTTTTTATATTAAAAAAGTATATTTTATTTTAAAATCTTTATTACGTCCCCTTAGAAAAAAAAGGGATACAAAGCTTATCAGATAAATAGAAGTAAACATAATGATGAAATAAAACGTATTTTTATGGTTCTAATAAATCAAACAATAAAAATAGGTATCTAATAAAATATAATTAATATAAAATGTATACGAAATTATAAATAATATAAAATTATTAATATAAAATAGATAATAAAATATATTTAAAAGATAATTCAAGAATAAACTAAAATAAGAATAATTAATTATATTGTGTGAAAGTTAAAACGTAGTTTTTATTATAATTTCCAAAATATTTAAAATCGGAGGTAACAAATTAACTTACTCCATTAATTATATAGTCTCCCATTAATGTAGGATAATCACAAATGCGGAAAAGTGGCAACATTGAACCTAAATGGCAATATTCGATATTTTATTTAATTTTTTAGTGTTTTAAACGTTAATATGAATATATAAATTAAAACTTACGTATGGAAAGTGATTCCGCTTGATTTATTATGTTTTTGTGACCTTGAAACGCATTCTTTCACTACGCATTTACCCATTTTTTGTTGTGAATCGTTCGGCTTAACTCGGACGGCGTCACCTTGAACACTGAACCGACGTTCGCTGAGTATAAGGCTGTGGCCTTATGTGAAGTGACAACGCTTTGGCGCGGAAATTACTTATCTAGTGTAACATATAAATCAATGCCGTCAAGTATGTGTAATGTATTCTTCATTTAAACTCACTTTTATATTTTTATTTTATGCACTAATTACAATAATAATAGGGAAAAAATTAAAATTATCAAACAGTCCCCTCCACGTGGTTATGGTGCCTAGAACGCTGGCTGCCTTTCCTCGCTGAATGGATACATTCAGCCTTTGGACAATAAACGTAGCAGCCCTTTTAAGTCCAGCGTGACAATCCGTAGGATAGATACAGTTCCTTGAGAAACTACATCACGCGTAAACTCCATGGACCGACAGTGTCTACAACCAATAGCACGTATAATATTATATAGTCATGACTCATATTAGTCATTTACACAGTTTTTTTTTGTTTTATAGGAAATGGTGACAAGCGGGCACACAGTCCACCTGATGGTAAGTGGTTGCTGTGGCCTATAGACATCTACATCTATCCTCGATTACGAATCAAAATGAAGATGCGTTGTCAGCCTTGAGGACTAAGATGGAACGCTTCTTTTCAAGTAAAAAGGTTCTCCGGTTCTCTACACTCACCATACGAAACACAGCAGCATTAAGCTGCTATTTGACGCTGGTATTCTGTGAGAGCGTGGTCCTTCCCCGGTCGAGACGACCCATTTGTGTAACAACCCATTTGTGTAGCATGGCTCTACCACGTAATCGTTTGGCCACCTACTTTGCCGGCCTGGCTTTAAGCGAGGTACCCCTGAGACGAGTCTGTCAAGTTTGTCAACTTTGCCTTTCTCCCAAGGGATTAAGAGTAAAGACGAACCGTTGGGTCGTATCTCCTGCCATCGCATATTCCGCGGGGAGTACCGTTCCATTGTTTTATCTTATCGCTTATCACTACAACTTGTTAAAAATTCACTACAAAACGGAGGTCTCCCTGATAAACCGCCTCATAGGTGCATATTTGCTATAGTGATACGCTTGTCAGGCTGGTTCGCCAACCCGCAACACAGTTTATTATTATTGTATAAATATAAAAAAAAATAAGAGCGACGAATTGAAATGGAAGCGTTATTTTGTTCGCAAAGGCGTTATCAGATCTCGACCTTCTAACGTTATTGAAACTCTCAAAATATCGCAACTTATTTTTTACCCAATCATGCTTTATAAAACGTATTAGTGTTTCATGTTGTAGTTATTTCAAACTTGGTAGAACCATGCTGCAGTTATATTAGTAGTATAGTTGTAGCACGAATGGGTCGGCTCGACCGGGGAAGGGCCACGCTCTCACAGAATACCAGCGTGAAATAGTAGCTTAATGCTGCTGTGTTTCGTATGGTGAGTGTAGAGAACCGGCGACCCCTTTTACTAGAAACGAGGCATTCCATCTTAGCCCTCACGGGTGACAAAGCATCTGATTTTGATTTGTAATCGAGGATAGATGTAGATTTCTACGGGCCGCAGCAACCACTTACCATCAGGTGGACTATGTACTCGTTTGTCACCTTATCATATTAAAAAAAAACTTTTGATAAAAGGCCTTGTAGTCAATGCCGCAATGTTTAAAAAAACAACCGTTGGACTGTTGAACTCTCAAAACAATAACCGCTTTTGTTATTTTGAGAGGTTGAACTAGACATGTGTGACTTTGATGGTTGTACCCAAACTACGTTTTAGGTTCCGTGACCAATCTAGACGGGCTCTTACGTAGAAATGATACAATAACGTCAAGCCTTGAACTGTTTTAACTAGAATAAGATAATATTTATCTTGGTGGGATGCTCTTTCTTTCACCTAGGAGTTTTTCTAAGTAGGACACCATGCTTATAGGTAATTTGTTTAATGATTTCTTATATTTACGCGAACACTACACATTGAAATAATACTAGTTTTAACGGAATTTATCGCGTATATTTAACTTTTTTACCCGACGTTTCGAGAGCTTTACAGCACCCATGGTCACGGCAAGGACTGAGATGTTCAACGTCTAGCTGTCATAGTTAACCGCGGTTACCATAGATTAAAATTTTAACTTTTGTTCCGATCTACACAGTATGAGCTTATGGTATCATGGAGTCTTGCAGTTGTATGCTTGGGTTGGGATTTAATTTTATTTATTATAGGATCCCAAGCAGATGGTAGCACCCAGCCATCTTCTCTATTGAAATTAGGATGTTTTTTGATTTCAATAGCCTCGCGAATCATCCTTGGAAGGAATCGGTGTTCTTTAGCGAGGATTTGTGGTCTATCAAATCTGATGTAGTGACGGGGGCGATCTTGTACATGTTCACAGACTGCAGACTTCCCGGAGCGTCGATTCTTCACATCAGCTATATGTTCTTTGACGCGGGTTTTAATTGATCTTTTAGTTTGTCCTATGTAGGAGAGACCACATTCACAATCAAGCTTGTACACTCCTGCATCTTGCAGAGTCCCAAAGAACCTACGCAATAAACCAGAACTTACGATTCTCCGCGCAGATAAGGGAAACGCCACGGTGGTCATGGATACGTCAGATTATAATTCTAAAATACAAGAACTTTTGTCGGATGTAAGTACTTATAAAAAGGTTAAAAACGACCCAACAAATAGCACACTAAAAACAACTAGTGACCTCATAAAGAAACACTCCGAAAAATTAAATCTGGACGTAAAATGGATAATACCTACGTGCGCCAAATCACCAAAGTTGTATGGGTTACCAAAAATACACAAGCCCAATGCTCCATTACGCCCCATAGTGAGCCAAATCGATTCACCAACTTACAGATTGGCTCAACACTTAGCGAAAATACTCTCACCGCTCAGGGGACATACAAGAGCACACATAAAGGATTCCTACCATTTTGTCAGCGAGATTAAAGACCTACGTCTGGCAGACAATGAAACTATGGTCAGTTTTGATGTGCAGTCATTGTTTACATGCTTACCTGTTGAAGACTTCATCTCAATTGTAGCTAGAAGGCTGGAAGAAAACAACATGCCCGCAGAATATGCAGTATTACTCAGACACTGCCTTACATCTGGCTACCTATTGTGGAAGGAGGAGTTCTACAAGCAAGTAGATGGTGTGGCGATGGGCTCACCTGTATCTCCCATTGTCGCCGACATATTCATGGAAGACTTTGAGGAGAAAGCCCTGCTTACTTCTCCCATAAATCCAAGATTCTACAAGCGGTACGTAGACGACACTTTCACAATTCTACCTTTAGATAAAGTAACTGCATTTTTAGACCATCTTAACTCTATAAATTCTAAAATTCAGTTCACAATGGAGTTAGAGGCAAACAATTCCTTAGCTTTTCTAGATGTGTTAGTAATTCGGAATCCTGATAACACCTTGAGCCATACCGTGTATAGAAAAAAGACCCATACAGATAGATATTTAAACGGTGATTCTCACCACCACCCTTCACAGTTAGCTACCGTGGGTAAATCTTTGTTTCAGAGAGCATGAGGGATCTGTGACAGTAAACACCTGGCTGCCGAGCTCCAACATGTCAAGCAAGTTTTGCATGACAACAAGCTTCGGGTCCCACGCCTACGTCATAGAGAACGAGTGAAGCCGGCCACAGTCGAGCGTGTACCTGCTGTACTGCCATATGTTAGAGGAGTCACTGACAAGATTGGCTACATCTTGAAGCGCGCTTCCATCAAAACATACTTCAAGCCGCCGAAGAAGATTGGTCAGTTTTTACCATCAGTCAAGTGTAACGTCCCTCTGCAAGATGCAGGAGTGTACAAGCTTGATTGTGAATGTGGTCTCTCCTACATAGGACAAACTAAAAGATCAATTAAAACCCGCGTCAAAGAACATATAGCTGATGTGAAGAATCGACGCTCCGGGAAGTCTGCAGTCTGTGAACATGTACAAGATCGCCCCCGTCACTACATCAGATTTGATAGACCACAAATCCTCGCTAAAGAACACCGATTCCTTCCAAGGATGATTCGCGAGGCTATTGAAATCAAAAAACATCCTAATTTCAATAGAGAAGATGGCTGGGTGCTACCATCTGCTTGGGATCCTATAATAAATAAAATTAAATCCCAACCCAAGCATACAACTGCAAGACTCCATGATACCATAAGCTCATACTGTGTAGATCGGAACAAAAGTTAAAATTTTAATCTATGGTAACCGCGGTTAACTATGACAGCTGGACGTTGAACATCTCAGTCCTTCCCGTGACCATGGGTGCTGTAAAGCTCTCGAAACGTCGGGTAAAAAAGTTAAATATACGCGATAAATTCCGTTAAAACTAGTATTATTTCAAGGTAATTTGTTTTCGTTAAAGCGACAAACTGCAACGCCTTTGATTACACTAATAGCGGCCAAACTCGAGTGCAAGCACTATCTATTCCCTCAGTTTCATAGTCCGATGGGATGTAAATCTGACATGACTGACGAGATTTCATGTACAGGATCAACGGGTACGTGCTTTCCGAAACGCGGAGACGAAACCGCCAAAATTTCTGATCATTGACAGAAAAACCCAATAACTGATTTTGGCCCAACCCGGAATCTGAACCCGAGATCTCATTATCAGCAGTTGCGCCTACACCAGTAGACCAATGAGACATTCAAAGGAGAGGTACCGAGCGCTAATGTAATAAACAATGTGATCATCCGTCTTAGTCCATAGAAACTTAGCTCACTTGGTCCTTTTTAGTTTGGTGTTGGTTGCAGGTCCATAGACTTTCGAAGCCAGGTTTACACAATATTTTTTTTTTAAATTTTACTTTTTTATAACAACATGAAGCCATGTTATAAAAAAATTAAGCGATAGTAGTTATATGGTGGGGTGACCGCAAACTCGAAAAGTCGTGTGTTCGAATCCGGTCGAACCGATCCATTCGTGCCCCAGCCAAGCTGCAGCGTATCTCCGCCACATAAATGTGGAAACTAAGATCCGCTTTGGGTCACCGAGACAGTGTAATAAGTATTTTGAATGTCTCTTATTCTGCTACCTACTTGTCAGTCAAGATCGCCAACAGCTATAATGATATCTAACAATTTTACTATCTAAAAAAGTTACAGTTTCTATTTGAGAGGGTTATATGTAACGTGACCATTTATTTTTTGTGTCAAACCGGGACATTGGTTTATTTAGGTCAATTAACAGGTAGTCAATAAAAAAAATACTTTTTTTAAAGTTACATTCTGAATTTCAAGTTTCAATACAGCTTGATGAAAACTTGCTGACTGAGCGTATAAAAAATAAAGTCATAATTCGGATGTGGGATCTTCAAAAAAGTGTTTTTGTAACAACTATACAAATTTTCGCTCGGTTTTAGAAAACGGGACAATTTTGCGTCCCAGAGTTCATATCAGGGACACCGGGACTCGTAACTATAAAAAGGGACAGTCCCGTTCGAAACGGGAAGTCTGGTCACGTTAGTTATATGGTATGAAGAGCGTCGCACTGCCCCAATATCAACGGATTTCAAATGTATTCGCTTAAATTTATAAATTTCTCAGACATGCAGGTCTCCTCACGATATTTTGATTCACCACCGAGCATATTAAGCAGCACTTTGAATTGCTATTAACAAATTAGTTGGTGCCGGCGGGGATCGAACCCGTTACTCGCGTACTATGAAATTTCCTGCGAGCGTTTAGCCCCTGAGTAGCCGTTCGATGTTATTTCCGTACAGACAGACATACTTTACTTTTTACGTATTTATATGGAATCGTAACAAAACAACACGTGTAACACGAAACAAATGTAAAGATAACACTAACCCATAGCAATTGGCAGCGCGTTCTTTCATCTAAAAAATAACTTGAAATGAGATAGAAACGATATATTGCATCCACTGAAATAAATAACATATTGTCTAGAAATCCTCAGTAACAGTTAGGAAGGTGGCAGTAAGGCATGTAGAGCCATTGGTCCTGCGTCTGATCTCTCTTCGGTCTATAGGATTCCCGTCCCAACGGATTATGAGATTGAGGAAATAGAGCGTGCTTGCGCACACGCGTATTCCCAGGTAGCGATCAACGATCATCTCATTCCCAGGGGTTATTATTTATTGTGTATTTAAAATAAAATTAAACTTTTGCTTAGTTAAAAATTTAAAATTTTTGAATAATAATAGGTTCTGCATATTTTATAGGACTTTGTGGTTAAAGCGTGTATTTTTTTCGTGTTTATACTTAGTATTTACAGAATTTTATATTATATTATAATTTAAAGAAATAAGTATAGTAACTGATGTTAACATACTTATTTCTTTAAATTTTTTCTATATGAGACTACTTTGACTTACGTTCTAAATTGCTCTTATCGCACTACTTTATAGCAACACTTGATTGATGAGGTGTTACTTAGATTTAAGACTCACAGAATACCAGCGTAATTTTTTTTAACGCTGGTATTCTGTGAGTCTTTAGTGGAAACTGAGACCCTCTTTACTGGAAACGAGGCTTTCCATCTCCGTCCTCACGGGTGACAACGCATCTGTATTGTGATCCTTAATTGAGGATTGATGTCGATGTCTACTGGTAACAGCATCTGCTTACTAACGGGTGCATTGTGTGTTAGTTTGTCACCGATTATTCTATAAAATAGAACCAGTCGTTTTAACATTTTCAATTTCGCAAGAAAAAATATTTGTTTTTAGAAACCTGCGGCCTAGATCACTTCTGACATTACTCTTTTTTATAGAAGAGGGGGCAAACGAGCATACGGTTCACCTGATGTTAAGTGACTACCGCAGTCCATGAACAACCGCAACACCAGGGGAATTGCAGGTGCGTTGCCGGGCTTTTAGAAAGGCTCTCTATCAGTTCGTCAAGTTTCATTACACTCTGTTCTGTCATCTCGAAGATCAGACAAATACAATTTAAAAAATGGTTGTTTATGGTTTAATGGCATATAAGGCAGTTACTTTGATATTAAATAGACCTCAATTTTATTAATATGTGGCTAGGTATAAATGTGCAGATAAAGTTATGTTCGAAATACGTGGTAGAGCCATGCTGCAGTTATATTAGTAGTATAGTTGTAGCACGAATGGGTCGGCTCGACCGGGGAAGGACCACGCTCTCACAGAATACCAGCGTAAAATACTAGCATAATGCTACTGTGTTTCGTATGATGAGTGTACAGAACCGTAGACCCTCTTTACTGGAAACGAGGCATTCCATTTTAGTCCTCACGGGTGACAACGCATCTTCATTTTGATTCGTAATCGAGGATAGATATAGAGGTCTATGGGCCACAGTAACCACTTACCATCAGGTGGACTGTGTGCTCGTTTGTCACTCTATCCTATAAAAAAAGTTATCTATGTATATGAGGAAAGATAGAAAGATATTTATAATTGATTTACACCTATGCTATATATAATTTTATATTTACATTTACGTGTAGATATTCTCATGTTTTTATAGCACCTGGTTAAGTTTCTCCGCTTAGCTCATGGTTGACTAGTAAATAATGCATAAAGCCATTCAGTCTGCCAACTGTATCATTATATCAATAAAGATTTTTTTAATAAAAAAAAAGAAAAACAAAAATATTTCAGTTCAGTCAGTTCATGTGAAAAATAACAACGATCTTCATTCAAGACATAATGGTAACAAAAATGTGCTTCAACTAGACCAAATAAAGCTGAATTCCTACCGTTTAAGCTCGGCACTACCTCATATCTTTCCGTAGGAGTTATATGAAGTGACAAAAGGAATCTGAAACAGGTGATGAGCATCAGCGTCTTTTTTCATAGAATAAGGGTGACAAACGAGCACACAGTCTCATCATCATCATCATCATCATCATCATCATCATCACAGCCCTTCACAAGTTCACTGCTGAACATAGGCCTCCCCCAAGTAATGCACGGTGCTGTCTACCTGATGGTAAATGGATGCTGTGGCCCAAAGACATCTACATTTATCCTCCGTTAAGAATCAAAATACAGATGCATTGTCCGTGAGGACTAAGATGGAATGCCTTGTTTCCAGTAAAAAAAGTGTCTCCGGATCTTTACACTCACCGTACGAAACAAAGCAGTATTAAGCTGCTATTTTACGCTAGTATTTAAAATTATCTTCTCGATAACAACTCGAAACAATAAAAAACTGCGGTCGCCAACCCGTCCAAGCATAATACCTCCTATGGGGCAATCTGCGGGGGGTGCCTGTGTTCAGTTTGTGTGTGGACTTTTATAGGCTTTAAAGGAAGGACTTAGTTGTTTTTGGTCTCTGAGAAATCAACTAGATACAAAAGCTGCGGTGGTACAGTAAGACGGGAAGAATTCATCATCACGTGCTACGTGGTGGTCTACGTGGTAGAGCCATGCTGCAGTTATATTAGTAGTATAGTTGTAGCACAAATGGGTCGGCTCGACCGGGGAAGGACCACGCTCTCACAGAATACCCGCGTGAAATAGTAGTTTAATGCTGCTGTGTTTCGTATGGTGAGTGTAGAGAACCGGAGACTCTTTTTAGGGTTCCGTAGTCAACTAGGAACCCTTATAGTTTCACCATGTCTGTCTGTCCGTCTGTCCGTCCTCGCTTAATCTCTGACCGTTAGCACTAGAAAGCTGAAATTTGGTACCAATATGTGTATCAATCACGACGAAAAAGTGGTAAAATAAAAATTGGAAAAAAAATGTTTTATTAGGGTAGCCCCCCTATATGTAAAGTGGGAAGTGATTTTTTTTTAATTTCAACCCTAACGTGTGATATATTGTTGGAAAGGTATTTAAAAATGAATAGGGGTTTACTCATAAAATCATTTTTTGATAATATCAATAATTTCGGAAATAATCGCTCCAAAAGTAAAAAACAATGTGTCCCCCCCCCTCTAACTTTTGAACCATAAGTTTAGAAAATGTGAAAAAAATCTGAAAAGTAGAACTTTATAAGACTTTCTAGGAAAATCATTTTGAACTTGGATGGAAACAACAGTACCCACTACCGGGAGCAGTTGCAGGAGCGCGGAGCGCTGCTGGAGCGCGAACATAATGGATACCCACCTATAAACTCATAAGTGGGAACACTTATTGTGACGGACGGGAAACTACGGAACCCTACACTGAGCGTGGCCCAACACGCTCTTGGCCGGTTTTTTTACCGGAAACGAGGCATTTTATCTTAGTCCTCAGGGGTAACAGCGCATCTGCATTTTGATTCTTAATCGAGGATAAATGTAGATGTCTATGGGCCGCAGCATTAACTTACTGTAGCCCACAGACTGTGTGCTCGTTTGTCACCGTTATTCTATTAACAAAAACTAGATACAAAAGCTGCGGTGGTATCATTTTGCCGAAGACGGGAAGAATTCATTATTCATTTTCCCGCTATGTAAATATCATCTTAACTACAAACGCATCTCTCGTTTTCGTACTTTATGCGCTACCATACCGTTCATCAGATTGCGGTTAAGTCAGCATATTGCTTGCACTACCGCGAAGGTTATAGGCCTAGTTGGACCCGGTAGATGGCGCTGTTGTGATGACTTCACGTTAGGTTAGATTATTTTTGTCACATAAGGCCAAATGTTTTTTTCTTTGTCCGCTGGTGGGATTAACGAATGTATGATCATGGAGGTGTGTTTGATTTAGGCATGTTGAAATAACTTAGATAGTATCTTTTAGTTTTAAATTAGAAATGTAATATACATAATTCAATTTAATAATTAAATTACTGGTGGTTTCGGAGCCAGCGTTTTTACGCTTGCATAATAAATTATGCTTACTAGTATTTTCTTTGCAGTTCCGGTAGAAAATAACAACTTATTTTACAGCGTTTAAAGGATAGTAAGATACCTACTGGCCATTTTGCCATAACAACGGAGAACAAGTCTATGAAGATATAATAATTTAAATATCTTATTTTATATCTGTTACAATCTATATATCTATTTGATCTATTAAATAAATTAACACATTTATGCATAGAATTAATACTATACCATGTAATTTGCGACCGAAGTTGTTGACGTAGACTTGGTAAGTCGAACTTCGATCGAAAGGTGGGTTAGGGCTATGCTCGGAGTTTCTCTGCATGATGAGCTTTGTAATGAGGAAATCTATACCAGAGTAACCGTCATAACCCAACGAATCAGTAAGCTGAAGAAGTGTTAGTTCAGTAGCTCGAAGAACCAACAACCGACGGGGAAGAAAGGTTTTCGTATGGCAGCCTCAGTCCTCTGACGACCTTGTAAGGGATGCAAAAAGTCGATGGATGCAGGTGGATCACAGCCGTGCTTTATGGCATTCATCCGGGCAAGCCTATGCTTAGCAGTACACTTTCGATGGGCTGTAGTGATGATGATGATGAATAGTGCCTGTGTCTTAACACTTTTAAACATTTTAATTTGAAAATCATCCAAGGATTTAAAATTAAATAAAGCATGACAAACTTACCCGTCAATACCAACAGATGTCTCCTTTGCAGTAATACCATTGTAGTGAACGCGATTCTCCACCTCACCATCCACGAGTACGTCAGTCATCACAAAGTTAATTATTTCCCTATTTAAATGACGCCTTAAGTACTTTATATCACTGAGCACTTGTTTCTCATTTAGACTTTCATTAGGCTGAATATGATAATGCCTCAGCCTAAAACGGTTGTTATTTAAAACTGAACTGTTCGATAGAGAATTGTCAAAACTGAGCGATATATCACTGTTATCACTTGTGTCACTATTGTCACAGGTGGATGTACCAAAAAGGAGCAGTAACAGGAATGGTGTGCGAAACATTTTCTTCCAAGATAATAATTTCTGCAACTTTTTCTTCGCCTTCGGCGATTTCAACTCCATTTTTGATCTGAAAAAGAAATTATTATGTTTAAAAGAGAATGTATTACACCATTTCGTCCCATAGTTGTTGTAAGATGCACATATGGGAGATCCTATGGTTCCGATTGATGATGATTAATATTTCCTTAAGTCAGGCCTAATATTCTTAGATCGCCAGGTTCCCGTATAAATATGTCAAAATATCTGCTGGTCTAAGTTAAATTCTCAATACGATGGGGAATCTCATGTTTAGCAGTGGAATTTTACGAGATGACGATAGTAAAGTAAAAAAGAATAAAATTAACTTAAATATTTAAAGTCGTTCGCCTAAACGTTCCATTGAATGGCGTAGGCTTCTTTTAAATTTAATGAGGTAAAGAAGTAAATAATATTAAATTGAAAATTATGAAAAACCCCGAAACCAAAAGAGCTGATGATCTTCAAACGGCTGAAGAGATTTTGATGAGTTATAGATAAGAACACTCATCACTCAATCATTCATTCTTTCATTGGTTTGGGAGCTGCTATGCCGCAGACAAACACATAAATACACAGTAGGTCGTTGAAAGTTTTCACTTACTTTTCTTTTTTTTGCCATTTATGTTATATTTTTCTTTTGAAAGGGTTGTAATTACTATGTTTTATTGGTGTCATTATACACATATTTTGACAAAAGCGTCGCGCCGTGACAAAATGTTATATATGTACCTGCGTGTACGCCGTGAACTGAAAAAGTTTGGCAACACCTGTCCTATACAAAAAATGATATACGATTTCTTTTTCATACGATAATAATAATGAATTACTTTTAATTTCCCGTTGAAGCGGCGGAACATAAATTGGGCTATTTAGTTTTATAAGACTGAAGAAAAACCAAGGAGTTACAAAAAAATCGTAATGAACGTCGTGAATCTATATATAATTATTAATAGTAGGCAGATAGAACAACAGCAAAATATTTCTAAATGTGATCGACCAAGTTTTAATTTTACAAATGTGAAACAAGACTACGATACATACGAGCTCCATATATTTTTAATTTGTTTATTTGTTGTGCGTTCTCGAAAATAGTGATCGATGAACTTTAAAATAAAGTGGTTTACGGAGACGAATAAATTGATCTAGCTAAGTCGCGTTTCTGAGAAATATAGTTTTCTCCATGTTTCATTTTACGTACATTTTAAAACGGAGTGCGCGAGTTCAAATATTGCAATGTCGCCAGATGTTTTGTTTGCGGAGTTACGTACTCGTATATTTATATGTCGCTATGCACACTTTTTAATTGGGGGCTCAAAGCTTTGGTCGAAAAATAATTTATCATAGTAATTTTTATTTTATTTTAATCGGTATACAATCGTACGCAAAGAAATTCGCCGGAGAACCAAGGTCACCGACGTAGCCTTCCGTATTTGCAGACTGAAGTCGCAATGGGCTGGCGATAACCTTGCGATAACCGTTGGAGTAGGCGTGTCATAGAGTAGATACCGCGTTTGGGTTAACGTAGTGTTGGACGCCCCCTGGCTAGATGGAGCGACGATCTGCGCAAGGCAGCTGGCTGCAACTGGATGCGTGAAGTTGAAGATCGGGCTAAGTGGAGAATCGCCGTGGGAGAGGCCTAAGTCCAGCGGTGGACAGTCGCAGGCTGATGATGAACACGATCAAACCTATCTAATAGATACTTTTCTGAATATATAAAATTAAAAAGAAAAATGTATTATATGTACACTTATATGTTTTTGGTTTTTCGGAAACGTTTCTAACAACTTGGATGAAATTTTATACTTAGACAATTTACTTTATATTTTTTTTCTGGGCAGATATGTATTTTCTGAGAAAATTTTATTCATTCAAGCAACAAACAAAGCTCGGTCGCCTAGTAAAGTTAAGGCCTATGAACCTCCCACTGCTGGGCATAGGCCTCCCTTTATTATTTTTGGTTTGGTTTTAGGGCACGGAAGTGTCCGCCGCGTTGCCCCAATGCGTGTTGCCGAACTTCACACGTCATCGAAATATTTTAAAGATGTTAACCTCCCGCCCTTCATCAATTGCGTGCGCTGATCCCGTCACCACTTATCTCAGCACCACTACTCCCAACACCACTAGACTAGGAAGGACACACCATCGACGATAATACGGCACGTGTTTCACATCTACACGAGGCATCCTCAGGTGATGTAGACTCCGCTGTGTCTTACCTAGTTTGAAGTATTACTCTTCAAACTAGGTAAGACACATAATTTTATTTTATTTAGTGGATAGTTGCAAAGTAATTCTTAACATCTTTAATATAATGAATTTCCGCAAAGTAACGCCTGATTCTATCAGTTATCGAAATATTTGTTTTCTTATTCCTCAGACATGCAGGTTTCCTCACGATGTTTTCCTTCACCGCCGAGCACGTGGTAAATCAGCACTTAAAATTGCAAACAACAGTTGTCATTGGTGCCGGCGGGGATCGAACCCGGTTTGCTCGGGTACTGTGAAATTTACAGCAAGCGCTAACCATCGAGGCTGCCACGGCATTTTATGTACCTGGGCGATAGTATGTCAAGGTCATCGGAAGCCGGGATTGATAATTTATATTGAGTAAGGTGAGGAGAGTGTGCGCGGGAATTGAATAACTTAATTCCTCCCCTGCATATATAAATATATAATACTACCGTACATATGTAATAAATCCCTTCCATCCTTTCGTTGTTGACTTACCACGCATTCGAACCAAACGGTTTGCTACATGGTTCGTCATGCGTACAGAAAAGGGGTGGCATAAGTTGCCAGCATCTGTTTTTTTATAGAATAAGGGTGACAACCAAGCACACAATTCACCTGATGGTAAGTGAATGCACATAAACATCTAAATTTATCCTCGATTGAGAATCAAAACGCAGATGCGTTGTCACCCCCGAGGACTAGGATGGAATTCCTCGTTTCCAGTAAAAAAGGGTCTCCGGATCTCTACACTCACCATACCAAACACAGCAGTATTAAGCTGTTATTTTACGCTGGTATTCCGTGAAGTGTTGTCCTTCCCCGATCGAGCCGACCTATTCGTGCTACAACCATAATATAACTGCAGCGTCTCTAAATGGGGTATCGGTTACTCTTATACTGCCATCACATAACGAAAATCTTACGTAGATGGTGGCATAACCATCTCTTGTACTCCAGTCACAAACTAGCCAGACCAGCGACGAGCAACAGAGCCGAAGGTGCAATACCTCTGACACTGCGATCGACAATTCGCCTAACAAGAGAATATACAACACTGGGAGAGTCGCATGTTCTGCGGTGGAAATTAATTCACGACATTCATTACGATATTTTAATAAATCCTTAGTTTATCCTTCAGTCTTATAAAATTAAATAGCCAGTGTACTTTCTGCCACTACAACGGTAAATAATTCATATATTATTATCTTATGAAAAATAAATTGTGTATCATTTTTTGTATAGGTCAGTTGTTCTCAAACTTTTTCAGTTCACGGCTCACTCGCAGGGGTAGTATTTTGTCACGTCACTATGTTTAGTTAGTTTCACGTGTGAAGTGACGCTAACTAAACATAGTGATTAAAACTTTTTCGTCAACTAATGTATATTACAAGTACTATGTATTGTTATTTACGTCATTTTACTTCTAAAATTATCTGTTATTTTGTAATTGTGTCTTAGTCTATGTTTCTTAAGCAATATTTTTTGTTCTTTATTTATAAGTGGGAACTTTTAATTGGCCTCCAGTACATTTATTTTCTTGTTGTTCATAGATTTATAACTAGCTGCCAGTTCTCCCATAATAGAGATGATTGAATTAAAACTAAGATACTTGAATTAAATACCCACTTGGATTAAACTGTAAATTAATATTACTTTAGTAACAAATTTAAGTAGTTTTTTAGGTTAAATTGAATTAAATTTAACTGAATAAGATTAAATTAAATTAAATGGGTAAATTAGATTAAATTCAATTGAATTAAATTAAATGAGATTAAATTTATTATAATGTATATCACTTATATGTACTCTGTCTGAAATAAATTGATTTTAATAATAATAATGAAAAATATAATATAATTGACAGAAAAAAGAAAATAAAGTGAAAACATTCAATGACAAGTTAGCCATTGCGACGTGTTAGTTTGCTTATCTCCACACTTTTTTTTAAATTTTGGGATGAAACTTGATACTGCTTGAAACTTAATACTTTCATTTCTTGCGCCCGGTGACCTTTGAGTGATATTTGATTCTATCAGTTATCTAGTTTATCTTCATTACAGCTATAGCCGAAAGTCTGGCTTCATTTAAATATGATGTTGAAAAATTGATGTTGCTAGGCATTTTTAAATATAATTACTAGAATCAGGCGTTAGTTTACGGGAATCACTTGACTTAGTGGTCAGTTACCGCAGAGTCTACTTCATCTAAGGATGCCTTGTTTAAAGGCGAAACACGTGTCGTTTTATCGACGGTGGTGTCTTTCCTAGTGTTGCTGGGAGTGGTGGTGCTGAGATTAGTGGTCACGGGGATTGTACACGCCATTGAGGCAGTAAAAGAAGTTTTAGGACTATTGTTGCAAGAGAGTTTCTTTCAGCAGTGGCATTACCTACTTACTGACCATGCTATAAGGCGCCGCGGTGCAAACTTTGAGAACCCCAGCTATAGGACAAGTTGTACGTAAGGTTTATCTATATTCTTTTCTTAGTAAGATAACACAGGTTAAATCAAACAAATTCATTTGCTAGCGGCCGAATGATACAAAGTGAATAAATACAACATGTTAAAAATAATTGTTGGCGACGTGAGAAAAACATCTCGTTAAATCTTTCACTGTTTTATAGACAAAAACGTTAAATTTATGTTAAGATTATAAAATGCCAATTTCTGAGTATAGTAATGTTATTTACATTTAACTTAGAGTCATGCGTTACATAGTAATCGGCTATGTAATATGATTTAAATAATTTTTTTTGCGCCCGAAGCAAATATGGGCAACCCTCCGGAAAGTGGGGGAGGGAGGTTGGGAATGCTCATAGCATGCCACGCAGCCGGCTGCGTGGTTATGTGGTGACTTTTACCCACTAAACCCAACCTTTTAGGAACTGGCTTAACGATCTAACTAGAGATCTCTAAGCCGTATACGAACGCGACCCTCCTTGGCAGAAAGGAGGGCGCAATTTAAATAAAGAATAAAGAACGTTTTATTCACTTTAAGCACTTTTGATTGACGTTCACTCAATGTTTTAATCACTGATAAGACATACCACCAATACGTTTGATAAGGACAGTTTATTGCTAAAGTAAAATGGTGTTTAAGTCCGACAAAGAAAAGTATAAATAATAGAAAGAGATGGCAAGAGCCTCCTATAGGATCCAAAGGATACAGTAACTTTAAGTTTGTCAACATGTGTAGGCAATTAGCAGAAAAGAAAAACGCAAGTCCGAACCGTTTCTTAAGAAATTAATTAAATTATTTTTACTAAAAGTTTTAAAATGTATGTAATAACGACTTCTCAATGTTTTGGTAAAAATTTTGTATTAGAATAAGATAATGGATACGTCAATAAAATTAATTAGGACTTAATTCCTGGCTATTAATATTTATCATGCAACTTTAATCGTTACTGCGTTGCTAGCGATACGTTTATCCAGCAACGAAACAGTTCGTTGCGGTTAAAATTTTAAGGCACCTAATTTTTAAACTTGACACCTAATTAGCACCTAAAAAGCCCCTAATTTTGGTCTTTTTAAACGCAAATTCCTGACTTTGCGTTGCAGGCGATAAACACCTCTAATAGACGACTCCAAAATACGTGGAAAATGTTAACGTGAGTCACATTTTTGCTGTACACTGTGCTGTATTTCGGCACGAATGGTTGACTATAGAAGGATCACACTCTTGCAGTCTATGGACATAAAATAGCAGCTTAAGTTAAGCTAGCGTACCTTGGGTGCTAAACGCTCGCCGCTAATTTAACAGTACGCAAGCAATCCGAGGTGCGTTCCCGCGGACACCAAGGAAATTGGTAATTAATTACAATTCAAAGAGCTAGTGTACCACGCCAAAAAGTAGTAGCCTAGCGGTCAAAAGCGTGAAGAAACCTATATGTCTGAGAAATACAACATTTTTAAGACATATAATATCAAACACACTCACTGGAGCAGCACGGCGAATTCATTGCTCCACAAACTTCACAGAAATGAGAAAAGACCTGTTTCTATAAATAGAACGAAAGTGAAGTGATATACGACCTTTAAATCCACCTGTTTTAAACTGGCTGCTGCTATATTCATGGACATATGCAGCTATCTTCAAACAAATAAGTAACAGAAAGACAAACAAAAAAATCTACGGATGCGTTGTTAACTCTGAAAACTGAAAACCATGATATCCCGATATCCGGTCATTTAGGCTCTGTAAGGATGTACAACAGAATAACGCAATCGTATTTCTGGAAACGTAAAGCAATGTAAATCATGTCAGGAATATAAAGCACTTAGGAAAATCAACCGTACTCCAATGCAGATCACCAGTACATCTATAGAACTATGCCAAAGGGTATCCTTGGACATCGTCGGCCGGACCAGCTTAATTGCGTTTCATTCTCACAATAGGTACAAGACGATCTCACTAAGTTCTCTTGTGCACTCTGAGAGCTAAGATGGAGCGCCACCGTCTGTTTTTATACTGGCTCTCTATACTCTTCAAAACTGAACACAATTGAAAAATCCCATGACTACCATGAGAGAATGCTTCGTTATCAGTGGAAAGGCTTTCGGGTATATCTAGGTCGGTTTGCTCGTTTATCATATTAAATATAGTATAGGTTCCAAAAATTACCTTGAGGTAACCGTCATAATCATTCATGCCACAACGAAACATAAGATTTACGCTTCGTTAATTCAAGGCGGTAAACAGTGGCCAGATCTAAGCAGAAATTTAAACAATTCGTCTATGAATACGTAATGAAATTGCTTGCACGTGATTACATTATATTAAACACGGTATATAATATTCCTAAGCAGGTCAATGCCTTACCCTGTACTCCACTAAGTTTGTAAATAATTTTTATTTAATAGGGGGGCAAACAAGTTTGCGGTTCACCTGGTGGACCGCCACCCACGAACAACTCAACACCAGGGGAATTGCAGGTGCGTAAAAGGAGTATGCCTGTTTCTTGTTGGTTCCTAAGTCGTAGCGGTCTGAAAAATCGCCGATGAGATACGATTTCAAAAGGAAGTTGTACAAGAGTGGTGCACCGTCAAGCATCCAGATGGTATGGATGGTATAACGAGAATTTCGTCGCGATGTGTGTTGGTGGATTTTGTCGGTTGGATTTAATCCGAACAATTCCTCTGAGCACTCCACGTGATAAATGCGATAACCAATTGAAACCTGCGTCGTGTTTTTAGTACACATTCAATTATCTAGATTATTACGAGCTAACTTTGCAAACGTTGTTCTGCCTTTTACGGTAGCTGGTGCAATGAGTTTCACTTTAATTTACTCCGGACTTTTTAATATACATAGAGATAAAACTGAAAAGTATATCTGTGATTTCGAAATAACTGCCTTTTGAAATGCCTCATGAAAACCATTCCAGTAAGTAGATAAAAATTCTGCCTATTTGTTAGGGCTATGATCTTCGAAATGGCTGAATCTTTTGTGATGAAACTTCACGAACAAATAGAGAGCACTGCGAGGAGTGAGTGATCTTAGGTATATATTATTCGAAATTATTTTTTGTTCTTTAAAAAAATAAAACTTTGTTTCCGCCGTTTTTTAACTTCCCGCTAAGAAAATTTGGTAGTATTGGTATCACCCCGATTTTTGAAAATAGAGTTTTCATTAGATCTCGACGTTTTGAGATCCCAAGAAGCTATTCTGACTAATTTCACGTGGACGTCCGTACGGATGTATGTATGTATGTGTGTGTGTAAGTACGTAAACCTGTCATAACTTTTGAATGTTTTAATTGATTGAGATGCAGGCGTTCTAAAGATCTCTTAATGTGGAATAAATTTGGTGATAATAAAAACTCATTCGGACTAGTAGATTTTGAGAAATCTCAAAAATAAAAATTTTGAAAAACTATTTTTGGGAAATAACTTTTAAACGGCTTTACCGATCGATTTCAATTTTCAAAAAACGAAGTCTAATGCCGTTCGGAAAATTAAAATTGGTTCATTAGTTCGTGAGATATCGAAGGAGAAAGAATTTGATAAAAACGTTTTTTTTTTTTAAGATAACTTTGAGATTTCGCAACATATTTACTTCGATTAAAACTACTTTTACGGATTTTATCGCGTTTATTTTTACTTTTTATTTTTAATTCCCGACGTTTCGGGCGCTTTCCAGCACCCATGGTCACGGGGGACTGAGATTACAATAGAGAAGTTGTTGTTTGTTCTCCTTGTTCTCCAAAACAATGGACTCCATTGTTTTGGAGAACAAGGAGGTGATGGCGATTGGCCGGTAGTTGGACGGGTCTGAGCGGTCGCCTTTTTTAGGGATCGGGTGGACGAAAGCCGTCTTCCATGATTTTGGGACTACGCCTAGGGAGTAGGAGTACCGGAAAAGACGCGTTAAAACCGGTGCCAACTCTGGAGCACACGTCCTCAGCACAATTGGGGGGATTCCGTCAGGCCCACTCGACTTGTGGATGTCCAGGGAGAGGAGTGCTTTGCGAACCGAGCGCTGTGTGAACTGCACTTCCGGCATGGAGCACTCACACCGCGGGATGGTCGGCGGCGTACTCCCCCCGTCATCGAGAGTCGAGTTAGACGCAAAGAAAGAGTCTAGAAGATCGGCTTTCTCCTTTGCAGTATGGGCCAGTGAGTCGTCCTCCCTGTGCAGAGATGGAAGAGATGGCTGACAGAAATTCCCCTGGACAGCCTTGGCGAGAGACCAGAATGCACGGGTTCCAGAAGGAAGGCGAACTAGTTTCACGCCAATTCTGCCTATGTGCTCTGACTTTGCCTTGGCAATAACTCTTTTGAAGGACCTAGAGGCGGAATTATACTTCTTTTTTAGAGCGTTGGTGTTTACATCCCGGGACGCTGATGCATCAACTCAGGCTTGGTAGCACTTTTTTTATTTTATTTCGTTAGCTTATATCAAAATACTACAACTAAATCGTGAATATTAAGGCATTTTGTTACAAAAATAAAGAATTTGTTAATAATTTGAACACAGCGCCATCTATCAGATCCTAGTTTAGTAATGATAAATCGTCTCCACAACATATTGTGTTACCGTTACAGCTTTTCAAATGTCCTGAACACAGGCCTTCCCATAGATCACGTTATATTTCATAACAGAATAGCAGCGTAAAATAGTAGCTTAATCCTGCTGTGTTTCGTATGGTGAGTGTAGAGAACCGGAGACCCTTTTTACTAAAAACGAGGCGTTCTATCTTAGTCCTTACGAGTGACAACGCATCTGCATTTCGATTTGTAATCGAAGATAGATGTAGTTGTAGATTGATGTAGAGGTAGATGTAGTAGTACAAAATTAATAAATACTCGTACTGCGCTAAGACACAGAATAAATAATAGTACTACGTAGCTAAGGGCAAATTATGGTGACAAAATACTAATTTCTCTGACTTGCAAGGTAACAAGCGGTTTCGTTTTTCGTTTCACTCAGCGAGCTATGGAGAGGGCTATGCTCGGAGTTTCTCTGCGTGACAGACTCAGAAATGAGGATATCCGCAGTAAAACCAGAGTGACCGACATAGCCCAACGAATTAGTAAGCTGAAGTGGCAATGGGCCGGCCATATAGCTCGAGGAACCGATAACAGATGGGGAAGAAAGGTTCTCGAGTGGCAGCCTCGTACCGGTAGGCGTAGTGTAGGGCGACCCCCCACTAGATGGAGTGACGACCTGGTAAGACATGCAGGAAGTCGATGGATGCAGGTGGCTCAGGACCGTGCTTTGTGGCGTTGCTTGGGGGAGGCCTACGTTCAGCAGTGGACCTGTGAAGGGCTGTAATGATGATGATGATGAAGCGGTTTCGTCTGTCTTCATAAACAAGGCCAATTTCAGAAAAGTCTCTCGCTTTACACACTGCTGCAGAGTGTTGACAGATAGATTTTGGAAAAATTTTGGATAAATTAGGGTATTGTGTAGCAATACCCGTCCACCAAATATAAGGGTCACGATCGCGAACAGTTTGCACTGACTTTACTTTTCGCTGCTTGCGATGCATCATACGGCAATTTTCGGTAGAATATCCGGCAGCCGGATATCCGATAAGACTGGCCGAATATCTGGTATCCGGCCGAACGGCCATCCGTTTCGTCTCAAGTATTTATTTTAGGCCGTCGCGACATGGTTACACCACAACACTTTTTTTATTGAATACGGGTGACAAACGAGCTATGTGCTCGTCCACCAGATAGTAAGTGGATGCTGTGGTCCATAGACATCTACATTTATCCTCAATTAAAACGCAGATGCGTTGTCACCCCTGAGGACTAAGATGGAATGCCTCGTTTCCAGTAAAAAAAGGTCTTCGGGTCTCGACACTCACCATACGAAACACAGCAGTATTAAACTGCTATTTTACTGGTATTCTGTGAAAAGCGTGGTCCTTCCCCGGTTGAGCCGATCCATTCGTGCTACATCTATAATACTATAATATAACTGCAGCATGGCTCTACCACGTATTAAAGTTATAATTATTATTTTCTCTCTACACAAATAAAGTACATAACTAAATTTTATTATATTTTACGCTGGTGTTCTGTGAGAGTGTGGTCCTTCCGCAGTCGAGCCGACCCATTCATGCTACAACCATAATACAGCTGCAGCGTGGCTCTACCACGTACAATTATGTAAATAATATGATCCCAATCGTTCAAAAGTCGTGTCACACACGATCATATATGTTAAGATTTTTCAGGTTTGAGAGAATCGTAAATTTTCAAGGCTCTCTGACCTCTAAAGCCGGGCCCACATTTGACCATCTTAAAATATAATGCTCAGGTGTATTCTATCATTGTATCTTAAGTATGGATGTCTATTTTAATCGTGTGTATATATTCGTATCGTATCAAAAAATGATCCTCGTATCCTATCCACATCCAAACTTTTCAAGTGTCGTGTAGCAGCTTGCAATCAACATCAACTTGTAGTAAAGGAGAATTCTCTATAATAATCGGAGAAAAACCGAATAGAGTTGGGACCTGGCGTCACAGGTATCGTATTGTACGTTATAACAGCAACGTTGAAACGTGATACAGTATCAAAACACCTCATACTACCTGTCACGACACTTGTATCCGATACGACATAATATATCAGATAAGAGGATTTGCGAGGAACAGGAGATATCAAATACCGTACCACAATTGTCGCGTACAATTTTGCGTCCAAACCTTCAATCATGATTTATGAAATATTAAAATCTTTTTATTAAAATATTAAAGTCTTTTTAATTGGTTTTAAAAATCGAATATCATTTATTTATTTAAAAAAAGATTCTCGGTCTTGTCACATGGTTTTGTTAAACTTGTTTAGTCGTTGAGAAAATGGAATTGACTCGAGAAATTTCAAGAGCGATGATTTATTATGACTTTCGAAGTGGTTTAACACAAAAACAGTGTGTTAACCGGATAATTTCTGCATTTGGTGATGAAGCCCCATCCAAAACCACAATTTATCGCTTGTTTACTGAATTTCAACGTGGACGTGTCAAGCTCAGTGATGATCCCCGTCAAGGTCGTCCAAAAACTGCAGTCACCCATGAAAACGTTGATGCTGTGCGTAAGCTGATTGAGGAAGATCGAAATATGACATACCGTGAAATTCAGGCAATTTAGACATTGGCATGAGTTAAATACAAATAATCTTGCATGAACAAGGCGGTAGGCGTGAAATAAAGTGCACATTGCTCTAAGTAACAAAATAGTTTTTATTGATATTTTAAGTAATTTACAGTTTCCTAGTTTACAGTTTTTACTATTTTTGTGTATTTAAATACATACATTGTGGGTTTAACTCCCCTTAATGGTTAAACTGTGATAAAGTTACATCACCCTACCACCGGTAACTTTCAACTCTCACAACACACCAGAAGATAAGTTTTCAAGAAAATGTCCACTATTGCCGAGTTAGCAAATATCCAAAAGGCTGCGTTAACTTCTCTCAATCAACGCATGGCGGAATTTGAAGCACTTATAAAAAAATCTGCCACCACGGCTCCTGACATGAAATCTCTCTCAAGCGACTTTCAAGCGTTCAAGGATAATGTTTGGCAAATCATGTCACTACTACACCAGAAGATCAATGAGGTTAGTCAAACTGTTGACAATATTGAGATGCGGCATCGGAGAAAATATTTGCTGCTAAATGGAGTTCCGGAATCATCTGATGAAAACATCTTAAATAAAGTTGTAACTGTCCTGCAGGATAAGCTTCAACCACAGGAATTTTCTTCAAGCTCCATTACGGCTTGCCATCGTCTAGGTGCAGTATCGGAAGCTCGTGTAAGACCAGTTCTGATTCGGTTTAGTGATCAGTCCATTAAGTCAACCATTGGGGCCAAAAAGACTATGTTAAAAGGCATTTCATATGTGCTGTCCGAGTTTCTTACACGTCAGCGTCAAGGCTTATTCATTGCTGCACGTAAGCACTTTGGTATTAGACAAGTTTGGTCACTCGATGGTAATATACACGTCAAGTTGCCTTGTGGAAAGCGCCATCGGCTGACGGACACCAAGGACCTCGACGAGCTCATTACACAGTATGAACAGCCTGCTGCATCGGATCGACCATCTGATTCTACGATGAAGAAAGTGTCACCAAATGTTAACAGTGGTAGTGCGCCAAAGTCGACGGTGAGGTCCAAGCGCATAATTCGCAACAAATAACTCTCACCGACTTCACTTTATTTTCATGTTGGATTTAATTTGTAAGCCGTCATGTATATTTGTTTTTTGTCTTATTATTATTGATAACAACTGGGTATATTTGCTACGATAATGTAATAATGGTAGTATAATAACTTTTGTTTTGTTATGTTTACCTACATATTAAGTAATATTTTTTATTTTATTTTTTTATTAACTGGCTTTATGGCTCTGGGTTCTAGCCTTTCTAAGCCTAAGTAACATTTTGCTGAACTAAGACCATAGATAACATATTATAACTATAGTATAATAACAGACATTTTAACTGATGTCAGATGACATAGACAGATGGTTATGTTGTTGGCTTCGGTTACATGGCCTTTTGCCAAACTAATTACATTAGCATTACTATTGACAGAATATGTACACAAGTTATATTTGATTTAACTTTATTTTAGTTATATGTAATAATCTATCCTAATTACTCATTACTTTGTTTGTTATTACGTTTTCTTTAGTTGTTTACTTTTAAATGCCTCGTTCGTTTATTGATTTTCTTTTTCTATTTTGTTTTCTTTTAATTTCCTGGTGTCATTTTTAAGATTGTAAACAGTTAGCCGGAGGGCGGAGGGTGATGTATGGAGATATACATCTATATTTAGTCATTTTTTTGTTATATTCAGTTATATTTATTTGATATAATTTTATTATTTTAAATACTTATTTATATTTAGTATTATTTTATTATATAATATTATTTATTTTATTATTTTAAGTAATTTTGTTTAATGTCAGATGATGAATCTTTTTATTCCACTTGCAACAGCTCCTCTTCCCTTTCACTTGTTGATGCTTCGGATGAGCCCGCAACGCTACGTACGCTAATATACGACGAATCTCAAAAATTGTTAAACTGTTTTCACATTTGCCATTTAAATGCACAAAGTATTCCTCAACATCATACGGAGCTCCTGGATACTTTCTCTTCTAATGCAGTTCATGCTATACTCATATCCGAAAGCTGGCTCAAGCCCGAACTCTCTTCCACGTCTTATAGTCTTCCAGGTTATATTTTACTCCGTAATGACCGCACTGGTAAAA
Source organism: Parnassius smintheus behrii (assembly GCA_036936625.1). Lineage (NCBI taxonomy): Eukaryota > Metazoa > Arthropoda > Insecta > Lepidoptera > Papilionidae > Parnassius > Parnassius smintheus. The sequence continues at coordinate 27,263,288 of JAUPFT010000027.1, forward strand.
GAGGCGGAGGTGTCGCTATCTATCTGCGTAGTAATTTACCTTATAAAATATTAAATACATCTCCTGCTGTATATTGCGGTTCAATGGAATACATTTTTGTTGAAGTTAATGTCAAGAGTGTTAAAGTGTTTCTTGGAGTTGTCTACTGTCCACCTCAAGTGGACTATTTCTCCGATTTGGAAGTAAATTTATTGCCTTACAGTTCTGCCTACACACATCACATTATCATGGGAGACTTTAACACCGACCTATCTGGGGTTTCTCTTAAATCTTCGAAACTGAGGTCGACCATGTTGTCGCATAATTTCACTATTTTGCCTCTAAATGCAACACATCACAACTTCCACTCTGCTGACACCTGGATTGACCTTATTGCCGTCTCCTCCGTTGATCACGTTGTCAATTATAGACAATTCCCTGCTTCTGGATTTTCACGGCATGATCTGCTTTATCTGTCATATAAATTAAAGTCCCCCAAGCCTTTACCTGTGTCCATCTCTATTCGTAGTCTTGCTAGAATAGATATGGACAAGCTTAAATGTGATGCAGATGCTATTAACTGGTCATCTGTATATACTGCTTCCACAGTTGATGAAAAAGTCGACTTCTTTAACAGCAACATATTAGGACTGTATAATAAACATGCTCCTAAGCGTGTTGTTCGACTGAAGCGTCCTCCTGTTCCATGGAACACGGTTGGGGTAAGATTGGCTATGGCTAAACGCGATAGAACTTTCCGTGCTTTCAAGAAGAATCGCACTGAGGTAAAGTGGCAAGCATATAAAGCTGCAAGAAATCGATGCAATCAAATGGTGAGAGCTGCTAAACGCCGATATATCCACGAACAACTACTTAATTCATCTTCGGCTGATATATGGAAGTTTCTGAATACGCTTGGATATGGAAAATCGCAATTTGACTATAATAGCGTCACCTTTTCTCCTGACGATTTTAATCGTCATTTTCTGTCTTCTCAAATAGTTTCTGATGTTTCTAGAGCTAATGCCATCTCTTTTATATCTTCCATGCCTCCTTATTCTCATGGAACTTTCACTTTTACTCCTGTAGACGAAGACGAGGTACGCAAAGCACTTTCCTCTATTAAATCGAAAGCCGTTGGATGTGATGACGTGAGTAGGGTAATGGTTTTGCACGTGCTGGATTCTGTTTTACCCGTGATAACTCATATAATTAACTTTTCGCTGATGAATGGTGCTTTTCCAACTCTCTGGCGTAAAGCCTTTATTATTCCCATCCCGAAAGCTACTGAATGCAGCTCTTTATCTAATTTCAGACCAATTTCTATTCTGCCTTTTCTTTCTAAGGTTCTGGAAGCTGTCGCTCATAAACAGATTTCTGCTTTTGTTTTCTCAATGAATATTCTTTCCCCTTATCAGTCTGGTTTCCGCCCGGGTCATTCTACCACTACTGCTCTTCTCAATGTTACGGAAGATATTCGTGAGGGGATGGAAAAATCAAAACTGACCGTTCTCATCTTAATTGATTTTTCTAATGCATTTAATTCTGTCGATCATGGTATCCTGTTAGCTCTTCTTTCTCATTTGAATATCTCGTCTTCAGCTCAGGAATGGTTCTCAACATATCTTCGGGGGCGCCAACAGGCTGTGCGCACTGGTCATATACTATCTGACTGGCGTGATGTGTCAATTGGCGTCCCTCAAGGCGGTATTATCTCTCCTCTTCTGTTTTCCATTTTTATAAATCTCATCACACTAAATCTCAAGAGCTCTTACCATTTGTATGCTAATGATCTGCAGTTATATGCGCAAGTGGAGCCTTCAAATATCCTAAGTGCTATTTCACTGTTAAATGATGATTTAAAATATATCTCAGAATGGTCTACTGTGTATGGCATAAACGTGAACCCATCTAAATGCCAAACAATAATCTTAGGTAGCTCAAGATTATTATCTAAACTGGATATTGCCACCCTTCCATCAATTATGTTTAATAATAATGTCATACCATTCTCTACTAGCGTAAAGAACCTTGGTCTGTACATCGATGGTTGCTTAACATGGAACAAACATATACAGGAGGTGAGTCGCAAAACTACTGGAACTTTGCGATCTCTATATCGATTTAAAAACTTTCTTCCTACCAATACCAAGATTTTACTTGTCCAATCACTTATTGTACCGATTATTGATTATGTCGATGTGTGTTGCTCAGACCTGTCTCAACTTCATCTTAATACATTGGATCGTCTGCTTAACAACTGCATCAGATACATTTATGGTCTTCGTAAATACGACCATGTATCTTCCTTTCGTACACAGTTAAACTGGTTGCCTATCCGTCAGCGCAGATATGTTAGAATACTCTGCACCCTTTTCTCAATTTTGAACGATCCATGTGCTCCCGAGTATCTGAAATCTAAATTTCAATACATGGGAGATTCTCATAATTTTTCTCTCCGTTCCTCGGCCAATCTTAAGTTACTCACTCCTTTACACCGTACTGGTTATTTATCTCACTCTTTCGCCCTCGTGGCCATCAGACTCTGGAACGACATCCCTCTTGACATTAAAAAAGCTCCCAACAAATTCCTCTTTAAAAATCAAGTCCGTAAGTATATGATTAAATCGTTGCAAGTTTGAATTGACTAAGCTCTCTTTTTCGTATATATTTCATATATGTTCTGACATATATAATATTTATACGAACCTATTGTGTGTATATATATATATATATATATATATATATATATATATATATATATATATATATATATATATATATATATGGATATATGTTTATGTATTTATGTGTATACAGTGTATGTATGTATGTATGTATATATATGTATGTATATAATATCTATGTATTGTTTATTACATATATTATTATTTCTTTTATCCTCTCTATTTGATTATTGCTGCACCGCCTCCATAATGTCTATCTCTGTTTAGCCTAATGGTTGACTGGGAGAGAATGCCCTATGGCATTAAGTCCGCCATATGTACTTTTTTTGTGCATTAAAGTGTAAATAAATAAACAATTAGGTGTAAAAAGTTGTTTTCCCGATGGATACCGCAAATGCTGTGAAGAGCAAAAAGCGACTCGCGTTACTTGGTGCGTCAGAACTCTCGAAAGATTCCACGCAGGATCCTCAAATGCTGTATCCAACATCGTATCAGGTGACGAATCCTGGATATACGCGTACGAACCCGAAACAAAAAACCAGTCACGAGTTTGGGTGTTCAAAAATGAGTTAAAGCCAACAAAAATTGTTCGTTCACGGAGTGTTGCAAAAAAAAATGGTGGCCACGTTTGTGTCCAAAACCGGCCATGCTACGACTATTCCTCTTGAGGGGCAAAGAACGGTTAATGCAGAATGGTATGCTAGCATTTGTTTGCCACAGGTCTTTTCTGAACTCCGTAAAGAGAACTGCAACCGCCGCGTCATCCTCCATCACGACAATGCGAGTTCTCACACCGCACATGGAACAAAAGAGTTTTTAGAGCAAGAAAACATAGAATTATTAGACCATCCGCCGTACAGCTCCGACCTAAGCCCCAATGATTTCTATACTTTCCCTAAAATAAGGAATAAATTGCTTGGACAGAGATTTTCATCACCTGAAGGAGCTGTGGACGCCGACAAAACGGCCATTTTGAAGACCCCAACTTCCGAATGGAATGGTTGCTTCAATGATTAGTTCCATTGTTTGGAAAAATATGTCAAATTTCGCGGAGAATAGTTCGAAAAGCAATAAATACATTTTTAAATAGTAATGTTGTGTCACTTCCTCGATTCCCAAAATTTTCAGTGCCGCCTTGTACAAGAAGGTTCTTCTTTACCTTTGTTAGTCCAACACTAGCGTCTCGCAACGCACGTACACAAGCGCGGGGGTCACCTACAGAATCTGTAGAAAATAGTACGATCCCCGCGTCGGCAGTACCAACTATCTATATCGATCGAGTAGCAGATATAGAAAATATTATATAACTATATATATATATAATATTTTCTATATCTGCTACTCGATCACTCTGGACCAATGCCAACGGAATCATAAACAGAATTAATAAGTTCGCCGATCATAGGTATTACATGACAATTATTTATGGATGTAGGCCCTTTCAAAAATGCGTCAAATGACATGCACGGCTTGAAAGATATGAAGCCAGACTCATTACTCAGAGCAGATGGTGAAACCAGATCTCATATTTTTGCAGTAGTAGGTTGTTCAGTAGTCTTTGAGATTTAAGGATGAGGGAGTTAATAGGCATTTGCTGCTATTTACCGGTAGCGGTAGGCTTGTTTTTTTGGTTCGTTGTTGAGTACGAGTAGCAGAGTTCGAGTTATTCAGTATTGTAGCATTAGAGTTTGAGAAGCAGTATTAGCTAATTTAAAGCAAGGGTTTAGGGCAATAGAGGGAAAGTTAAGTTGCTTTTTATCCAATCGAATTCTTCACGAAGGTAAACCATGTTTAGATATTCATATTTCTTTTTCTGGTTCATCTTCAGTTCAAACGAGTGCTCAGCCGTCCGGATGGTTAGAGAATGTGCTGTTTCCCCTTATACGTTCATTTTTACGTGGTAGAACCACGCTGTAGCCATATTATAGTTGTAACACGGTGGCTCAACCGGGGCAGGACCACGCTCTCACAGATTACAAACGTAAAATAGCAGCGTAATGCTACTGTGATCGTATGCTGAGTGTAGAGATCTGGAGACACTTCTTACTTAATACGAGGCGTTCCATCTTAGTCCTCAGGGGCGCAAAAGAAGACGCAAAATCGGGCCACAGCATCCACTTACCATGAAGGAGAGTGTGTACTCGTTTGTTACGATTATTCTATAAAAATATATTCAGAACTTAAATTAGGTTAACCATTTTTAAGTCCTTATTTATCCCGTTCTATGAGCGAGATGTGGCCTTAGTACCAGGAACGCATGAATCACAAGAATAAATAATGCTCTGTTCTCGAAACAAGGGACTAATAAACAGCGCAAATTGTTGCATTTAACGCAACGTTACATAGATTCGGTTCGGAGAAACTACTTCAGATCTGAAAGCTGATGTAATCGATGTTTTGCATTAATAAGATACTTGATGAATTGTTATTTTGTTCATTAAACGAGTACAAAAACTGTTATATATTCGAGCAATTTGTTTTCTTTTGTACGTTTAACGATTTCGCGAAAAAAGTTGAACCTATTTATATGATGCTTTTTAAATTAAATATGCTACATTTCAGGATTGATGTGGTATATACAATATGTAACAAAAACCCTATGGTTCTCGTTAAGTGTGTTATCAGAATCAGTATCCAAGCGTAAAGAAATATTTTTTTTGATAAAACATATTTAAAAAAATATGTTTAATGAAAAAAAAAATTAATTTGCAAATTGTATGTGGTTTTATTTCCTCTAACTCACACGAGTATCGGTAATGCGGGGTCTTTGACAATTCTCTTACTCCTCGGCCAATGCGGAGATAATAAAACCACATACAATTTGCAAATTAATTTTTATTTCTTTAAAATTATTTTTTAATGTGTTTTTTTTTTTGAAAAAAATATTTCTATATGCATGGATACTGATCCTGATTAGGCAGTTAGCAGGAACCACAAGGTTTTTGTTACATGTTGTATATTCGAAGAAAAAATTTCATCACCAAAAGTGGAAAAATCGGAGATGATTCTAACGTTATATCTAAATGGCATACTAATTGTTAATTCGAACTTGTGATATTGATTAGACCACTTAAAAGGGTAAAATAACTAAACTTTTTATAAAATAAAAATAGGTAAACCGACTTTAAAACTAAAGAAGTTATTGTGCACATCGAACTCGAAGCGGAGAGGATGGGTTTTACTTTCGAATTTTTAAATCACTCGTTTCACTCACAAAAAGTCGTGTTTATTATTTTACATCGCACTAATATGTTATGGAAATCACATGAATAGAAAATGGAAACACTAATGAAAAAGCCTGTTGTTCATTTTAATTCAACAACACGTATTATTATAAAAAAAAGTCCGATAAAAAAAATGTATGTCTTTTAATTCCGTGGTTCATAAATTCTCTGTGTACAAGATATGACGAGAACTACTTAATAAAACAACCCAAATTTTTGTAGGTTACTATCTTCAGAATCATGTAGAGCTAGTACCTTTCGATAGTCATTTCTGTCTCCATTTAGCTCTTTTTTAGTTTTTTTCCTTTCCTTTTTTTCTTTGAATTGTTACACCTACGTCAAACATTTATTTAATTAAAAGTAGGTAGTTTTTTTTAATATAGAATACGGCCGTAAGACACCTACATCGATCCTCAATTAAGAATTAAATCGAATCATCGAGGTGTGCACATTTGGATTTCCCAAATTTATTTGTTTTTATTTTGAAAGTATATTTGTAGGTTTGAACTTATAATTAATAGTTTGACTATTTTATCTTAATTCTTTCCACGACTAACTTTGTAATGAGGTCCGCAGCAGACCCTACATAGCCCAACGGATCAGTAAGCTGAAGTGGCAATGGGCCATATAGCTGGAAGAATTGACAACCCATGGATATGAAAGTTCTGGAGTAGCAGCCTCGTATCAGTTAGTTGTGTAGGGTGGCCACTTCAGGACCGTGGCTTCAGGTGGCTCAAGCTTGTGGCATTCCTTGAGGGAGGCCTGTGTTCAGTAGTGGACTGTAATGAGTTGTTATGATACTGAGGATGAGGTTGATTGACATTACTTTTTACTGTAAAGTTAAGATATCATACTTTTTTATTTTAATGATCTTTGCATACTTTTCAGATGGGAACTGACGCTCATAGTACGGATATTATTTACTCGCTCGTTGGTCTAGTGGTTGTAGTAGTGCGACTGCTGATCATGAGGTCCTGGGTTCGAATCCCGGGTCGAGCCAAAAAATTAAATTATTGAGTTTTTTTGTCTAGAAATTCTCAGTAGCCGCCCGGAGTCAGGAAGTTGGCGGTGTCTCACCCCCGTGCCTCGGAAAGCACGTAAAGCCGTTGGTCTTGCGCCTGATCTCTCTCCGGTCGTGTCGGTTTACCGTTCCATCGGATTATGAGAGTGAGGGAATAGAGAGTGCAGCTGTGCTTGCGCATACACTTGGGCACTATAATCCTGTCCTGCGCCGATGGCTAGCCTCCGTTGAGGCAGGCCGCCGTGACCGAAATTCGGTCTGCAGGACATCATTATTATTATGTAGTACTTACTAGCTGTTCCCCGAGTGTGATTTTGGGTTTTAATTTTTTTGAGCGGTACCCTAATTCTTTTTCTAAAATAAAAGTAGCCTAAGTTACTCCTAACAACAAACAGACAAACAAAAATTTCAAAAGCCTTCATTTTGTAAAAAGCTGTTATTTTGACATTACAAACAGAAACTTCAATTTCATTTATTTATACAGATAGGTTTCGACGATATGAGGTCATAGGCGTAGATAAGCCCCCCCCCCCCAATTTATATTATATTATCGAATTATAGTGGCGATATAGTACCTAAGACTTTTTTAAGTGGTAGAGACATGCTGCAGTTATATTAGTAGTATAGTTGTAGCACGGATGGGTCGGCTCAACCGGGGAAGGACCACGCTCTCACAGAATACCAGCGTCAAATAGTAGCTTAATGCAACTGAGTTTTGTATGGTGAGTGTAGAAAACCGGAGACCCTTTTTACTGGAAGTGAGGCATTCCACGTAAGTCCTCATGGATGACAGCGCATATGCATTTTGATTCGTAATCGAGGATAGATGTAGATGTCTATGGACCACAGCAACCACTTACCATCAGGTGGAATGTGTGCTCGTTTGTCATCCTATCCTATAAAAAAGACATACAAGAAATCAATGGACGCAGGTGGCTGGAGACCGTGCTTTGTGACATTCCTTGGAAGACCTATGTTCAGAACTTATGCAGGGCAATAATGACGAAAATAATTATTGACTGCATTGTAATATTTTACGCTGCCTTTGTTTTATTATGATAAAACAAAGGCAGCGTAAAATATTATAATTCATCATCAAATTTAATATATTTAAAAGCACCTATTGACGGGCTAGTAACAATTTCTAGCTGCAAGCTGCCATCTACATCGCACAACGCAGTGCAATTTTGCGTAGCACATCACCTTGCTTCTTCACGTCTATGAACATGTGTTGCCTCACGACTATGAACTCAATCGCACGACATTAAAATTGAAGTAACAGTAAATACAACGCATGGTATTACACAATAACATTGCAGCAAAAAAATCGCTGAGCTGTATTTCTGTGCAAGAGTTTCTGGCCTGATGCATTTGATCAAACCCAATTTTGAGCCAGTCGTGTTCAAAATCAGATCAAGGAACTCACACACTGAAAAATCTTTTAAAGCAAACTAATGTCTTCAATGTTGCCCCACAGTCTATACTGTATAATATTATTTATGTTAGAAACTATTTTAATACCTTTGATAAAATGAGTGATGTCTACATATAACTTTATTGCGCGTAGTAAATCTAAAGTTGGTGTTCCAATGTACAGGCTCCAAAAACTGGCCGTTCATTTTTGAGTAGATGTGTCCATTATTTATAACAAGATTCCCTGTAATATTACTGAATTGAAAAATGATTATTCAAACGATAGGGATGCTAGGATATAATGAGTTTTCTTAGATTTTCCTTATTTGTGTATATATTTTATAAAATTAAAGTATAACCACAACCTAAGAAGAACATACAGTTGTCGAAAAAACCGACATAGGCAATAAATGGCTAGCGTTGTCAGAATGGGAAGTAATAAAAAATAAGCAACAGATTTGATTTTATTTCACGCTTAAACAAATGAAATGAAATTATAGGACCGGGGAACACATTTACACATTTATCTTATATGTCCTTACAAATAGTCCTTGCCCCTCGGTTGCGTACAATATAGGTATTGCGCAGGGCATCCTACATGCCCCCACCTCGGATATTGCATTAAGTATGTGCAGATTAATAACAAATGTATAGATTTTAAGTTAGCTTTAATGGGAATAACATGTTAAATAACAAAAATCCCTAAATAAAACAAGAATAAAAAAATAAAAAAGGACCGGGGAAGGGCCACGTTCTCACATAGTACCAGTATGAAATAGCTTAACACTGCTGTGTTTCGTATCGTGAGTGTAGAGAGCCGGAGACCGTTTTTACTGGAAACGAAGCATTCCATCTTAGTCCTCAGGGTTGACAACGCATCTGCATTTTAGTTCTTAATCGAAGATAAATGTAAACCTCTATGGGCCACAGTAACTTACTATCAGGTGGACTGTATGTTTACTTTTCACCTTAAATCTATTTAAAAAAAAACACGCGATAAGGCGATGACGTGTACGCCGACCTGTACCGTTAACCGCGCGTGACGTAGAGTGGCGTGATTGCGTACTTAGCATCGATGTATCGCGCGAGTAATCGGCCGAGCGATAAATGCGGAGAAAGGCGTTCGTACTGACTAGATCAACTTGATTCTGTACGCAAGAAAGCAATAATTTGATCGATGTGTGGTGTTAGTGATGTTAGCAATTAGTTAGTAGTATGTTTTGTTAGTTTGACTGCCTCGTTGATTTTGCGTGAACGCAGCTGGGCCATGACTCCCCGGAATCGAATCTTGTAATCTGTCACTCTCATGTTATCTTTATTCTTTCCTCGCTCTCTCATGGAACTAAATCAGACACGACCGGAGAGAGATTTTCATACATGGTAGACCCACGCTGCAGTCATATTATGGTTGTAGCACGTATGGTCGGCTCGACCAATGTAACACGCTCTCACAGAATACCAGCGTAAAATAGCAGCTAAATTCTGCTGTGTTTCGTATGGATACTACTTTAGAGAACCGGATATCCTTTTAAATGGAAACTAGGCATTCCATCTTAGTCCTAATCGATGACAACGCATCTGCATTTAATTTCTTAGTTGAGGATAAATGTAGGTGTTTATGGGTCACAGTATCCACTTACCATCAGGTGGACTGCGTGCTAATTCGTCACCATATTTCTATTAAAAAAACATATACCACCAGACGGTAATAAGATGATGTAGTGTAGTCCATAGAGAATCAAATGCAGATGTCACCTATGAGGACTAAGATGGAATGCCTCGTTGTCAGTAAAAAGGATATCCGGATTTCTACACTTATCACTTGAAACACAGCAGCGTTAAGCTGCCATTTTACGGTGGTGTTCTGTGAGAGCGTGTGCGTTGCCACCTCTGAAGACTGGAATGGAATTGGATGGAATGTCTGAAAGCCTGTAATTATTCTGGCGTTCTGTACCCTTCAGATTGTATAGTAGTGCACTCGCTACCTACCAAGTTAGTCTCGTAGATAAAAAAGGAGAACATCCACTGATTTCATTAAATACCTCTTCTGTTTCACGTTTTGCTTTTTCAAACTACCAAATTAATTGATTTTACAAATTGTGGCGACGAATTGCTTATAAATCGACCTTCGCCTATTTTAACAAAAGCATTACGAAATTTTTATTCTAATTAATGCTCGTACTTAACACATTTTGTAAGGGCGCGGGATGTACGTTGAACCGACGTTTCTATGACATTTCAAAATGGTGGACATTTTAATAACAGGTTGATACCCGCCAGCATGGATTTATAATTTTTGTTAGAACTTATGTTAAGTAAAACAAGTTATCTAGTTTGTGTTGATTGCGAAAAAAATTTTTTTGTAGAATAAGGGTGGTAAACGAGTATATAGTCCACCTAATGGTAAGTGGATGCTGTTGCCTATAGATATCTACATAGACGTCAACTGAGCTGACAAACTGCAGATGTGCCTGAGGACTAAGATGGAATGCCTCGCTTCCAGTAAAATGGGTCTCCAGTTTTCTACACTCACCACGCTTTATACTGCAGCATGACTCTGCCACGTTTTAAAGAAGCTAGCTACTGTAGATGCCAAGGGTTATTATAATATTGTTGCTTATGTTAATAGTTAAACCACAAGCTACATCATCACTTACCATCTGGTGGGATTGTAGCTAAATGATGGCTTAGAAAAGTTAAAAAAAGCGAACTGCCCCGGCTTGCACGGGTGATTTCTAGATCTCGACAATAACGCCACTTACCCGGTACAACTAAGTTTTTAAACCATCTAAAGACTCCATTGAAGTAATATGTACTTACGTACTAGAACAGCTATTTCAAACAAAAAATGTGCGCTACTCTGTGTTCGCGTGGTTTGTTTTCTTATCATAGAATAAACATAGGTAGAACGATCAGTAGGTAATAAAAGATTGTACTGTTAAATAGGTAAATTATATCGAGAACAATTTTTTAAATTTTGTCATTTATTTTGTATATTATATTTGCTTATTTAATATAATATTATATCACAATTACATTTTAATGATATTTTTATCTCAGTATTTTAAAAGGTATCTATCTCAAATATAAAAAAACACACTAAATGTATGTTTAACAAAACTTGTTAATATAACATTTAAATTACAAATATATTAACTTAAATTAGAATTAGAGCCGTTCATAAATACTGGGCACGCGAGAGTTAAAAATTGACCAATTTATTCCACTTTGACTTTAATGTTTTTTTTTCGTAATTTTTTTACGTGGTAGAGCCATGCTACAGTAATATTAGTAGTATAGTTGTAGCACGAATGGGTCGGCTCGACCGGGGAAGGACCACGCTCTCACAGAATAGCAGCGTGAAATAGTAGGTTAATGCTGCTGTATTTCGTATGGTGAGTGTAGAGAACCGGAGACCCTTTTTACTGGAAACGAGGCATTCCATCTTAGTCCTCACGGGTGACAACGCATCTGCATTTTGATTCGTAATCGAGGATAGATGTAGATGTCTATGGGCCACAGTAACCACTTACCATCAGGTGGACTGTGTGCTCGTTTGTCACCCTATCCTATAAAAAAAATGTGGAAACCTAAAAATAAAATATAAGAATAATTAGCAGATTTAAGTATTAAGAAATTGGCCTAATTATGATTACTCATATATGTTTCTACAAAAAAATGTGTATAATAATATATTCGTCCTATATTTAAGTACCCACAGAAATGTCGCATCCGAACAAATTAATTTCATAATCTATATTACGTGACACAAGATGGCGTCTTAGGAATAATTTGTTTTATTACTAATTTATAACACTTTTTTTATTGATTAAGTATCTTATTAACCAATGAAAAGTAATTCCTTGGTTTTTACTGACATTTCTTGAATTGTTTGTGCAATATCTAAGTACGCACGACTGCATATTTTTATCACAAGATTTTTTTTAAATCAACACAACACTTGTCAACTCTACAAGCGCCTAGCGAGTGACTGATTAAAGTGCAGTGTATGCACCGCAGTTGAATGGAACATAGTAGCTGAATGCAGCGTCGCCTCTAGTACGTAGTACATATTAGCTCAATGAAAGACTCACTCGAATTCACACCAAAATCATCAAAATATGCCGATCGTTTGATTTTTATATACATATAGAGATATTTAAATTGAAAGTATTAATTGCGATTAGCAATTAAAGAATAAAATGAAAAACATATTTAAGTCCGAAATAATATTATCTTGCCGTGACTATTTTTACATACATAAACACTCACGCCTGTCACCCAGAGGGGTAGGCAGAGACTACAGACTTCCACTTGGCACGATCCTGACACACCTCTCTCGCCTCCTTCACATCCATACACCTCCGCATACATGCTCGATGGTTAAAGGTACTCCTAATTTGGCCCGTTTTCAATGAATCGCCAATTTGGTCGATAAATTTTCGCCTAGGACGTCCCTTTCCGACTCTGCCATTCACTTCTGCAACATAAATTTTCTTTGTCACTCTTTCCTCATTCATTCTTTCCACATGGCCAAACCACCGAAGCATTCCTTTCTTAATCCTCACAACATCATCTTGCAAACCACACTCTTCTCTTATTACACAATTTCTTACCCTGTCATTAAGATTCAGCCCTAACATACTCCTTAACGACCGCATTTCTACTGCGTTCATTCTACTCTCGTGCTTCTTCTGCCACACCCAACTTTCACTACCATACGTTAAAGTAGGGACTAATACAGCACTGTGAATTGCCATACGTGCCTTTTTCGACACATTTTGACTCTTCACAATAGAGTTCAGGGCCCCATTTACTCTATTTCCCGCATTCACTCGTCGTTCTATATCCTTATCATATCTCCCATCCCTGCTAAATACGCAGCCCAAATATACAAACTCATCTACTTGCTCGATCAACTCCCCTTCTATTCTTATTTCACAAATCGTTTTACTTTCTTCTCTTTCAAAAACCATAACCTTCGTCTTACTTGCGTTCACTTTCATACCCCTTTCTTTTAATGATCTGTTCATTAATGTAACCATCATTTGCAACTCGGCCGCCGACGACGCAAGGATAACTTGATCATCGGCGTACAAAAGGCATTTGACGGTTAACTCACCCATTCTTAATCCGCATTCTTCAACTTTCAAATTTTGCAAACAACTGTCCATAAATAGGTTGAACATCCACGGGGAAACCACACAGCCCTGTCTGACACCTTTATGGATGTCAAACCAGTGACTATTTTTAATTTGTTCATTACCTACTAATTAACAAAAACTGATTAACATAATGATTTCTTATATTTACGCGAACACTACACATTGATTAAAACTACTTTTACGAATTTTGTCGTGTTTAACTTTAATTTTAATTATTTTCATTTTTAATTCCCATCGGTTCGGATGCTTTCTAGCAGCCCCATAATCAATAAAAATCAAAACTAATCCCAAGCATACCACTGCAAGACTTCAAAACACAGTTAGTTCATTCTGCGTAGATCGGACCAAAGACAATAATTAAAGAAGCTGAAGGTACTCCGGGTTTAACGATGACATCGGGACGTCAGTCACCTCGGTCCACCGTGACCATGGGTGCTGGGAAGCACCCGAAACGTCGGGAATTAAAAATTAAAATAATTAAAATTAAACGCGATAAAATCCGTAAAAGTAGTTTTAATCAAAAATTGATTGAGTAAAACCGTAGAAAATATCAAAAATCAGAGATCCACTTCGGCTTCGTACGGGTGAATTCTGGATCTCAACATCAGCGACATCTATTGGGCCCAAATGTCTAGGATGTTTTAGTTTAGGGTGTTATAGTGAACTCTGTGATCGGTGGTGTGCCCAAGATATTTTGTCGAGTACCATTCCCTACCCTAGCCGGAAGTTTATCAACAAAATTGGATTATTAAGAGACCCCTTATCTATCGAGCATATAAGCGTAAGTATATAAAACGAATGTAAGAAGGAGGTTGTAAAATAATTGGGAAAGGTGTGTTAGGATCGTGCACAATGGAAGTCCGTAGTCTCTGCCTACCCTTTGGATAACAAACGTTAAGGTTTATGTAGTATATACAAATTTGAGCAAATACATAACGTAATACTAAAATATTACTTTTCTGAATAGAATTGGTTATTTTCCGATGATAAAGAAAGCATTGAATATTTAAACTAAAGTTAACAAAATGATTTCTTAAATTTACGCGAACACTACACATTGAATAAAACTATTATTTACGGATTTTATCGCGTTTAATTACTTTAATTTGTTTTTATTATTATCCCGAAGTTTCGGGTGCTTTACAGCACCCATGGTCACGGGGGGGACTGAGATGTTTGACGTCCCAATGTCATAGTTAGTCCGGCTACCTTCAGTTTTTTAATATTAATTTTTTTTAATATTAATTTTTGGTCACTGGGACGTCAAACATCTCAGTCCCCCCGTGACCATGGGTGCTGTAAAGCACCCGAAACGTCGGGATAATAATAAAAACAAATTAAAGTAATTAAACGCGATAAAATCCGTAAATAATAGTTTTATTCAAAGTAAAGTTAACAATTAACCCAGGGTTGTTAACAATTGCCCCAAAAGTGGAGTAAGTGTTTTCATTTTTTTTAAAGGCATCATAGAATAAATAGATAAACACCATAGATAAACAGTTAACTTAAAGGTGAAATAATATTCTTTAAGTATTTTTTTTTAATTTTGGAGTAATAATAAAAATAAACGAAATCTGTTAATACATGACGTTGTCTTCCCTACTTACAGGTTCACGCCTATCAGTAGATCCTAGCTACTATAGTGATAAATCGTCAACCTTGTTGAATTACCCATATCTATAACATCTCTTACCTTATCAATATTATATATTCCAATTGCGATAATTTTCATTGATATAAATATCTAATTCTAACCCTAGTAACCTTGTTATTAGATTATTTTTCTGCCTCTGAGTCCATCTCGATAGGAATCTCTCTTACCCATTTTTACCGTCATGTTTTTTTTTTCTTTTTTTATATGGTAGGGTTACAAACGAGCACACAGTCCACCTAATGGTAAGTGGTTGCTGGGACCCGTAGACATCTACATCTATCCTCGATCACAAATCAAAATGCAGATGCGTTGTCACCCGTGAGGACTAAGATGGAATGCCTCGTTTCCAGTGAAAAGGGTCTCCGGTTCTCTACACTCACTATACGAAACACAGCAGCATTAAGCTACTTATTTTACACTGGTATTCTGTGAGAGCGCGGTCCTTCCCCGGTCGAGCCGACCCATTTGTGCTACAACTATACCACTTATATAACTGCAGCATGGCTCTACCACGTATAAAATCATCATCATCATCATTACAGCCCTTTACAAGTCCACTGCTGAACATAGGCCTACCCCAAGGTATGCCACAAAGCACGGTCCTGAGCCACCTGCATCCATCGACTTCCTGCATGTCTTACCAGGTCGTCACTCCATCTAGTGGGGGGTCACCCTACACTTCGTCTATCGGTACTAGGCTGCCACTCGAGAACCTTTTTTCCCCAACGGTTGTCGGTTCTTCGAGCTATATGGCCGACCCATTGCCACTTCAGCTTACTAATCCATTGGGATATGTCGGTCACTCTGGTTCTACTGCGGATATCCTCATTTCTAAGTTTATCACGCAGAGAAATCCCGAGCATAGCCCTCTCCATAGCTTGCTGAGCGACTTTGAGCGTCCTCATACGGCCAGCAGTGAAGGTCCACGTCTCAGTTCCATATGTCATCACTGGCAACACGCACTGGTTGTACAACTTAGTTTTCAGGTTTTGAGGTATACCTGACGAGAAGATGCGTTGTAATTTCCCGAACGATGCCCAGCCGAGTTGAATCCGTCGATTGACCTCTCGGTCGAAGTTGGACTTACCTAGCCGGACTATTTGTCCCAGGTAACCGTACTCGTCAACAACTTCGAGCTTAGTGCTCCGAACAACTACCGGCATAGGTGTGACATGGACATTAAACATGATCTTTGTTTTGTCCATGTTCATCTTAAGACCTATCCGTTGGGAGGCACTATTGAGGTCATTGAGCATAGTGCTTAAGTCCTCCAGCGATTCTGCCATAAGTACTATATCGTCGGCAAATCGAAGGTGAGTGATGTAATCGCCATTGATGTTAATACCGTATCCTTTCCAGTCCAGTAGCTTGAAAACGTCTTCCAATGCAGCGGTGAAGAGTTTCGGGGAAATAACGTCACCCTGTCTTACACCTCTCTGCAGTTGGATAGGTTTCATACTCTGGTTCTGTACTCGGATAGCCATCGTAGCCCTACTGTACAAACACCTCAGCACGTCGATATATCGACAGTCAACTTGGCACCGCTGAAGAGACTGTAGCACCGCCCAAATTTCGACGGAATCAAAGGCTTTCTCATAGTCCACATACGCCAGGCAAAGTGGCAGATTGTACTCTTCGGACTTCTGTACAATTTGCCGAAGGGTATGTATGTGGTCTATGGTACTAAAGCCTTTTCGGAAACCGGCTTGTTCGGGAGGCTGGAAGTCGTCGAGTCTGCGTGCGAGACGATTCGTAATGACTCTCGAAAACAGCACGTAGACGCGGCTCAGAAGGGATATCGGTCTGTAGTTCTTCAAGAGGGCGTTGTCACCTTTCTTGAAGAACAAGACCACCACACTTCTGCTCCACGCCTCCGGAGTAGTGCCACCATGGAGGATGGAATTGAAGAGCCTCTGAAGGACTTCAAGTACCGGTTTTCCACCCGCTTTCAGAAGCTCCGCTGTAACTCCATCCTCGCCCGGGGACTTGCCGTTTTTAAGGTGCTGGAGAGCCATTCTAATCTCGCTCAGACTGACGTACGAGATATCATCGGAATAGTGTCGGATAAGACCCGCTCTTGGATCGTTACTCACACTTGCGTGTGGCTCCAACGATGATGTGTACAGCTGCCCATAGAACCTCTCAATCTCACTCAGAATCTCAGGTGTCCCGGAAACGATGCTGCCACACTCAGTCTTCAGCTTTGACAGTTGGCTCTTACTGGCAGACAGATCTCTGGCAAAGACTTTGGAGCCCTGGTTCCGCTCAATCGCTTCTTCAATACGAGCAGTATTAAATTTGCGTAAGTCTCGCCGCATGCATTTGGAGATCTATCTGTTCAGTTGCCTGTATGCTGTCAAATCTGTCGACGATTGCAGCCTCACCTCCCGTCTAACAGCCATGAGATTAAGAGTGTGATCGGAGAGCTTTTGTGTTCTTCTGCGGCAGGTCTTGCAGAACTTAGCTCCGACCGCATGGACAGTTTCCATGAGCTTGTCATACATATCGTCCACTGCATTGCAATCTTCTAGGCACTGAAAGCGGTACGTATAAAATAATGTGTTTTATTCTAATAATAATAAATCCTAATATGTGTTCTAGTCTAAAGGTTTAAAAGAGTATGCGAGTAATAACAGATGACAACGCTACATAAATGCGTAATATCATAATAATATTGAAATTGCTTGCTCGCATCCATGGGCTGCAGTCTTGAACGAGTGGTTAATTCGTTCAAGGCTGCAGTATTCACGTACCATAAGGTGGGCAAAAAACCAACCTATCACTTCAATTTTTTTAAAATAATTGAAATGAAATAGTTTTCTTTGACTTCTTCTCCTACTAACTTCGAAGTAGATAAAAAGTTTTATATGTGATAGAGCCACGTCGCAGTTATATTACGAATGGGTTGACTCGACGAGGGAAGGCCCACACTCGCAAATACAAGCGTAGCAGCTTAATGATGTTGTGTTTCTTATAGTGAAAGTAGATAACTGTATACCCTTTTTATCGGAAACGAGGCATACTAGTCCTCAGGGGTGATGACGCATCTGCATTGTTTCTTAATCGAGGATAGGTATATTTTGAAATTTCGAGAAATAAAGAAACTCAAAGTAGGTCGTAGCTTTCAGAACAATGTACCTGACGTAGTCACAGTCCATTGGGATGAAAATTATTACTACCAGGATTAAATGTGTGAAGTTCAAAAGAAGAACGTTTACCAATTATCGCTTCATTTCACAAAAGAAAACTTCAGAGTTCTTCTAGTGAACATCTAGCTAAAGCAGTCTCAACTGCCCTCTTTGATTAACGACGAGGTACAAATAAATGGAACTTGTGTTCTTTTGACTATATTGATGATGATGACTATGGGTCACAGCCTTTACTTACCATCGGGAGGACTGAGTGCTCGTTCGTCTCTTTTAGTCTATAAAACATTCTTTTGTCAAAAATATTTTTTAAATTAAATCTAGATCTACTCTAGATATATCTCTATTGACTGCCTCGTTGGTCTAGTGGTTGAAATTATATTAGCATTCAAAATTAAATCCTAAGGCATGAAATTATTATAGTTGAAAGTAGTCGAGTCGAATCTCGGGTCGGGTTTTTCCGTCAAGAAATTCTCAGACCCGGAATCAGTAGGTTAGCGGTGTCTCGCCTCCGTGCCTCGGAAAGCACGTAAAGCCGTTGGTCCTGCGGTTGATCTCTCTCCGGTCGTATCGGTTTACCGTCCCATCGGATTATAAGAGCGTGGGAATAGAGAGTGCACCTGTGCTTGCGCATACCCTTGGGCACTATGATCCTGTCCTGCACCGATGGCTAGTCTCCGTGGAGGCAGGCCGCCGTGACCGTAATTCGATCTCAAGGACATTATTATTATTTTCAGATCTACTCGTACTAAAGTTACAAAATAAAAACTGTCTACCCGGAGAAGGAACGTCGAAAGAGACACCGCAGTTTTCTTTTTGAAAAGACCGTCCATACAACTGTCTGTCAAAAATGTTAAGGAATAGTCCCATAGGTAAATAAGATGAACGAAGAAATCTGAGCAGACTAAACTCTACAAGCAGAACTGGATCACAAGTATTACTCATGCTACAATTATTGCCATCAACGACTGTTTATAACAGTATCGTTGGCAAGATATGTGAAGTAAAGGTTATTACTACATAACTAATAAACACTGACCGGGCAGTGGAGTTGTAAGAATATTTTACGTGGTAAAGCCATGCTGCAGTTATATTACTAGAATAGTTGTAGCTCGAATGGGTCGGCTCGACCGGGGAAGGACCACGTTCTCACTGAATACCAGCGTAAAATAGCATCTTAATACTGCTGTGTTTCGTATGGTGACTGGAAACGAAGCATTCCATCTTAGTCCTCACGGGCGACAATGCATCTGCATTTTAATTCGTAGTCGAGGATGAATGCACATGTCTATGGGCCATAGTAACCACTTACCATCAGGTGGACTGTGTGCTCGTTGGTCACTCTTATCCTATAAAAAAATCGACTACCTTATATCGTCCCGTTGGTCCACAAAATACAGCAGCATTAAAGACTTTTACTTTTTGCCCTGACATTCTGTAAGAGCGAGGTCCTTTCGCGGTTATGCTGACCCATACTTGCTACAACCATAATGTAAGTGGAGCGTGGCTCTACCACGTTATGTCTGACATTTATAGAAAATCTCGAAGGACGTTTACACCTACCACAGTTTCTCGAATCATCCAGGGTTGACTGGCAGAGAAGGCCATAAGGCATTAAGTTCGCCCTTTATGTCCCTTAGTATAAGGTGTATAATAAAGGTTAAATAAATAACCTGTCCTTAATTTAGATAGTAAATGCTAGACTAATGCCAAAGTAATACATAGAATACTATCATACACAATAGAATGGCTGTCAACTTTATTTTATGCGAGGATTGGCGTCGCCAAACCCAATTCGCTGTGTTGACAGACTGAGTAAATTTACACATTTTAGATTTTGGATTAATGTGCAAGATCATCATTAAATTTTAATACATATTTTATTTGTAAATAAGGTGCAATTTGGCATTTTCTAAATAATTTGCATGCGAAATTTGGAAACGATTGTAACGTCAAAACACATCTCGTGTTGACATTTATACGTGTTAATTGACCTGTTAGTGACATTTTAGTGGCTACGCGGGCTCCGCCCACTCCTCCGTTCTATTATGTATGTATTATAGTATTCTATGTAAAAAATCATCAAAAAAAATTCGCCTACATAAATAGAAGTCTTGTGGTTCCTTTTTAAAACTAAGTTCAAGAATTTTCGCCTCTCGTTCTTCGTCATTCCTTACGGACAAGACAGTTGCGATATTTACAGGGTATTTACATGTGACCATGAACATTGAACAATAATAATTGGATCGGCTTTAACTTGTAATGTTATATTTATATTCTTTGCATACCTCATTCACTTATCTTGTATTGAGAAATATATACGGTTTCTATTTTTAGCGCGTATGTCATATTTTCTCTGTGGAAATTCCAATTGTAGGAATCCAGGAATTCGTAGTAGTTGCGTACTTATCCAAAACCTATAACTACAGTATAACATATAACTACATATATTAATTAAGTATCTGATATCTGAAGCACGAGAGTAGAACAAATGCAGTAGATATGCGGTCGCTAACAGGGTGAGAAATTGTGTGATAAAAGAAGAGTGTGATTTGCAAGATGATGCTGTGACCAGGATTAAGAAAGGTATGCTTCGGTGGTTTGGTCATGTAGAAAGAATGAATGCGGAAAGACTGACAAAGCAAATTTATGTTGCAGAAATTAATTGAAGAGTTGGAAAGGTACGTCCTAGGCGAAGTTTATCGACTAAATTGGCGATATATTGAAAACGAGGCAAATTAGGAGTACCCTTAACCGACGAGCATGTGAGCGTAGGTATATGAATATGGAGGAAGCGAGAGAGGTGTGTCAGGATAAGTCTGTAGTCTCTGCCTACCCCTCTTGGTGACAGGCGTGAGTGTTTATGTTTTATGGTATCTGACAATTGTTTTATAACATCAATATTTTTTAAACGTTCTGTGGTCATTGCAACAGGACTAAAGATAAAGGCAATCAGTTGCGTTGACACCTATTGTACTGGCTTGCCTTCCTTAATTTTCTATCGCATTCTTCTTTCCAAATAACCGCAAAACAAAACTTATGGCGCCATCTGTTGGTCCACAACAAAAGCGTCTGTAAAAGAAGTCTACGCGATCGATACCCACATCCCACATGTAATCAAGACTCAAGACGAACTGCACCGGTAATGGCTGTTTTGTCTAAGCCTAACGATATAAAAATCATTGTAATAAGCATTAGTGAGTGTGCCGGGTCGACCCAGATGTGGGCATAGACTATATAATCACGTAAGAGTGTGGTGATGGAAGAATAAAAAGTAAAAAGTAACAACCTATAATACGTCCCACGGCTGGGCACAGGTCTCCACTCATTCCTGAGAAGATTTTAGGGCAAGAAATTCAAAATATATATTTTTTTCTTATTTCTTAGACATGCGGGTTTCCTGACGATGTTTTCCTTTATCCACGAGTATATGGTAAATCAGCACTTAAAAATGCAATTAACGATTTAATTGGTGCCAGTGAGGATCAAAATAGGGTTACTTTTCGGGAGCTACTACGGCTCCCTATGAGGGATAACACAATAATACACAAATAAGATCAGTACAAGTAAAAGTCTCAACATTGACAATTAGATAACCAACCTTTTTAACCAAATTAACCGATTGCGGCCAATCGTCGCCAACAAATAATGCCGTTTAACGGTTTCCACGACCAGTCTATAGAAATGGACCTCGAGGAGAATCCGGGCAATGAGGGATACCCCAGGCCCGAGACCTGCTAGACAAATGAAGTCCATGCCGATGACAACAGCCAAGTAAAAGTTAAAAAAATTATACGATTTAGGCTTTTGCTTCTATGAACATTCAAATCTAGACCAGTTCGCTAAAACAAGACCTCAAAGAGGAACCGGCAAGAAACTCTGGGTATTTTATTTAAATACTGTGCTATAAATAATTTTTAGCAAACAAAGCACTCTGAGATTTAATTTACAAGAAAATCAATACAATATCAAATGTCTGTCAAAAGGAAACGCTTAAGAAGTTGGCTAAAAACCTCCTCATTATTTCAAAGTCGGTTAAAATAAATACCTAAATATTTATTTTAACCGACTTTGAAATAATGAGGAGGTTTTTAGCCAACTTCTTAAGCGTTTCCTTTTGGAGGTTAACAATTCGACTGTACGTTTTAGTTTTTAACCCCCGACAAAAATAGAGGGGTATTATAATTATAATAAACTTATAACTTATTAAGTATATTAATAAAGTATTTGTGTCTGTCGGTGGCATCAAAGTCCCTGAACGTATGAACAAATTGGGATTGTTTTTTTTTGTAAGAATTTTATGAACATCGTAACAATTTTTATGAAACTATGCAGGCAGGCATTAACAATCTAGTTGGGTCCCCTATATAATAATAATCCGAATTTCGGCCACGGCGGCCTGCCTCAACGGAGGCTAGCCATCGGCGCAGGACAGGATTATAGTGTCCAAGTGTAAGCGCAAGCACAGGAGCACTCTCTATTCCCTCACCCTCATAATCGGTAAAACGATGGGTTGGTAAACCAAACCAGTAAACCAACGACCGGAGAGAGATCAGGCGCAGGACCAACGGCTTTACGTGCTTTCCGAGGCACGGGGGTGAGACACTGCCGACTTCCTGACTCCGGGCAGCTACTGAGAATTTCTTGGAAAAACTCGATAATTAATTTTTTGGCACGACCCGGGATTCGAACCCAGGACCTCATGATCAGCAATCGCACTACTACAACCGCTAGACCAACGAGGCAGGTCCCTTTTACCTATAATAGAATTGTCGCAAACGCTATGAAATAAACACTGATTTTGTTTTTTTGACAAATTATATACCTCTAATATATAAAATCATTTTTATTTAAGTTAATCTTTGTATATATGACACGATATCTTCGTCAACTGTCAAGATTTAGATGATTGCAATAACCTATAGGGTATTATATATTAAATAGGTTAGGTATACTCCAGAAGTGGTCTCTATAGCCATGGGCCAGTGACTTGTCCTCACTGTGCAGAGATGGGACTGGCTTACAGAAGTTTCCTCGGACAGCCTTGCCAAAACACCTTAATAAAATTAGAGGTAGAGAAGAGAGTTCGACCCAAAATTAAGGTATACTTACATTAGTTTAAGATCTTAGTTATTTAGATTAATTGAAAACTCAAAATAATTACTAAAATAGATATTTAGGTACACTTACATTAGTTTAAGAACTTAGTTATTAAGGTAAAAAAAGGTTTATTATTTTTTTTCTTTTTTGCTTACATAAAAAAATTTTGAAGAAAAAATTCATATCTATAGGCACTTGTCACACCGCCGACATGGAAGCGTTTAGCTATCGACTATTTTCTCACCCAAGAAAGAAATAATAGATATAGATCCCGTGTGAGTAAAAGAGATATAATTAATAGTTGATTGCCGACTGTTCGCACTGCGGACGAAAACTCACTCTCCACTAGTACGTCGCAGTGACGAGACCTATCAAAGATAAAACTCGCTCAGTGATGCTCGCTAGGCGGTCTGAACTCACGCCGAGGGACCGACCAGCGGTCATTTTACTCCACAGTGCGGATCTGAGTGCATCCGCTTATAGCCCAGCGACTATCGGAACTACACATTCGCTTCTCGTTCATCGTTGGCGTTTGGACAAGTGCCACAATGGTGGCGAAGGTCAAGTTTATAATGAAAAACAACATTGATATTGTGATATTCAAATAATTAAAAATAATAAAACAATTTCGATTATGTCACGGCACTGAGTATTCAATGATTTTTTTTGTTTTTAATTATTTAAGGTCGGCATTTATTTTTAATTAAAGTATTTTTAAATGCCAGTGTTAACAATAGTACCCGGTTGACCGAGCTTTGCTCGGTATTTTTCGCTCGATTTTTTTAATTCGTGTGTTTTGGAAATTATATTTAGATACAAATTACATACTGATGAATTATAAATAATATTTTTTGATCTTAGCGACATAACAGAAAAAACTGAACTGGTTATTTGAATAAAAAATCATGAGTGCAATTATTTTTATTTAAATTTTCGTGTTTTTAAAAAATACTAAAAAAAGGGCTCGAAAAAAATATATTTTCTCAAAAAAGAAAAAAACTTGAAAAAAAAAATAAAAAAGTCGGTCGGTCGGTCTGGGCTCGAACCGGGGTTTTACGATTTTGTGACCGCCCATTATACCAATAAGCTATTTATAATCATTACCAAACTGTCAAAATTTACCTTCTTATTCTAACTATATTGTAGCAGTTTTTAATTGCCTAAAAACACGGACAAAAAGACATTTTCTAAAAATAAATCTTAGCTAGATCGATTTATTATCCCCGAAACTCCCTGGACACTAAATTTTATGAAAATCGTTGGAGCCGTTTCCGAGATCCCGATTATATATATATATACATATATACAAGAATTGCTCGTTTAATAGTATAGGATAACAGTAGGAATGCAAGTTGCATTTTGCGCGGATTGTTACTCTGTGATGCAAGAGTCACTTTCACGCTTCATTGTCCTCGATACAATGATCTATTTTATAATAGGCACAACCACGTCTTTGTACTTTTCTATCCGATTGATGTTTTTTTTTTAAATTTATTAAGTATAACTTTGTTACAATATGCAGTATAATGCTAGCATATAAACCTCTAGGGGTTTATCTACGCTAGAGATATATTATAGAGACATCGTCTTATATTTTTTTTTATATAGATAGGATAGGGTGACAAACGAGCATACAGTCCACCTGATGGTAAGTGGTTGCTGTGGCCTATAGACATCTCCATCTGTCCTCGATTACGAATCAAAATGCAGATGCGTTGTCACCCGTGAGGACTTAGGTGGAATGCCTCGTTTCCAGTAAAAAGGGTCTCCGGTTCTCTATACTCACCATACGAAACACAGCAGCATTAAGCTACTATTTGACGCTGGTATTCTGTGAGAGCGTGGTCCCTCCCCGGTTGAGCCATCCCATTCGTGCTACAACTATACTACTAATATAACTGCAGCATGGCTCTACCACGTGTAAAAACAAAGATATATTAATAATAAATCACATTATTCTAACAGAAGTACCTACTACAATAAGTATGGTTGATTTAATAAATATGATTTAAGTTTATTTTTAAAGAGTTTGGATTTACCGTATGTTTTTTGTAATTCTATTGGTAATTCATTAATAAAAAAATATTTGAAAAGTTTAAAAATATAGTTATATTGTATACATTTACTCAAAAAAGATTTTTTAGTTTTGGCCAATCTAAGTTTAGTAACATTTTCGTTTTGTTTTTCATCATTATGAATTTATGTTGATTAAAACCCCATGACCATGGGTGTTCGCGTAAATATAAGAAATCATTAAATTTATGTTTTTACGCAATAATATTGCCTAAAAATACTGAAACCCGGAACCGCTTCAGTGGCTTAAGGAGCTCAAGGACCCAAGGGTCACCCAGTCGCACCTTAAGGGGATATAGTAAGTCAGCTCAAATTCCAATTTCGCCCCCACTTCCCCGCGCTTCATATGCTATGTACCGACATGTTTGTAATCACTAATACTATAAGTATGTAGATAGGTCGTTAGATACTTATTTCATTAGGTTTATCATATTTATGCCTGTTTCCTAACGCCAACCCAGTCGCTTCTTATTTTTATCACGGTTATTTCCCATTTTAATTTTACGTCGTCCTGTTGCGTAATGTGTATTCTGATCGTAAGCGACACAACTTCTCCCTTCAAAAGCCTAAGCGATACTAACGGGCTAACGGGCGGGGCGACAGGAATCAAGGTTCAAGACGCCGATAGTGTAGGTAATTTCTTTTTACAGTGAAAATAATGGTATTTAAAAAAAATTGAATAACATAAGCACTGCTTTATAGCTAGTTCAGTTAGTATGCAAAGTTTCATGATCTTATTTAAAGTATTTTATGAATAACAGCGGTTTATGGTTCAGTTTGGAGGTAACTTTGGATTTTTTTTCTATCAAGAAAATTTTACGGAATCGTGTTTTCGTCTAACATAGTCATTAATCCTCAACTTTACCATATATTTATTTCAAAATTAATGCTGCAATACTTTCGGCATATCGGAGGATCTTGCTAAGCCATTTGAGGTTATATTTCCCCGTAAGCTACTGTCGCTGATATTACAAGATAGGTGCAAAGTTTTATTAGACACATTGGCTGAATATCTCTCAGGCCGCCCGTTGAACGGCGCCGTTTAGTTAAAAGGCTAGGACTGACCGAAAGGCTAATTAACCTGCGACATATACTTACATTAAATTTAGAAAATGAATATATTATGGGGACAAAGTTATTTTTTTTTGGTTTCTTCCACTTTTTCCCTAAAAGAATTTAGAGTAACAGATCCATACGAATGACTACAATAAACTTGGCCGCGTTCACGATGAAACCCGTTAAATCACCATTAAAAAAATAAAGTGAGATAAAGAGTCGTGGAAGCTCAGATGGTTAGCGCTCGCTGTACGTTTCACAGTACGCGAGCAACCCGGGTTCGATCCCCGTCGGCACAAACGAAATTGTTAATTGCAATTATAAGTGTTGATTGACCACGTGCTCGGCGGTGAAAGAAAACATCATGAGGAAACCTGCATGTCTGAGAAATAAGAAAAAAATTTTTAGATGACATGAGTAGTTCGTCAACACGCATTGGGGCAGCGCGATGGACAATTCTTTGCCTTAAAACCCCCTTCAGAAATGAGCAGAGGCCGGTGGCCAGGAGACATATATAGGCTGTAATTTTAATTCTAAAGTGGCAATCGAACTTTTTTTTATATAGAATAAGGGTGTCAAACGAGCACACAATCCACCCGATGGTAAGTGGATGCTGTGGCCCATAGACATCTACATTTTTTTTATAGGATAGGGTCACAAACGAGCACACAGTCCACCTGATGGTAAGTGGTTGCTGTGGCCCATAGACATCCACATCTATCCACGATTACGAATCAAAATGCAGATGCGTTGTCACCCGTGAGGACTAAGATGGAATGCCTCGTTTCCAGTAAAAGGGTCTCCGGTTCTCTACACTCACCATACGAAATACAGCAGCATTAAGCTACTATTTCACGCTGGTATTCTGTGAGAGCGTGGTCCCTCCCCGGTCGAGCCGACCCATTCGTGCTAAAACTATACTTCTAATATTTACTTCTAATATTTACAACTACAGCATGGCTCTACCACGTATAAAATTTTCCACATTTATCCTCGATTAAGAATCAAAACGTAGATGCGTTGTCACCGGTGAGGACTAAAATGGAATGCATCCAGTAAAAAAATAACTACAGCATGGCTCTACCACGTATAAAATTTTCCACATTTATCCTCGATTAAGAATCAAAACGTAGATGCGTTGTCACCGGTGAGGACTAAAATGGAATGCATCCAGTAAAAAAGGGTCTCCGGATCTCTACACTCACCACACGAAACACAGCAGTATTAAGCTGCTATTTTACGCTGGTATTCTGTGAGAGCGTGGTCCTTCGCCGGTGGAGCCGACCCATTCGTGCTACAACCATTATATAGTTACAGCGTGGCTCTACCACGTACGAAACATCTGACGGTGAGTGTCTACCGCAGCTGACGGACACCTGTAATGACATCGAAGTAGGTTACAGATGCGTCGTCACCTCTGAGGACTAAGATGGAATGCCTCACAACCTGTGGGTACTTATACTGGATCTTTATACCCTTCAAACCGGAATACAGCAAGTTATTACAAATTTGTTATTTCCGGCGGCGATCGGACACGGTTTACTCGCGTAGTGGGTACTATGAAATTTTACAGCGAACTTTCAAGGTTTTCAACTTTTGTAGGCGCAATAAGATGCAATATACTAGATGACCTTTTTTAACGTCTGGACAAAAATAGGGTGTAACATGTGAACGGAGTAGAAGCCTATGGCACTAATGTTTTACAAAAAATAAAAATAAAAGTTTTGAATTAAATTAATTAATTAATTAAAATCTTTTGAAATTCAAGTGATATCCACCCTACTTTACGAACAGCAATAAAACAATAAATTTAGTATGCATCATTGACCTTGTCACTTCGCAGGGTCACAGGCTCAAGGGCAAAGGGTAAAGTAATTGTTAAAAAAATCCGTTTAATTCAAAATTTTTGTTTTTACTTTTTGTAAAATGCCATAGGCTTCTACTTCGTTCACATGTTACACCCAATTTTTCTTCAAGATTTTTATTCTGTATCGTGGAGGCGGTTTTCCTACATAAACTGCATATGGACCAACGTACAGATCCCGAACGGTTATTGGTAGACCCTGCAAACACTTGTTCTGAGCGAGATTCGAACCCGCCCCACGCCAGTAGACGTTAACCCGAGTTAACGTCTACTGGCCACAGCAGCCACTTATTATCACGTAGTCTGTGTGCTCGTTTGTCAAACTTATCCTTTAAAAAAACTTTCAATATGCATGAAGCCTTCCATTCAAATATTCAACGTTTCCTTTGTCCAATTTTAGTATGTAAAACAAAAAAAAAAACTAAATTTTTTGTTGTTTCTCATCACCTTTGAGTCACACCTAAAAGATAACGTATCTCGGAAATATCAAATTCGTATTAATTTTATCCATCGGGATTTGTCATCGATAAACAGACTGTAATAAAATATATTTAAAACACAACTCGCGCCATTTATATCAAATTCAATGTCACCAGAAAAACCCTTGACATATCCGAAATTCTGGTGGCGTTGACAGCGGGAAGCCAAAACAATGCGGATAATTAAAATATGCCTATAAACGTATCAGTACGCCTGTTATTGCGTACAACGTAAGCTGTTTAAAAAATTACAAACAACTTCGATCAACCGTCAAATAAAATTATGATTATTGGAAATCATATGAAAAAAAAACTAAATACAATATATAGCTTCATGTAGTCAATTGATTACTTTATTTATAGTTTACTTATAGTTGTAATGTTGAAATGCTCAGTGTTCTCCTTTCTTTATAGGATAGGTTAACAAACGATCACACAGTCCACCTGATGGTAAGTGGTTGCTGCGGCCCATAGACATCTACATCCATCCTCGATTACAAATCAAAATGCAGATGCGTTGTCACCCGTGAGGACTAAGATGGAATGCCTCGTTTCCAGTAAAAATACAGCAGCATTAAGCTACCATTTTACGCTGGTATTCTATGAGAGCGTGGTCCTTCCCCGGTCGAGCTGATCCTTTCGTGCTACAACTATACTACTAATATAACTGCAGCATGGCTCTACCACGTACAACGTATAACCTTTACGAATTTCGGTCAAGGCCGCAAGTCTTAACGGAGACTAGCGATCTATCCAGGACAGAATTATAGTGAATTAATATGTGCACAATCATGGTCAGCAATTCAAGATAACTGGAGCAAGATCAGGTGCAAAACCAATAGTTTTACCCGCAATTCGATCGTAATCGTGGTTGGTGGTCATATCCCGGGTGTTCAAAATCAGTTATTCAGTTTTTCTGTCCAGAAATTCTCAATAACACCGCGGAGTCCGAAAGTTAGCATTGTTTCTGTTCGTAAATGCGTTGGTTCCGTGCCCGATCTCTCTCCGGTCGTGTAAGTTTGCCTTCCCATCGGACTATGAGAGTTAGGAAATAGAGAGTGCACCTGTGCTTACGCATATACTCGGGCATTATAATCCTGTCCTGCGTAGATGGTTAGACTCCCGACTTTAGTGGCTTCCGTGACCGAAATTAGGTCTGGAGGAATATTACCGTTAGCATTACGGCCAATCAAAACCCTCTGCTGAACATAGGCCTATGCCATAAATTGCCTCAGATATTTGTTATGTTTGCCACGGTTGACAGACGGGCTTGCAACGGGAAGGCACTGCTACCAATCTCCCTTCACACCAATTGAGGTTATCCAATATTTTAAAGCGCCACCACACAACCACAACACACACACACACACACACACACACACACACACACACACACAAACGCGTGCATGCTTTGCATGCATGCTTATCATGTAATTATTATTATATTCCAAATTTCATTTACTTCCTAATGAAAAAAAAATAATCTTGCCTTGCTTTTTGTTATTTATTGATTAACATTGTATTGTCTTGGTGGATGAGCGGGGTACCCTTGCGACTGGTTTAAAGAAAGAAAGAAAGAAAGGTTTATTCTCCAAAATGACGCCATCACAGATAACATAAAAAAAAACACATAAACATAATTTACAAATAATATTGGCTATACAATACAAATTACAAAATACTACAAACTATACAATACCTATATTAGTACCAAGGCGTCGTCTGGGAACAGGAGCACACTCAGCATAATGCCATGAATTTATTTTTTTCCATGGCGCTGATTTTCAGTGTGTCCAACCAGTGGCTTACCGAAATCAGTGCCATATGTATACTCATTTTATTATGTTTTAAACAAAATTATGATGACAGAATTATGCACAACAAGGGGGAAAAAGACAGTAACTATTTTAAGTGAGAGGGAGAGAGTAGCGTTCAAGGTCGAATGCCACTTCGACACAGCACGTCCTGTTTATGTTGCTTTCAGATGCTCTTAGAAGGTCTATACGAACACTACAAAAGGGGAGATTATTAAAATACTATAAAGGGCTATATACTACACTATGTAATTATTGAAGAATATAAAAGTATATAAGAAGACAAAAGCCGCATTCAAAAAGTTTAAAATGTATCATTGTAAATCAATAAATCATTTTTCATTTTTTTTCATCTCCTGTTTAGCCCTGGAAACCCCTTTGTCGCCTATTAGTACAGTTAAGGAAAGATATGGGTTAGTGAACATTCTTACATCGCTAATACGGTTCTGCCACGTTTGAGCCGACCAATCATTTTTTTATACAGTAAGGGTGACAAACGAGCACACAGTCCTCCAGATGATAAGTGAATGCAGTGGCTCATATACTTACTTCTACATCTATCCTCAATAAGAATCAAAATGCGGATTTATTGTCACCCATGTGGACAAAGATGAAATGCCTCGATTCTAGTGAAATGGGTGTTCGATTCTCTACACTCAACATAGGAAACATGACAACTTTTTTCATAATGTTTTTTAAAAAAGGTGAATTCGTAGTTTTTAATGACAAAAAATTTATTTTCTACGCACCCATAAAACGTGAAAAATGTGGTTTTGGCGCCCATTTCACCTTAATTGCTACGTTTGAAGGGTGAATTGGCGATTGCTGTATCAGACGTCTTTGGCCTTAGATGCTGCTAGTCGTCGATAAATACATGTTATACCGCTATCCATCGGAAACCATAAAGATATTTTAGACCTTTCTCTAAGCTTCGTACAACCTATAGTTTATATAGTAATTACATAGAGAACTCTACCCATCCCACTTTTATTATTAACCGAAATGAATTGTAAGTGGAGAAAGTAATCTCACTATGTGGGTGTAAATTTATATTTTTAATCTTTCTCTTACACCACTGTTTTAAGAAACAATAAATAACTAGCGCGTAAAGTGTTTTTAATGAAGTAATGGCGAAGTATTTATTGATCATATTTCATCCAATGAAAAACAAATTAAAAGTGGAA
This sequence comes from Parnassius smintheus behrii, assembly GCA_036936625.1. Taxonomy (NCBI): domain Eukaryota; kingdom Metazoa; phylum Arthropoda; class Insecta; order Lepidoptera; family Papilionidae; genus Parnassius; species Parnassius smintheus. Next base: position 27,295,147 of record JAUPFT010000027.1, read on the forward strand.
GTTTTCGTCTATGGTTATAGATATATAATATACCCCTCTCGGAGTTTAGGTGGCGACTTGTCCGCATATTAGAATAATATCATCGACTACACCAGCTTCCAGATATTATGTCATTTCTACGAACCCAACGTTGCGTTAAATGTAACAATTTATTACGTTTATTAGTGCCATGTTTCAAAAATAGAGTGTTATTTACTCTTGTGATTCATGCGTTCCTGGTACTTAGGCCGTAACCGAAATGCGAGTTGCTTTAAAATATAATTCGTCATCATTTCACCATCATCACATGTTCCACTGTTGAGTATTGGCCTTCCCTAAAGATTATCACAATAAACAGCCCTCAGCGACTATCTATGGACTTCATGCATTTCTTATCAGGTCGAATATATCCAATGGTTGTCCTACACTTCGTTTACCGGTACGAGGTTGCTACTCGCAAATCATTCTGGCCCCCATCAGTTGTCGGTTCTTGGAGCTATATGGTCGGCTCATAGTAAATAATATGCTTAATGCACGCCTCATAACGTGAAGCGTTTAAGGTAATGCTTTACTCTCGATACGTATATCACTTATACGATAATATGAGTAGCCGTATAGAAAAAAAAACACTCTAATTAATCCATCCCATATTTTCCGAAAATCATTTTATATTACCACTTTTAAAGAAAACGGTTTGAAAATTTTACGTGGACGTCCGGTGGTCTGTATGTGTCTGATTTTGTATGAGGCCACGATAACTCCCGAAATAATTGTCGTATCGAGACCGGGTTTTTTGTATTAGCTTCTGAATTACATCAACCGGTTCTCTATTACATATCAATAGCCTAGTATGCGTAGTTTGTTAGTAAAATGATTTTTTTTTTTTATAAATGTACCTTCTACCTAATAATTTCCATTTTATTTGATTTTTTAGCCCTTGATAGATAAAGGACAAATGTACAATACAGCCTATATCGATTTCATACTTTGTGCAATCGATTTTTTTTTTGGTATTTTATTTTTTCTAATCTAAACTCAGGAAAATTCTAGTAATCTCAGAAAGGACGGGTTGTCTGAATTACGAGACTTTCATTGCCAGACAGCTGATCTCATCGGGAGTCATAAGAAGTAACTTAGGCTACTTTTATTTTAGAAAACATTAGTTTTACGCGAAAAAAAATTAAAAACCATGAATTATAATCGTACTAGCATCCACGCGGGCGAAGTCGCGTCAACATATAGTTTAAAATAGAAACATGGTCACCTATCGGATATTACAGTAGCAATCAATCATCGTTTCAACTCAACATCGAATCGGTCAATACGTTCAGAAATTATACGATCACTAACGGACGCATCAATGAATAGATATAAATATAAAGATTTCGCAGCCCTTTTGGTTTTCTTACGATGTTTTTAAGTACCACCAAGCAGTAATATCAGTGTTCTCGTAAGTAGTTAACGCAAATGATTACATCTAGAAGAACTTTTATTCTTAGAACAAAATGGTCTGTGTACATAGTAAACATTTCCTGTGGAGTGTTCCAAAAGTGTAGTGAAATTATTTAAAAAGTAAAGGTAAAAATAAAACAAAAAAAATATAAATGGCTGCCTCTTAAATACCATTAAATATTATTATATAAATTACTAGTATTTACGTGGTAGAGCCATGGTGAAGCTATGTTATTATGTAGTATAGTTGTAGCACGAGAGGGTCGGTTCGACCGGGCGAGAACCACGCTCTCACAAAATACCAGCGTAAAATTGCAGCTTAACGCTGCTGTGTTTCATATGGTGAGTGTAGAGAACCGGAGACCCTGTTTTAAACACACACCATACTAACAATCCTGTCCTACATGTCCAGTTGGTGTTGAAAACGAGGTATTCCATCTTAGTCCTCAGGGGTAACAACGCATCTGCATTTTGATTCGTAATCGAGCATAGATGTAAATGATTATGGGCCACAGCAACCACTTACCATCAGGTAGACTGCTCATTTGTCACCCTTATCCAATAAAAAATACTATAGTACCACTACTACATACATATTTATACTACCACGTATAAACTTATACATGGTAGAGTCATGTTGCAGTTATATTATGGTCGTAGCACGAATGGATCAGCTCAACTGGGGAGAGTCCACGCTTTTATAGGACAACAATGTAAAATAGCAGCTTAATACTGCTGCATTTTAATGCCGTTTTACCACGTGGTTAGCCGCCATCAAAACACCATTAGATGAACTGCATATTTATATACAGGTTTCGAATGGAAAGGATCATGCCCTTATAGAATACCAACGTAAATTAGATGCTGCTGTGTTTTGTATGGTGAATGTAGAGAACCGGATACCCTTTTTACTGGAAACGAGGTATATCAGAGAAGGTTTTGATATAGGCAAAAGTTCGTTGCACTGTTCTAATGCTAATCGACAGACATCACTTATCTCAAAACGTTTTTAATTTTTCAATCAGCTCTTGCTATTATATGATGGAATTTACGGGAAGCGTCTAGGCTTTGAGCTGCCGATACCTATGTGCTTGCAGAACTATTAAATGGCCTGAAAAAATGACAACATACGAAATTATTCTTGAACTTTTATCTATACTAGCCAGGCGTTTTTTTGTTAGGGAAACTATAATCAAAATTCAAAAAACATTGTTAGTTTAAAGTTCCAGTTCATTTTTTACACGTAAGTATTTAGTGTGAATACATCATTAAAAGTCTATAAAAATTACAATTAAAATAATATGTAGGTACCGAATTCTTTAAATATATACGTTTTAACTTTAGATGACGAAAGTCATGCAAAAATATCAATTTGTAATCTTTACAAATATTTAAACAGCATGTAAATCGAACATTTGTTATAGCAACAATGAAATTATATATCAAGGTAATCTTTATAATAATGAATGTTTGTAAGTTTTATTATAATATGTCTTTCGAAGAATGGCTTTCTCTAAACAAAACAAACAAATCATTTGGTGTAAGTTTATGGCCTTACTAATTACAAAATTAATAATCTAATTATCTGTGGGAAACTGGTAAACGAAACGTTACTGACTAGCTCTGATCAGTATCGATACCAATCATCTATTTGTGAATATCGAACTAACACTTATTTATCTTTTTATGTTATCATCATCATCATCATTACATCCCTTTACAAGTCCACTCCTGAATATAGGCCTCCCCCAAGGAATACCACAAAGCACGGTCCTGAACCACCTGCATGTCTTACCAGGTCGTCACTCCATCCAGTGGGAGGCCATCCCACACTTCGCCTACCGGTATGAGACGGCCCTCGAGAAACTTTCTTCCCGTTTGTAGAATAACGGTGGCAAACGGACACACAGTTCACCTGATGGTAAGTCGTTTCCAATAAAAAGTGTCTCCAGTGCTCTACATTCACTACATGAAACACCGCAGCATTACTCTACAGTGTCCCACTGCAGCGTGACTCCAACACGTGGTAACGTAAACTGCCACGAATAACCAGATAGATTTAAATAAAAAAACTTTAATAAAATATGTCAGCCTGTGTCGTTGGTGAAATTGAAAATATTATACGTGGTAGAACCATGCTGAAGCTATTATATTATGGTTGTAGAACGAATGGGTCGGCTCGACTGCGGAAGGACCACACTCTCACAGAACACCAGCGTAAAATAGCAGCTTAATACTGCTGTGTTTCGTATGGTGAGTGTAGAGATCCGGAAACCCTTTTTTACTGGACACGAGGCATTCCATCCCAGTTCTCAGAGATAACAACGCATCTGCGTTTTGATTCTTAATCGAGGATAGATGTAGATGTCTATGGGTTACAGCTTCCACTTACCATAAGGTGGACTGTGTGCTCGTTTGTCACCCTTATAAAAAAGCATAATTGATGACGATTACGAATTATTTATTGACTTTTCTCTCAATAAATTCCCAGCATCAGCGCGGAGTTAGGAAGTTGACGGTGTTTCAACCCATTGCGTAGGAAACTACGTGAGAACGTACTGTGGTGTTATCTACCATCCCATCATTAACGACTATGAGAGTGAGGGAATAGGTGGTACTGCGCAGATGGCTAGTTTCCATTGAGGGTGACCGCGTGATCGAAATTCAATCTGGGGGACATTACATAAAATGAGTTTGTATACCTGAAGGATACAGGATATATAGCTTAAAAAGTTATTATGCTATTAGCATGAATTTTGCGGTTTTCATGTGTGAAATATTTTAAAAATAAAAAAATACGGTACTGTTACCATTATAAATACTACTAACGAATGCTGCCGTATATATGTATATAACTATTTTTGTCAACTTGAAAATGATTTTGTAAGGATTGGTCCACGATAGTAGTCAAATAGCGGATTCGAACCCACGATCTTTAAGTATCATAATCCGTAAACCATTACATTTTTATACGTGGCAGATCCACGCTGCAGCTATATTAGGGTTGCAGCACGAATGGGTCGGCACGACTGGGGAAGGACCGCGCTCTCACAGAATATTTTTACTACCAACAAGCGTAAAATAGCAGCTTGATACTGCTGTGTTTCGTATGGTGAGTGTAGAGATCCGGAGACCCTTTTTTATTGGAAACGAGGCATTCCATCTTAGTCCTCACGGATGACAACGCATCTGCGTTTTGATTCTTAATCGAGGATAAATGTAGAGATCTATGGGTCACAGCATCCACTTACCATCAGATGGACTGGTGCTCGTTTGTTATTGTTGTTCTATAAAAAATGTGTTGTGGCGTAACCATGTCGTGGTGGTCTAAGGATATCTACTACCGAATATCTTCCCGTAGATATCGTTAGAGGCGATAGAGTCAAACTGATACAAGAGATGGGTAGCCAAGTAAGCTTAACTACTATTTAAAACTGACAGGATTAAGATATTTTTATTTTATTTCAAGATATAGTATAGTAACCCTGTTGACCGAGCTTTGCTCGGTATTTTTCGCTCGGTTTTTTTAATTCGTGTGTTTTGGAAATTATATTTAGATACAAATCACATACTGATGAAGTGATGAAATACGAATAATATTTTTTGATTTTAGCGACATAATAGAAAAAACTGAACTGGTTCTTTGAATATAAAATCATGAGTGCAATTAGTTTAATTTAAATTTTCGTGTTTTTAAAAAATACTAAAAAAAGGGCTAGAAAAAAATAGATTTTCTCAAAAAAGAAAGGAACTTGAAAAAAAAAATTAAAAAAGTCGGTCGGTCGGTCTGGGCTCGAACCATGGCATTACGATATTGTGACCGCCCAATATACCAATTAAGCTATTTGTGATCATTAACAAATTGTCAAAATTTACCTTCTTATTCTAACGATATTGTAGCAGTTCTTCATTGCCTAAAAATACGGACAAAAAGACATTTTCTAAAAACAAATCCTAGCTAGATCGATTTATTTCCCCCGAAACTCCCTGCACACAAAATTTTATGAAAATCGTTGGAGCCGTTTCCGAGATTCCGTATATATATATATACACTCACCGGCACGGAAACTTGGCCAAGCGGTTATCTCGCGATAGCAAAAGCTTTAAGTGTTTCTGATGAATGTTTGTTACGCAAGTATGTCAAAAAATGTTTACCCTCAAGTTCAAGAGGGTAATTCATTATGTTTAAGTGCACCATGACGAATTCTTTAATTTTTAGTTGAATCGGGTCATTTGAGCGACTAAGTTCACATTTTAAATTTGTGTGTTGTGAAAAGTTTACTGTAAGGTTATTCAATTATTGTGATCTTGTGTCTTAATTAAATAACTAAAGGTGCTTTAAAGCCAATAAAAATGCCATTAACACCAGCACAAGTTGCACAAGCAGTAGCATTAATTGACCAAGGGCTGACACAGCGTGAAGTTGCTATTGTGCTTAACGTACCACGGTCCTCAATGCAGTATTCACTGAAACGATACCAGGAGACAGGCCGCTACACCCGCAGGCCAGGCAGTGGGGGCGTAAGGTGCACATCGGCCCGGGACGATCGTTTTATTGTTATGGAGATTTTGAGAAACCGCTACTGACCGCTGTTGAGATACGCCAGCGGCTCCAAATCGCAAGAGGCGTTAATGTTAGTGAGCGTACGGTGAGAAGACGAATGGAGGAAGTGAATTTAAAAGCTCGTAGACCAGCACGAGGTCCAGAACTTCTCAGACAGCACCGAGTAGCCCGACTTCAGTTCGCAAGAGAACATGTCAATTGGACCCACGAGCAATGGGCTAGAGTGTTGTTCACAGATGAGTGTCGAATAGCTTTACGTGCTCCAGACGGTCGAGAACGAGTGTGGAGAAAAAGAGGAGAGAGGTTTCTACCCATTACCACCACCCAAACTGTGAGTTTCCATGGAGGCTCAATAATGGTATGGGGAGGTGTAAGTTCCGACGCACGTACAGAGTTGGTCATCGTCGATAATCGGCTTACAGCTACTCGATACATCGAGGAAGTTCTTCAGGAGCACGTAATGCCTTATTCGGGATTCATTGGACACGACCAATTCCTCCTCATGCACGATAATGCACGCCCGCACGTCGCACATTGTGTAGAGGAATATCTGGAAGAGGTTGGAATACAAAAATTACAGTGGCCAGTTCGTAGCCCGGACTTAAATCCAATTGAGCATGTATGGGATATGCTCAAAAGAAAGATAAAGTCCAGCTCCAAACCGCCACAAACTCTAAATGAGCTCCGAAATGCAGCGCTGGCCGCTTGGGACAGCATACCGCAAGTTGATGTCAGAAACATCATTCAAAGCATGCCAGATCGAATGCAAGCGGTTATCAGGGCTAGAGGAGGAAACACCCGATATTAAAACTGATAGACAATAAAGAAACAGACTTAATTTTTAACTTTGTAGTGTTTTTAAAGTGACAATGGAAAGATGTTAATTTTAGTGAAAACATGTTATCTTGAAAAGAAAATTTCGGTGAAGTAAACATTAAATTTCTATGTTCTAAAACCATTAGAGACACTTATTGAATGCATCTACCCTTAATTTACTGTTAAAAAAACGTTTCAGTGCAAATAATCAGCAAATTCACGAGTGGCCAAGTTTCCGTGCCGGTGAGTGTATATATATATATATATATATATATATATATATATATATATATATATATATATATATATATATATATATATATATATATATATATATATATACAAGAATTGCTCGTTTAATTTCAAGATGTATAGTATATTAAGTAAGTCTAAATTGAGCTTCGGGTGTTGATAGGTGTTAATTAAAAAAATATATTAAAATAATAAATATTAATATTTTGCTCCTGTTTATTATGTTTATTGCTCTAAATTATTAATTATCCATTAAAAGTGTTAGATGTTAAACAGAATCTTAAACGAAGTTAATGTATAAAGTGAGTTGATGCACAAATGAGGGTTATTTAACCCTCATTTGTGGTTATTTTATTAATTTATATTATAAACAAAAAATGTTAGTGTATCTATCAGCACATACACCTGTTATACATTTTTATCGTAATTATCTATTATTATAGACTATTTTTTCTTAGCCGTGGTAGCTCAGATGGTTAACGCTCGCTGTAAATACATATAACAGAACGCGAGTAACCCGGGTACGATCGCCGCCGGCACCAATGAAATTGATAATTGCAATTTTAAGACGACATATCGAAAAGGCTATCGCCGTACCGATCCGAGTGAATACATAATTTCTATAAAAACTCGAAGAAACGCCGTCTTAAGGTCTAAAATAGCGTAGCATAGATAAATAAATATGTAGCGTAGCGCCCGCGACGATTAAAAGCGCTTAGAAATTGTCAGAATCTTCAAATATATTTTTTAAAAATTATTGATTCAAGTAATCAAAATAATGAGCAAGTAAATTATGAATATTGATGTTATGAATATATTTGAGTGATTCCCAAGTACATATATAGATTAAGTAATTTCGTTATAATTTCAACTAGGTATAGTGATTTTTTAGAGGTGTTTTCGCAAATAATTATGATCGAGTCAAAATTATACAATCGTGTTTTTGAACAATCAAATTCAAAATAAAGACATGAATTTACTTATATCAAAATTCCACTTTCGTTAGTGGTGTCATTGTCCTATACTATTCGATGAAAGGAGATGCATTTTTTCACGGTGTCGCCTTAAGTGCTGATTTACCACGTGCTCGGTGGTGAAGGAATACATCGTGAGGAAACCTGCATGTCTAAGGAATAAAAAAAGAATATTTCGAAAACAAGTGAAGTTCGCCAACATGCATTTGGGCAGCACGGCGGACACTTCCTTGCCCTAAACCCTCTCAGAAATGAGGGGAGGCCTGTGCCCAGCAGCGGCACGTATATAGGCTGTAACTTTACTTTTACTATTTATAGACTATTTTTAGTTTATGGTATAAAAATTAATTGTACAGTTTATTGAAATAAAAAAATAAACAAACTAAGTACATCTATTCTGCATATTTTATTTATTAATTTTATTAAACAATTAATAAACAAATTACTGTTACTATTTAATTGTATAAAATTATAAATAAATTATTTTAAATATGATGTGATGTGTGAAAATTGTACGATATAATTATAATATATTATTGACTACCATAATATACTTACTTAAATATTATAGTCAGGGTACAGACTTTGTAAATGCATAAACTGACTAGGTATGTATAGATTTTAATGAGTGTTATTTTCTTACGAAAGAAAGTTCCGAGTGACAATAAACCAATACACAATATATTCAACCAAAAAATTTACAGGCAACTATACATTTTTATAAGTCATGGTTATAATAATTATTATCCGTTATTTTGAATAAATTGGGCATGCGCATTTATTACGAGTACAAATAAACAATTGTTATTTAAGGCCCATTTTTCTCATTAAAAAATTAAAAATTACAACTGCATGAATGAAAAAGATCAATTTTATATGCTTTTATATTTAGCCAGGTTAATTCATTCGAGGGATAACATTTATTTAACTATTGAAAACTAGGTCTATATTAATATTGAACCGCTTTAAAGTTAAATAAATATACGTATTTTCGAATATAGAGTCCGCGAATTCTTAATTAAAAAAAAAGAATATCCAATAATATTTTTAAATTCTTAACTGTACCTGTCCAGAATGCAGCAATTTCGACAATAATTGATATTATGTAATATATCATATGTTACAATTCATTCACTCATTTAATATTTCCAACACATAAAACTTCTTAAAAACCTTAAAACTCTACATAACACATAGTGTCACACTTTAATAATTCCGAGCACAGACTGTAAAATTAATTCATTTTCACTTTCATTATGAAAAACAATCTTTAAAAAGTTGTACAACTAGTTCGTAATTTTGGCGGGAGGAAATCGGAACGCGATATAGTTACGCGTTCACGTAACTCAGGCTCTTGGCCAAAACTGAGGTTCATTCTTGCAATGAAATGACCGGTGAGCGACTACATTTTTAAGCTTACGGTCATACTGTACCCTATGTTAAGGAGTTTAGTACTATTATTGCTTACATCACTAAATATTATCGCTGTAAAACCGGTAAGCGCCAACATATTAACACATGCGTGTTTTCTACGTGTTGTTGTTTTGATTTAAGGTTGAATTTTCTCTACATCTTGCCATATTTAAAAATGTCAGAAGATCAGACCACGCGTTGCATAGGTTAATAATTCTTTACAGATGTCTCGTACAGGTATTTTGTGAAAAAAAAAAATGCCCTCGTGGTGTCCCACTGCACTGCGAAAGTTTTATTGCAACAGATTTCGATTGGTGAAATAAAACGTGGTTAATTATCAAGCTTTAATAATTTAGTTCCGTTATATGATGATATATTTTTTTATAAGTTTCGTATAAAATCATTCATCGCCCATATCGTGATTTTTATAAGAAATGACATAGTATTATAGAGTAAAATATCATTGTTGGTTTATAATTATCACAAAGGTAAAAAAGTGAGGTTACAGCCTATATACGTCCCACTGCTGGGCACAGGCCTCCCCTCATTTTAGAGAGGGTTTTAGGGCAAGGAAGTGTCCGTCGCGCTGCCCCAATGCGTGTGAGCGAACTTCACATGTCTTCGAAATATTTTTTTACTTATTCCTCAGACATGCAGGTTTCCTCACGATGTTTTCCTTCACCGCCGAGCACGTGGTAAATCAGCACTTAAAATTGTAATTAACAATTGCATTGGTGCCGGCGGCGATCGAACCTGGGTATATCACGTTCTGTTATATTTACAGCAGGCGTTAACCATCTGAGCTACCACGGCTGTGCTAGTCACGAAGGTGCTAGATAAAAAAATGTCCAGACCGTTGTAAGGATTTGCGCACAGCGGTATCATCATCATTATCTTCATCATCATTACGTAAATGTCTACTAATGAACATGATCCTCTACTTTAAGAGGATATACCAGGTGGATTGGCGGTCGCAGTCCCAGGCGTTTCTCATCAGTTGAGGAGCTGACACTGCTGCGATGTGGATCACTGGTCTTGGTTACGTCTAGAATCAGTAGCAAATGGCATAAAATAGATTAGATTTAATTGTTGTTATAGGTTAGGGTGACAAACGAGCACACAGTCCACCTGATCGTAAGTGGTTGCTGTGGCACATACATCCCCATATATCCTCGATTACATATCAAAATGCAGATGCGTTGTCACCCTTGAAGACTAAGATGGAATGCCTCGTTTCCAGTAGAAAAGGGTCTCCGGATCTCTATACTCACCATACGAAACACAGCGGCCTCAAGCTACTATTTTACGCAGGTATTCTGTGAGAGCGTGGTACTTCCCCGGTCGAGCCGACCCATTCGTGTTACAACTATACTACTAATATAGCTGCAGCATGGTTCTACCACGTATAATTTGCCTTTGTATTTTTTTTTGCCTGCCTTTAATTGCCTGTGTATTGACGAATAATGATAATAAAGTAATAGTGGCTTTATTATTATTACTAAAACGTGAATATGATACTATCCAAGCGAAAACGTAATAAATATACTCTTTTATCTTTTTATCGCAACTGTCACACCTACATATTGTATCTACCATTTATGACGTATGGTATCATTTTTATATTAATGCAGTTTTTACCGGCCTATTACAAAAGAGTAAGAGCTCTTTTCTTGAAGGTCCCCAGGTCGTATCGGTCCGGAAAAGCCGCCGGTGATAAACAATTCCACAGAGAAGTTGTACAAGGAAGAAAACTGCTAGTAAAATGCACATTGGTGGACCGCCAAGCATCCAGATTGTGAGGATGTTATCTTAAATTTTGACGCGATTTGCGTTCATGAATTATATAATGTGTATATTGTTGTGTTATGTACATCACTGGTTGATGCCAAAACAAAGTTTTTTTTTGAAATAAAATAGAGACTTTCTATAAAGAGTATTCGAATTTCGAATTTGGGCAGTGCAACCCAGTAGCCGCGACGAGGTAGTTGCGACCGTGGTTGCGATGCACCGCTCTATGGGGATTTGCATAGGCCCGGTTTACATTTTGAAAAGTGGCAAGTGCGAGTGGCAAGTGCAACTGAAAAATGACAAGTGCATATTTTATTCCCACTTATCACCTGTCACTGGCTGTTCACACGCACTAAGCACTTGTCATTTGTCAGTTGCACTTTCCGCTCGCACTTGTCACTTCTCAAAATGCGAACATAGGTAGCAATCATAGACTACACTCGATTAGGAATCACACCACGCCCCATGCTTCTTTTTTGTCACAGCATCAGCGCTGGTACACCGATCGCTCTGGAAGCAATCCTGGTGACGCTTGTACTCGTTATTATGATAATACGTAAAATACCGTTCTTAATGGCAAAGATGACGAGTATTTGGTTGAAGTTGCTCAAAATTTTCCTGTTTACGACACTTGACTCAAATATTGAAAATATTGTTCGCGATAATATTTGGAAACTAGATTGTACAACCAGTGCGTGTTGCCAGTGATGACTTACGGATCTGAGACGTGGTCCTTCACTGCTGGCCGTATGAGGACGCTCAAGGTCGCTCAGCGAGCTATGGAGAGGGCTATGCTCGGAGTTTCTCTGCGTGATAGACTCAGAAATGAGGATATCCGCAGTAAAACCAGAGTGACCGACATAGCCCAACGGATTAGTAAACTGAAGTGGCAATGGGCCGGCCATATAGCTCGAAGAACCGATAACCGATGGGGAAGAAAGGTTCTCGAGTGGCAGCCTCGTACCGGTAGGCGTAGTGTAGGGCGACCCCCCACTAGATGGAGTGACGACCTGGTAAGATATGCAGGAAGTCGATGGATGCAGGTGGCTCAGGACCGTGCTTTGTGGCATTACTTGGGGGAGGCCTATGTTCAGCAGTGGACTTGTGAAGGGCTGTAAGGATGATGATGATGATGATAATATTTGGGAGTATATTACATGAAAACTGAGTGAGACCAGTACTCATGTTCATCTACAGCACATATTTTAATATTATGAAAAACAGATTTCGCTAAATATTTTTTATTTTTCTTAACACAGTGGAAACACATCAGCTTTAAACTGTTTTTCTTCTCATTCATACGTGGTAGAGCCACACTGTAGTTCTATTATGGTTGTAGCACGAATGGGTCGGCTCGACCGGGGAACGACCACGCTCTCACAGAATACCAGCGTGAAATAACAGCTTTAATACTGCTGTGTTTCGTATGGTGAGCGTAGAGATCCGGAGACCCTTTTTTACTGGAAACGAGGCATTCCATCCCAGTTCTCAGGGGTGACAACGCATCTGAATTTTGATTCTTAATCGAGGATAGATGTAGATATCTATGGGTTACAGCAACCACTTACCTTCAGGTGGACTGTGTGCTCGTTTGTTGCCCTATCTTAATATACATATAAATTACGTGTCACGTTGTTTGTCCGCGGTGAAGTCCTAAACTACTTAACCGATTTTAATCAAATGCCGTGTGCAGTTCAGCCCAAGTTGAGAGATAGGATAGTTTTTTTTGCCCATGAGTGACCCACAATTTTTTTTGCCAAAATAAGGATTTATAATAGGGCATGACAGAGTGTCGTCGAAAAGGGCAGTGTTGGATGTTACCATTTGTTAGCTTGTAAGCATTTACCTTATAAATAAATAAATAAAAAGAAGCAAGTTCGTTTCTTGAAGGTTCTTAGTCTTGTTGGTTCAGATGATAGGTATACATATTTAATAAGTGAAGAATCCACAAAATCAATTCAGCCGTTTTCGATAAATCGGTGATCATACACAAAAAGAACATCCGCTTCAAATATAGAACCTTCTCGTTTTTCGAGTTTGGTTAAAAACTGAGACAGCCCGCACATTGCTTTATATGAATGCTGCAATAAAAGAATTTCTGTGCACTACAAAAGCAAATTACGGTTTTATTTTTATGCTATCTCAAATAACAGATGGATCATTTGTAAAGTTAAGTACTCATATTTTAAAATATGTACGTGTACACTAGTGGGCACGGCAGACGTCGTCCTAAAATGTTGAAATAAATAAAAACTTAGAACCCGATTGCGGCGCCATCTACCGGGTCCAATTTGAATGTAAACCATCCAGGAAGGAGGAGTTCAGTGACAATATTAATAATAATGTCCTCCAGACCGAATTCCGGCCACGGCGGTCTGCCTCAACGGAGGCTAGCCATCGGCGCAGGACAGTATTATAGTGCCCAAGTGTATGCGCAAGCACAGGTGCACCCTCTATTCCCTCACTCTCATAATCCGATGGGACGGTAAACCGACATGACCGGAGAGAGATTAGGCGCAGGACCAACGGCTTTAAGTGCTTTCCGTGGTACGGGGGTGAGACACCGCCAACTTCCTGACTCCGGGCAGCTACTGAGAATTTCTTGAAGGAAAACTCAATAATTTATTTTTTGGCCCTACCCGGGATTCGAATCCAGGACCTCATTCACAGGATCAGTAGTCGCACTACTACAACCACTAGACCAACGAGGCAGTCAAAAGTCTGCGATTAAACACACACACACACATATATAAGACTATACTACACTGGTAAGACATGCAGGAAGTCGATGGATTCAGGTGGCTCAGGACCGTGCTTTGTGACATTACTTGGGGGAGGCCTATGTTTAGCAGTGCACTTGTGAAGGGCTGTAATGATGATGATGATACATATATATATATATATATATATATATATATATATATATATATATATATATATATATATATATATATATATATATATATATATATGATAACACATAATACGTACTACTACCTACTACCTCACTTGCTTCTTTCGCATCCGTACATACTTGTCGATTAAGGGTACTCTTTATTGTTCCCATCTTCCACATATCGTCACTTTTGTCGACTTCCACCGTACCCTTACCTACACCGCATCTTTCTCCTGCACCAAAAATTTGCTTTGTCACATTTTCTTCATACATTCTTTCTGCTTGTCCAAACCACTGAAGCATTCCTTGTTTAATTTTGATCACCGCATCTTGCTTACTACACTTTTCGATTATCATACAATTTCTCACCCCTAACATACATCTTAATTACCGCATTTTTATAGAATAAGGGTGACAAACGAGCACATAGTCCTCCCGACGACCTGGTACGTGGATGCTGATGTGGAGGATGATAGACATCTACATTTATTTATCCTCGGTTAAGAATCAAAACGCAAATGCGTTGTCATCTCCGAGGACTAAGGTGGAATGCCGCGTTTCCAGTAAAAAAATGGTATCCGTATCTCTACACTCACATAAGAAACACAGCACTATTAAGCTGCTAATCAACGCTGGTAACCTGTGAGAGCGTGGTCCTTCCCCGGTTGAGCTGACCCATTACAATAGTTTTACTCTTGCTTTTTCTGCCACACAAAATTTTTGATGTCATACATTACCGATTCACAGCTTTGTGTATGGAGAGTAGAAGTAAGGAGTACCAACTCCCATAGTGGAGTAGTTGAAAAAGTGTCCATCTGTAAGCAGTAAATGAAAAAACAGTTCAAAAACTCTCCACAACAGCGCTGGAGTAGCTACTGGGATGAAATGAACTTAGCAGTTGTCGACAATTTAAGTGTGCAGCTAAACTGCTCAGTAGCTTTAAAATCATAAAGTATAATCATCATCATAAAGTTATTCCCATCCCGTCGAAAGGTGTTCAGCTCTCCCTCTTCGCAGACGACACTGCTATCTACTGCAAAGGTATCTCACTACCTTTCATACGGAACAAGATTCAAAAGTCAGTTGATGACCTAGGAGCTTGGTTCAAAAAATGGCGCATCGATGTGAACCCGGAGAAGAGCTCCGCCGTTCACTTCGATTATAAACGACGCCGTCTCAAAAACACTCCACCAATACGTATGCTAGGGACCCCTGTCCCCTGGCATACGACCGCCAAATATTTAGGTGTAACTCTAGACACAGGGCTCACTTTCAGGCCCCACGTCAAGAGAGTAACCCGTCACGCACGGTTTTATCTGAGTAGGCGTAGAGTAGTATCAACAGTATGTTGGGCCGACACAGTAAAATATCCCTTAGAAACAAGCGTACCCTTTATAAGGTCTGTATACGACCAGTCATGTCATACGTGGGCCCCGTTTTTGCCCACGCCAACCCTAAAATTATTAATGAACTCCAAATAGTTCAAAACCTTTTCTGTCGTCGAGCTGCGAACGCACCTTGGTACGTCCGTAATGCTGACCTTCATCGGGACCTAGAGCTCCCCACAATCCAACAATTTCTCCAAAAACTCTCTGAGAACTTCTTCAAAGCCTCAGAGTCGCACTCAAATCATTTAATTCGTGAGGCAGCTACTTATGCAGCCCCACCCCCCTCTCGCTATTGAGTCCGCAGGCCGAGAAACTCTCTCTCGGACCCGCCTAATAAACTAACAAACGACCTGAACTGCCTCCTGGCGGCTCAGGCCAACTCTAATTAAATTAAATTATCTACTCCTAATTAATTTGCCTTCGTAGGCACTTCATCAGCGGCTCGTAGCCGCCTGCGCCCTCTTTTCCCAAAAGAGGGTCGCTCACGATAAGGCACAATAATGCTTGTCGAAAAGGGTAGAATAACGTCTGCCTGGCAAGCTAGTATAATAATATAAAAGTTGTGAAAAACTTGAGCAACACGCATTGATCGCGAGCTATAAATATTTTATTTTATCCTGGTGATCCTGATGAGGATACTAGGATAAAGTTATAAATAATTGTATTTTTATCGGTACTTGATACGATACAGGTTGGTGAAAATAACATTAAAATATTTAGTTACATAGATCAATAGACAGATATATTCAAGCGAAGTTGATGAAAGCGTGTTAAAAAGATAACATTTACAAATAAGAGCTTCAGAAATCGGTGCTAAGACATTGTATATAGAAAAATTCAACCACAACTACAGATACTGTTATTTGGATTTTCATTAAGTTTAATTGTTTAAAGACTTAGGGGGAATATCACAAGCTCAAGGTAACAATAATGTCGTCTGAACAGTAACATTAAAAGGTCATCCTCTATTTTCCTCATAGAATACTATAATACATACATAATAGAACGGGGGAGTGGGCGGAGCCCGTGTAGCCACAAAAATTCCACTAACATATTAATTCACACGTATAAATGTCAACACGAGATGTGTTTTGACGTTACAATCGTTTCCAAATTTCGCACGCAAATTATTTAGAAAATAACAAATTGCACACTATTTACATATAAATATCTATGTATTGAAATTTACACGATTTTTTAATGATGATTTTGTACATTAATCAAAAAAACGTGTAAATTTACTCCGTCTGTAAAAACAGCAAATTGGGTTTGTAGTAGTGATAATACGATGTTATTGCTTGTATGTGTGCTCCCGGCGACGCCGAATCTCGCACAAAATAAATTTGACAGCCATTCTATTGTGTATTTTATTTTATTATATTTTCCTACTCATATGGTAAAATTCTCTCTCCAAATTGATATGGGACCACTCGTAAAGTATTCAATTAATAATTAAAAGACGAATCTCACTTTGGAATATATCTCCATTTGAAACGCGCTTAGCTGACGGGTTGGTAACTACAGTTTTTAGTGATTCTCGGGTAAATAGTTGTAGGGAGTATGGGTTAGTTAGTTAGTGACGAGAACCAAAATCCTATTGCTCTTCTTTTTTATTTACCGCTTTGTAATAGTACCGGTGGACTTAAGAACCTCGTTGCAAGAATAGCTTGACAGGTGGATTTACGATCGCAGTGCTAGACATCTCGCACCATTGACGCAGATGCCCGTCGTGCGTTTAACATTTTTTTTTATAAATCATGACTAAAGAAAGATGTTTATATCGCCATCTATCGGACAACGATAAAACTAATACATAAAAGAACATATGAAAATTGTTTTTGTATAATAGATAAATATTTGAATAATCAATAACCTTTTTATATAATGATTTCTTATATTTACGCGAACACTACACATTTAAATAATACTAGTTTTCACGGATTTCAACAGGCATATAAACTTTTTTATATACCCGACATTTCGAGCACTTAATAGCACCCATTCACCTGCGTGACCATGAATGCTGTAAAGTGCTCGAAACGTCGAGTATATAAAAAAATTAAATACGTGATAAAACCCGTAAAAACTAGTATTATTTAAAACTTTTTATAGTATATTAATGTACCAAGAATTTGAAATAACGTCTTAAATTTTATGCTTTTTTCCCTGTTAACAGTCAAAATATTTTATTTCATTAATAATAAATATGTACAATTTTTGCAGATTAGCTAATTTATATCTCCTTAATGTTTTTTGTAACGTCTGTTAAAGGTTACTAAGTGATAAGTATTTTGTATTAAGTACTTAATTAACATTGTAATTTGTATTAAGGCCTTATTGTTTTTTTTTATAGGAGACGGGGCAAACGAGCATACGGCTCACGTGATGGTAAGTGATTACCGCCGCCCATTAACATCTGAAACACCAGAGGAATTGCAGATGCGTTGCCGGCTTTTTAAAAATGAGTAGGCTCTTTTCTTGAAGGTCCCTAAGTCGTATCGGTCCGGAAAAATCTCTGGTGGCAGTCGATTCCACAAGGAAGTTGTGCGAGGATGAAAACTTCTTTTTAATCGCACAGTGACGGACCGCCAGCATCCAGATGGTATGCATGGTATCATGAGTTTTGTCGCAATTTGCGTTGGTGAAATTGTGCGGCTGGAATTAGTCCGAACAATTCCTCAGAGTACTCCCCGTGGTAGATGCGAGAAAATATTCTCTTACGCTTCCACCCACAAGGTAGAGCAACGCTGCAGCTATATTATGGTTGTAGCGTGAATAAGTCGGCTCGAGCGGGGTAGGACCACGCTCTCACGGAATACGAACGTAAAAATAGCAGCTTAATGCTGCTGTGTTTCGTATGATAAGTGTAGAGATCCGGAGACCTTTTTTACTGTAAATTTTGTCTTAGCCTTAGCTTGACAAACCAACAATCGCTAGGCGCAAACAACGCATCTGCATTTTGCTTCCTAATTGAGAATAAATATTTTAATTCTTGCTTAAGCTTCTTAATCGAGAATTAAAATTTTATACGTGGTACAGCCATGCTACAGTTATATTAGTAGTATAGTTGTAGCACGAATGGGTCGGCTCGACCGGGGAAGGACCACGCTCTCACAGAATACCAGCGTGAAATAGTAGCTTAATGCTGCTGTATTTCGTATGGTGAGTGTAGAGAACCGGAGACCCTTTTTACTGGAAACGAGGCATTCCATCTTAGTCCTCACGGGTGACAACGCATCTGCATTTTAATTCGTAATCGAGGATAGATGTAGATGTCTATGGGCCACAGTAACCACTTACCATCAGGTGGACTGTGTGCTCGTTTGTCACCCTATCCTATAAAAAAATAAATAAAAAATAAATATAGATTTCTATGATCCAGAGCATCCACTTACCATCAGGTGGACTGTGTGCTCGATTGTCACCTATATTCTATAATTTATTTACTATATTTTACTAACTGCTTCGTTGGTCTAGTGGTTGTAGTCGTGCGACTACTGATCATGAGGTCGTGGGTTCGAATCCAAAAAAAATATTATTGAGTTTTTCGCTGCCCGGCGTCAGGAAGTTGGCGGTGTCTCACCCCCGTGCCTCTGAAAGCACGTAAAGCCGTTTGTCCTGCGCCTGATCTCTCTCCGGTCGTGCCGGTTTACCGTCCTATCGGATTACGAGAGTGAGGGAATAGAGAGTGCAACTGTGCTTGCGCATACACTTGGGTACTATAATCCTGTCCTGCGCCGATGGCTAGTCTACATTGAGGCAGGTATATTTGGCAGGATTATTATTATAATCTATTATATCTATATATATTATGTCTTCGGACTGGCAACGCATTTGCGTTTCGATTCTTAGCTGGGATAGATGTAGCAGTCGAAATGCTATTATCAATATAACCATCAGATTGACTGTATGCTTGTTTTATCACAAGTGCTTATAAAAAAAGCTCCATAAATTTAACAGATATGAAGATAAAAATAGATAAACTTTTACATTAATTTTTATTTGGCTACAAATTCAGACCAACGAAGAAAAATAGACGGAGCGTACATTATGGTAGGATAGCCCAAGAGGGGATTTTTTGGATTTACTCAAGCGCGTCAAATTAAGGTAAGGTGGGTTAATTACGAGCTAAAAAGAGTGCATTGACATTGACGCTGTCTTGACATTCTCGTGCGTGGCCGAATTTTATTTTATTTTGAAGGCAATAATGCAAAAATATCTAAAAACGTAATCCGCCGATTTGCACAAGCCGAAATATTAAAAAATCGCCTATGAAGATGAAAGTAAAGCATGTATATCCCACTCCACCCTCTTCCCTTTCACTTTTCTCTTATATCTGACCCTCTCGTGCCATCCCCACCCATTCAGTCACGTTTTATGGTTATTGGGAAAAAAGGAAAAAAGTCATGAAAAAATTATTACTGGCAGTCAGATTATTAATATCCTTCAAAAAAATCGTCAGATTTTAAAGTTACCATAACTTGGACCTCAAGATGAACCTTCTGTATAATAATCTGATACGCTCGAGTATATCAATATGGCGGATGTTTTTCGCATTTACAAAAATTTACTACAAGCTTGTGTCACATCCGAATCATCAGTCTTTTGAATGGGAATATTTTAGGGTCCACTTAACAACCGCTTTGAAGATCTGACGCGCTGGAATTATTTTTTTAGCATCTCTATTAGTTTTTATTAGTTTTTTCATTTTTTTAAATATGTAACCCTTCCCCCACCACTGGAAGGGGAACAATGTACAAACTTTTTCTTCCTATCAATTAATCTACAAAATCTATTAGGTCCCCACGACGCTCGAGTAAATCCGCATTTAGCATCATAGGGCCCGCTACTATTACAAGTGACTGCGAAACTAAGACAAAACTATGCTTAACTTATCGTAAAAACGCCCTCGCTCACACACATACATGCTTAATCATTTGTAACCAACATCATAGATGTAGGTGTGTACGTCGCGCACACACGGTAAACTTACGCAAACAAAAAATTGAGCGTGTGTGAGTGTCAAAAATAGATTATAGTGCAAGTGACGCCAAAACCGCGGCGTTCCCTCTATCTTTCTTTGTTGGTCTAAGGCTTCAAAACCAAAGTTTCTACTTTCTATATTTAAAATAGATCCACAGATAAACTATAATTACTTTTTAAATTAAAATGTGTTTATGCGATCAATTCCATCGGTTAGTGATAAAGATACATATCAATTAATTTTAGTGTGGGCCCTCTCTGAAGCGACAATATCATTTGTATTTCCGCTACGCGCTAGAGATGCAATAGGTTATCGATATTGTAATATATAACATAGATAAATTAGTTAAATGGCGAAGTGAAACGCTGTTTGTTGGCTGATTGCCTTTATATTATTGTTAATTTATTCATTCTTTATTGTAGCTTAGAAGCTTTCATTGGGTTGACGTAATGCCTTTGGGCATTCTCTGTCAATCGCTTTAGGAGAGGGAGAAAGTGCTGGCGGTCTCAGACTTCGATGAAATTAAAATGTAACAAAAGAAATTGCTTGTGATGGGTACATTAATTAACAAGTCATTATAAGAAAGATTGCAAGTCAGACGAAAGTGATGGTTTTTGAAAGAGAAGAAAGTAAAACAATATGTGTAATAAGAACAGAAGGGGAGCTGGTGGAACAAACGGATGAGTTTGTGCATTTAGGATGTTTGTTTAGCAGGGACAGTAAATATGACAAAGATTTAGAGAGACGAGTGAGCGCTGGGCATAGAGTATGTAGGGGATGAGAGCAAAGTGACGCCTAGATATTTGGCCGATTTTTTCCAAGGGATTGGGCGGTCGTATAGAGAGATCGTTTTTGGTTTAGAACCTGCTGTTGAATTCCGTTGAAAGTATACTGCTACAATTTTTTCGGGATTCACGTCAATTCTCCATTGGCGGAACCATTCACCTAGGCGATTGGTGGCTTTTTGGAGCTTTAAAGATAGTCTATTTTTGTTGTAGCCTGAGACATAGAATGCCGTATCGTCGGCGAAGAGTGCGGTGTTCACCACGGGGTCTTTTGGGGATATCACTCGTGAAGAGTGTGAAGAGGAGTGGAGATAGGACGGAGCCTTGTGGGACCCCGGCCTTGAGGAAGCGTTTCGAATAACGGGTTCCCTCCACACGATATCGAAAAGTGCGGTTCGAAAGGAAGGCTCGTATGATGTGCGCGAGCCTATCGGGCACGTTTAGTTTGTACAGCTTGTAAATCAAGCCGTCGTGCTAGACCTTGTCAAACGCCTTCGCGATATCGAAGAAGAGGGCTCCCGTGTTTCGAGACTTTTTCCTTGTTGGGTTTTGGTTGAAGCCATACAGAATGTATTCTGTTAGCCGATGAATCTGGTGGGTGCATGAGTGATTGGCTCTAAAGCCAAACTGCTCATCTGGGAGGAGTCTGTTAGATTCGGTGTAAAGACGGAGGCGCTTGTGAATAATGCGCTCGTATAGTTTACCCAAAGTGTGAGTAGCTAGAGGGACGATTACGCGGTTTACCCGGTTTTGGGATCCCTATTAAGTCTGCTTCTTTCCAGATGTTCGGCAAGGAGCAGTTTGTGAGAAAAATGTTGAATATTCCTACAAGGAGGTAAATAAATGGCGCCGAAAGGGATTTGATCACCTTGTTGCTGATGCCGTTTGGCCCAGGGGCTGATCTATTCTTAAGGCTTTTGATGGTTTCGGTGACTTCATCTACTGTCACAGGATCGAGTGGTTCACCCGCTGGTGGCAGCGCAGACCTACGTTCTACTTTCGTTTCTACCTCTAGTAGGTGAGCGGGATCTGTTGGAGCGGTGGATGGCGTGCACTGGTACTCTAGACTGTCGGCTAGGCATTCGGCTTTTTCGAGATCGTCTAAGGCGAGATCAGGGTGGTCCAGCCTCACGAGAGGTGGCATCGGTGAGGATTTGTCAGCTTTAAGAGCTCTCGTTAGTTTCCAGAAGGCGTCTTGGGATGGTTCGATACCTTCTAAGAGGTTATCCCAGCTATCATTTCTAAATTCGACTACTCGTTGTTTAATCTCGTTTTCTAGAGAACGTACCCGAAGTTTATTGGCTTCCGTGCGGTAGCGGTCATAAGTTTTAAGCGCGGAATTCTTCGCTCTAATCAGCCGTCGAACATCCGCCGGAAGTTTCGTGTATTGATCGCTCGACACACGAACCCTACGGGAGCATTCTTCGACCGCTGATGTGAGGTGAGTCGAAAGAGCGCTAACCGCCCTATCGGCCTATCTTGTCAGATATAGTGTCCAAATGCTGGGAGTTCGTAGACTTAAGTTTGACCTCAAGTTTGCGCCAGTCGACAATGGTTTTGGTCTGAGGGGCCTCACCTGCCGGCCGGCCCAGTTGTAAAACGACCGGCCTGTGGTCTGAGACTAGTTCGATAATAACCTCTATCGAATTAATAGTAAGCCGGATGTCTTTTAGCAGTGCTATATCAAGAACGTCCGGATGTTGGTTATTGTATAAGGATAGCGTGTTGGACTCTCGGGAGCGATAACGTCGAAGTTAAGTCTCTCCGTGAGGTCTCTTAAAATAATTCCATTAGGATTGTTAACGTTATAATTCCAGCTAACGTGTTTGCTATTTAGGTCTCCCGCGATTAATACGCAAGGTCCTAGGTTTAATAGAGCCGATATGTCGGTATCTAATATACTTTTTAAAGGAGGCAGGTATGCTGATGCAACTATTATTGGCGGATGGCCAGTAAGTGCTATCCTACAGACCGACGATTCTAAGTTAGTAAGCGGCGGAGTATCTATCGGTACACATTGCAAGGACCTTTTGTAATAGATCAAGGTGCCACCTTTAGGTCCGGTCAGCCTAGCCAGCAGCCAGCTCAGTGAGACTGTCGGTGGGGCGGCTCCCCCCGCACAACCTCTATGTTATCTAACCACTGATCCACACGGCTCCTATTGTCATTATCGAGACTTTCCCTATCGGTTTCTTCTTGTAACTGTGCAATGTCCCTAGCGTATTTCTTCTTGATTAAATCTTCCTGAATCTCTAACTGTTTTTTGCGAATCGCGGCGAGCTCTTCTGCTGCGTTAAATTCTAATTGCCTAATTCTGGCTATCGCTCTAGCTGTCGACCGGGCTGAACGAACTGACGGGGCGCGCGGTGCGGGCCTATTTACAGCGTCGATTGCTACGGGCGCGGCGGGTTGCATCGTTAAACTAAACTCTGTTGCCGGAACATCTTCTATAATCGCGGCGAGTGTATCGGTACGCAGCGCGGTTGTACTACTTTCAAATTTCTCACTTGTCGACACGGACATAACGGGGCGCGGTATCGCGGCAACGGATACGGACGGGGGCGCGGGCATAGTTGCTGGCGTCGGCGCGGGTGAGACGAAGGGCGCGGATGTCGACAGATAATCGAGTGGAGACGCGGGGGCGTCTTCGAACACGCGTACTCCTACCGACGTTTCGTCGTCGTTCCTGGCTTTCTGGCTGCTGCTTGTTTTACGCATGGTCCCACGTTGCGGCTCCCGATCGTCTTCAAAAAGACGCACGTATGGGTTGACGTTTCCGCTACAAGGGGCGTTAACAGACGAATACCGTTTGACACCGTTAGGTGGTATTCGGCCGGCCGCGTAAACGCGGTAGAAACAGGACAGTTAGTCGTTAAAACGACTAACGACGTTGATGGTTGACGAAGATTCAGAAACAGGGTAAGATTTGAGATAATCTTCTTTCTTCACTGATGATCTTGATCTTCTATACTCTTCAATCCGGCGACTATGCATCAAAGAAATGTAGGGGATGAGAGCAAAGTGGACTGTATATTTATTTATTCTTCTTGTGTATACGCTAGGGATTACTATTATTGCAAATTGAAAATGAATTTAAACTAACTATTACTGAGCCTAATCCTGTGACATCTGTCTGACTAAATAAGGTTGAGTTGAAATTAAAACAGTTAAGAAATAATTTACTATATTTACAACTATTTACAACAATTATTTATGCGGCAGTTATCACTAAACCTATCAGGGATGTTTACGGCTTCTTGCTTGCTTGTTCATTCCTATTTGGCCGCTTGCTGTCGCTCGAATGCCGAAGCTGTTTTCTAGATGTTAGCGCTGTTAGTCTATGCGACTCTTACAGCTACATCTGACTCGCGGGGGACGTGTCGACGGTGGGTGCGGTGCGGGCGACGGACGATAATCTTCGCCGTCCGCAACAGAGTATATGAGGCTCTTCACTCTATTGTGAGCAGTCGTAACGTGTCAAAAATGCATGTATAGCAACTCACACTGCTGTATTAGTCCCTACCTTAATGTACTCGTATGGCAGTGAAACTTGGGTGTTGCAGAATAAGAGTAAAATAAAGGATGTAGCAATGCGGTCATGAAGGAGTATGTTAAGGCTGAATGAATGATGAATACGAATATATGAAGGGGGATATATGCTATATGAAATGGTTAGAAATTGTATGGGAAAAGAAAAATGTGGTGGCAACATGATGTTATGACCAGGAATAAGGAAGATACTTCGGTGGTTCGGTCATGTAGGCATGTCATGGACTGAGTGACGAATGACAAGCTTAGGTTGCAGAAGCGAGCGACATAGTCGGATAGGGGCGCCTTAGACGGAATCTGCATCGCATCCAAATTGGCCAATATATTAAAGATGGAGAGCGTATACCCTTCACCGACAAGCATTCATGCGGTAGGTATGTGGAAGTAAAAAAAATGAGAGACGTGTGTCACGGTCGTCCCAAATGGCAGTCCATAGTCTCTGCCTTATGTATGTATATATAATTCAATTAGGTGGATAATATTATTATTTCAAAAAGGTTCGTTCTATATGGCATTCAAGCTGTACAACCACTTACCTAACTCTATAAAAACTCTCCGGGGAAGTAAATTTGATAATAATTTAAAACAACTCCTTCTTGATAAGGCTTAATAACAAAAATAAATGTATACTTACCTAGCTATTATAATGTGCAAAATTGTAAGTTAAGATAGTTATGATTTATATTAAATGTCAGTACTTGTTATAATGTAATTAATGTTAAATGTTTATAATATAATTAATATTAAGTGTTTAGTTTCCGTAAGTAATTTGCAGTGCTCTTATGGGTCTCTTGTTTGTGACTTAAACATTTTTGTAACGCCTATGTAGCAACTCTTGTTGCAATAAATGAATATGAATAATATGTCGTTGACCTTGCTGCTCAGTGGTAAGCGCAATATTAACTTATAGACCTAGGTTTGACTTCTCAAGACCAAATTTTAAAAGGTATACGAATTAAAATGACAGCCTAATTAAGTCACAAGCATTAGCACCCCACTTGTAATTTTTTTTTACAAAATATAATAACTATAACATCCGACAGTACAAATAAACTTACAAAAGTTTTTCCATTACCGCCGAGGTTTTAGGTTTTAGGTTAGGTTGGAGGTTTCCGAGGTTGTAGGTAGATTCCAAAGAGCAGCGAAATATTCGGACCACGCGTATTAAATATGGGTTTATAGAGAATAATTGTGAAAAACTACTTACTACTAACTTCTAACTTAATAATAATAATATTCCACAACTATCACACAACGCCATCTAGTCCCAAGCTAAGCAGAGCTTGTGTTATGGGTACTAGACAACTGATAAACATACTTATATATTTCTAAATACATAAATAGTATAGATAAATTACACCCAGACACAGAACAAATGATCGTGCTCATCACACAAACGTTTGTCCTGGGTGGGAATCGAACCCACGACCTCCGGCATAGCAGTCAGGGTCACTAACAACTAGACCAAGAGGCCTGTCAAACTTAGTAGGGCCTATTTCTTGACCTTAGATTCCATTGGGGTAGGTACCATCCTCTTATCCGAATATGTTTCAGTCTGACGAGTAAAAAGAATCTGTGCAATTACAGGCTGCGAGGCATTTCATTTAAGTCCTTATAGGTGAGAACGCAGTTGTAGCCTTTTTGTTTGAAGTTGACTGTTATACGTGGTAGAGTCACACAGCAGCTATATTATAGTTGTAGCACGAATGGGTCGGCTCGACCGAGGGAGGACCACGCTCTCACAGAATACCAGCGTAAAATAGCAGCTTAATACTTTTGTGTTTCGTACAGTGAGTGTAGAGATCTGGAGATCCTTTTTACTGTAAACGATTCATTCCATCTTAGCCCTCAGGGGTGATATCACACGGATGATGCGCTTTCGTTTTGATTCTTAATCGAGGATAATTGTAGATGTCTGCTGGCCACAGCCACTTATTATCAGGTGAACAGTGTGATCGGTTGTCACCCTTATTCTATAAAAAGGTGACCATAGACTACAATAGCAACATCCAATCGGGTGAACTCAATGTTCAAGTGAAAAAAGAATAAAAGTATTGTTAACAGATAATAAATATATATATATATATATATATATATATATATATATATATATATATATATATATATATATATATAAATTACGTGTCACGTTGTTTGTCCGCGATGAACTTCTAAACTACTCACCCGATTTTAATTAAATTGCACACCGTGTGCGCTTTGGTCCAACTTGAGAGATAGGATAAAATAGAGAGTTTTCTGCCCATGAGTGACCAAATTTTTTTTTTCGAATTTAAGGGGATTTTTAATAGGACACGACAAAGGGTCGTCGAAAAGAGCAGAACAACGTCTGCCTGGCAAGCTAGTACATTTATAAAAACACTGTGTACTGTATTCTATCTCATTCTCGCGCAAGTTAAATCCTATGTGTGTGGCTAACGTGTGTATATGTTTGTCTCTTTCTAGTGTCGCTTTTTCGTTTCATCGAGTTTAAATTACAACGATTTTAAAGAAGTTTTCACTTCAAAAATATTTAAAACATCTTTCGTCTAATCGTAAAACAACGTCTCATTCTCTCGCAGGCTAAATCCTAAAGATGTATACGTTTTTCTCTTGTTAGTGTCGCTTTCTTGCTTCATTGAGTTCAAATTACAACGATTCTAAAGAAGTTTTCACTTCAAAAATATTTAAAACATCTTACCTCATTGTCTCGCAGGCTAAATAGTACAGATGTATACGTTTGTCTCTTTTTCGTTTAATCGAGTTTCAAATCACAACGGTTCTATATAAGAATTCACTTTAAAAATATTTAAAATATCTTCGCGTAATTGTCGAAAGAGAAGACTATGAAAAATTCAGTTTAACCCGGACGTAAACTAATAGACGTATCATTCGAATCAAAAGAATATTTTATATTATTTGCCCCAGCGGCTGTTAGTCGACCGCTCCCGAACTGTCCGCTAGGGTTGTACTGTCACGCAAATTAATTAAAATGGTTCACACTACATGTGCAGTAAGAAATTTTGGGTCGTCCTCATTTAAATATAAGGAAAGTTTTCACATATAAAGGATTTGTTTAAACGTGAAATAAAATAAAATCAGTTTTTTTTAATTACTAACATTTCTGACAACCCTAGAAATGTATTGTTCTCAGCTCATATAAGCAACAGGAGATATGCTCAGTAGTTGAAAATGTATCGGAATCCGGTGTCTCCAGTTGGCCCCTACCACGCGCCAACTACTACATAGGCACAGCAATAGATACACAATCGCGCACACACTCGCATTTTATAAATCAAAACATACTACACAACCAATTATAAACCTTATCTCATCATACGAAGCGTGCATTTACCATGCACCGTACAAAACTTATTCACACAAAAACATCTGTCGCTATCATTCACTCACAAAAGCCGGCAGCGGCTGCTTCACGAAACTATCGTGTGAGTGAGAGTATCAGTAAAACACTTATCCATTGCGCTATTAGACCAGCTGATTCACAGGTCGATTTGCACTAAGCAAGCAATGGTTTTTGTTCCTAAAGAAAACATTTGATTTGGTTTTTCATCGTGTTTCTAGTACCACGAAGTAATGTTTTAATAAATTGTATAAGAAAAACATTAATATTTTAGTACTTACGTGTGAAATGAGATGCCATCTTTCATGTAATTCACAATACAGCTGTTATTTTTGCAAAAAATCACTGAACAACGCGGCATTTTGTCAAAAATCACGAGCAGTGAAGACGTCACAAGTTGACATTCGACTAATTACCGAAACTGGCATCAGGCCGCTTTGCGGCCAGATGCGTTCGCAAGTGCCACGCCTCCTTGCCATATCTCCTGTTGTTTATATGATCTGAGGTATTGTTTATGTCGGCTTGACTGACTGTATGTTCTGCTTGGACTGTGGCATGGCTTTTTGTTTCACATGGGTAAATGCCTACGCATACCTGCCTCTCGGGGGCAAGGACGGGTTATGTCGGACACGTACCAATTAAAACCTTGTGGTGTTTCACCTGGCCGCATATTGGTAGGCCACGGCAACGCTATCGCACACATCCGCGACCCCACGCGGTCCATGGAAGCCCCTCCTCGGGTGAGGACTTCTCCTCTCCATTCTCCTTCTCAAGCGGGGCGCACCAGGAACACATGGCGCGCTTTCCGTAACGGCCTCTGACTCTATCTGCGTAAAAAACCCCCCCCCCCTCCCCCGAGTCCGACACACGGAGGCCCTAGGATCGTTCAGAAAAAATGAGCGCTCGGTAGCACTCGCTTTTCCAACCAAGAGACAAATCGACAAACATCCAGATCCGCAGCATTTATTTGTAGACAACACAAATAATTGTTGCGTATGCGATTCGAACCGGCGTCCCGCAACGCCGCAACCAATCACTCAGCACAATGTAGCTCGGTGGAGATCAAGACGTATAGTTTTACTTTAGAATTTTATTGACGTGATCTGACGATGTCTCATGTGTTCGCACTCCGCCGGCAAACATATTCAACAACTTTAAATAATTACGTTGTCTAACATCGGCTATTTCTGATAATTAATAATCAAACTTTAAAAAAGTAAAACTGACTTCAGAAACAAAAACAATGTAATAATTTCAACATAATAATAAATGTCGATGACTGCCTACGTGTCTTACCAGGTCGTCACTTCATCTAGTGATGGATGGGGGTTGCTCGGAACCGTGCTTTGTGGCATTCCTTGAGGGAGGCCTAAGTTCAGCAGTGGACTTGTGAAGGAATGTAATCATGGTTATGATGACGATGAAAAATTTTTCCAAGTGGCCAAACGAGGTTAGCTTGTTACATCAGCTTAGCTTTAGCATTAGCTTGCTTGATTACATCCTTTATGAATCAGAACAACCGACGTAACCCAACGAATTGTAAGCTGAGGTGGCCGGCCACAGCCCGGCTGGATCTGGAGGACATTATTAACATATTTTATATCAGTACCCGGTTGACCGAGCTTTGCTCGGTATTTTTCGCTCGGTTTTTTTTTAATTCGTGTGTTTTGGAAATTATGTTTAGATACAAATTACATAATGATGAAATACGAATAAAATTTTTTGATCTTAGCGACATAATAGAAAAAACTGAACTGGTTAATTGAATAAAAAATCATGAGTGCAATTAGTTTAATTTAAATTTTCGTGTTTTTAAAAAATATTAAAAAAGGGCTCGAAGAAATAGATTTTCTCAAAAAAGAAAGGAACTTGAAAAATATTAAAAAAAAGTCGGTCGGTCTGGGCTCGAACCATGGTATTACGATTTTGTGACCGCCCAATGTACCAATTAAGCTATTTGTAATCATTAACAATCTGTCAAAATTTACCTTCTTATTCTAACGATATTGTAGCAGTTTTTCATTGCCTAAAACCACGGACAAAAAGACATTTTCTAAAAATAAATCCTAGCTAGATCGATTTATTGCCCCCGAAACTCCCTGCACACAAAATTTTATGAAAATCATTGGAGCCGTTTCCGAGATTTCTGGACGCAATAGATGGCCCCATGTTAAAGTTATCAGTACATATTCTTGTAAAATGTTTTACGGTATGAAATAATCCAGAGTGAATTCAGAATGAAAATCACTGCGCAACCTAGATATTGAAAAGAGCTGAAGAACATATTATAATGGGGGGCCAGTCAGTATATTAATAAAGCAGTTTTGATTAGAAACAGTAGCTTACTCACTTTGACAATAAATTAGCTACGTCGTATTCAAAAACCATTTTGAAATGTGTTTCAAAATGGTATCGCAAGGCAACAATGCGAGGCATTCATGCGAGAGATCTTCAATCTCCCCGCAGAATGGATTCAATGGCATCGCACTTGACTGCGTCCGCCATTTTGTTTTGCTTTTAATTCGGACGGCGTCTTTTAACTGGCCTATCTATGTGTCGACGACTTTAGGGTTCCATTCCACCTTAAAATATCGGCATTTTATATATTTACTGTGGTTCTAGTATTGGCTACAGATTAATGAAACATTATCAGTTCCGAAACGTTACGTTTGTGTTGCGATTGATTATTTAAAAAAAATTATAATACTAAAATGCCAAACAAGTTGACAATTCGCCTTATGGTAAGTGACGGCTGCAGCCTATGAATGATTTTAATAGTTAAGCTGTCCACGAAATGAACACAGTGGTCCAGCTCCCGAGACATGGCATTTGTTAATATAATTTGTACACAACTGATTGCACTTTCCACATTAAACATGTTAAAAACCAATTTGCTAAAACCCGTGTAATAAAATAAAACAATATGTCTTACCTAGTTTTATTTTATTACGCATATCTTAGCGAATTTGTTTTTTAAAATTTTTTGTATAATGCACTTCCGCAAAAAACGCCTGAATCTGTGATTTAACTATCCATAAAGTTAAAAAAGCTTTTTAGTGAGTTTTTCGTGTCATGATTACTATTATCGTTGTTAAAATTCTACTGAGTTAAGCTGTCGCCTAAATCTCTCACAAAGTTCGCACGCGACGCTTCAATATATCGTGAAAATTTTTGTTATTAAAAATATTCGAAGGAGGTGATAAGGGAACTGGTTATTTTCTCACTCAAAGGTTAAGGTATATAGCAATTCAGAAAAGAAACGCAGCCAACTTCTTGGAACTTATACCGCGGTGAATGGGACTATAATATAATTATCTAAGCCTTTTTATTATGTTTTTTTAATTAATAGCTATTTTAATAGCAAAATAGCTTTTAATTCAAAGTAAAGAAAAAAATCGCTTTAATTTGTAATTTTTCTACAAAAATTCGAAATAGCTACAGAACCCTTTGCAAGAAAAAAACAAAGAGCGCTTATAACCATTTTTATTTTTTGCCCAACGAAGTTCAAAAGCGGTGCATTATTATTATAGAATTGACACCTTTTTCTCACGTCGAGAGCTCCTTTAAATCGGTTGGCGAAATGACTGGGCCAAATAAGTTGTTATATAGGATGGTGTAATTGCACTATCCTGTTTATCCTTAATAGTACTACGATCAAAATTGGCGATTTACAAAATAAGTAAGCTTATTTTCATTTTTGAATAATTTAAAAAAAAGTTATGAAGTTGGGTTTTGTGATGCAGTTTAGACTAACAAAGTAAGGTAGTGGTAGCGCCATGCTGCAATTATATTTGTAGTATAATTGTAGCACGAATGGGTCGGCTCGACCGGGAAAGGACCACGCTCTCACAGAATAGCAGCATAAAATAGTAGCTTAATGCTTCTGTGTTTCGTATGGTGAGTGAACCGGATTCACTTTTTACTGGAAACAAGTCATTCCATCTTAGTCCTCACGGGTGACAACGCATCTGCATTTTGTTTTGTAATCGAGGTTAGATGTAGATGTCTATGGGCCACAGCAATCACTTACCATCAGGTGGACTGTGTGCTCTTTTGTTACCCTATTCTATAAAAAAAGAGGTACACAGAACACTATGTAATAATAACGTCCTCCAGACTGAATTTCATTCACGGCGGCTAGCCTTTTCGGAGACTAGCGTCTGTGCAGGACAGGATTATAGTGCCCAAGTGTATGCGCAAGCACAGGTGTACTTTCTATTCTATCACTCTCATAGTCTGAAGGGACGGTAAATCGACAAAATCAGAGAGAGAGAGAGAGAGAGAGAGAGAGATCAAACGCAGTACCAACGGCTTAACGTGCTTTCCGAGGTACGGGGGTCAAACAGCGCCTACTTTCTGACCGCGGGCTGTTAATTAGAATTTCTTGATTGAAAAACTTAATAAGAAATTTTTTCTTCGGTCGGACACCCGGGATTTGAACCCGGGACCTCATGCTCGGTAGTCGTGTTTACGACCATTAGACCAACGAGGCAGTCACTATGTACAAAACTTGTAAAAAAATTTGTAACAAAAAGGGGCATATATGTGATAAGTAATTCCTACTAGTTTGATTTCTGATTTTAAATCTCATTAAAAATAACGTTAAAAAAGTAACGTTTACTAACGGAATTTCGAAACTCTACCAAACCCAGGTTATAACGATCCATGAATTCATAAAATGCTTTCTCTACCGGAGGACCTGTTTGCATTCGTGCTCTCATAAATCGACGATCACTTCGATAGGCCTTTAGCAATATTACGTCAGCCTCTAGGAGCGCGAGTCTAGAGTGCCAATAATAATCTATATGTACGGTTTTAGAAAATATATTAATCCATATCTAAATTGCATAGTTGCCATACTGTCTTTCGATTTGCTAAGCGTAGGGTTCCCATGCTTGTTCGCATTGTTCGCATTGATTAGGATATTTATGGTACAAATACAGGCAATTATTTTTCCACTTAAAAGTTATTAAAAAAGTAAGTTGGAAAGCTAGCTACTAATTAGAACAAGTTTGGAACCCAATATTATTTACAATCCTAAAAAATGAAGGCTGTACAATAAGATCATGATAAATTACATACGTGATAGAGTCACGCTGCAGCTCTTTTATGGTTGTAGCACGAATAGGTTGGCTCAACCGGTGTACCACTACGCTCTTACAAAATATCGGCGTAGATTAGCACCTTAATGTTGTAAGTATGGTGAGTGTATAGAACCAGATACCCCTTTTACTAAAAACGAGACTTTCCATCTTGGCCCTCAGGGGTAACAACGGATCTGCATTTTCTACTACGTTTACGGACCACAGCATCCATTTACCACTAGGTGGAATGTGTGCCCGTTTGTCATCCTTTTTCTATATAAAAAAAAACATATTAGTTCACTACTTCTTATAAAGTCAATGGACCGAAAAATTTAAGGTTTAGCCCTACGTTTTCATAAATTTATACTAGCAGGTAGACTATTCGTAGACATTGTTTCACCCTTTTCTGTTAAACGATGACTTTCACTCCAAATTCATTTCGTACTTTTAAAATTGAAATTCATTTTCTTTCACATTAAATTTAAATGTACTCGAATTATAAATTATTTAATGAAATAAGAATAATGTATACGTTTCAGCCGTTTCCGAGATATCAATAAACATGCATAAAAACATACTCGTGGGTATGCTTCGCACCTCTTCCTTTTTGAACTCGGTTAAAATGGGGCCGGATAAATAGGTATTATCTGCTGCTTTTTTGGTTCTTAAATATTCAAATTTAGTAGCTTATTTTTAACCTCTGACGAAAACAGAAGGGTGTTAGAAGTCTGTTGTATATGTGTGTCTTTCTGTGTCATCTCAGCTCTCGAACTGCCTTCGTCAAGAGTATTCTTGGCTATTTCAAGAAGAACTGTTCAGCCGTTTGAACATCATCAGCTCTTTTTGTTTCGGGGGTTTTTTTAAGTTACTATTTCTCTGATTATTGTTTATTAATATTTTGTTGGGAAACTTTATTTTCCAATGCAATTCTACGCAATTTGAATAGAGTGAACAAAAGTGTGCTTTTTACCTGAATCAATGTCAGGAACTTCGCTGGTGATTGGCGTGTAGTAGTTGTCTTAGGGGTTGTTGATTTCATAGTGGTGGTTGTAGCTTGCGACCACCATGTCATTGCAGTGGTGGAGCCAATGTCCTGACAAAACAAAACAAATGGTAAACCTAGCTAAGTACAGTTGCATCATTGCATCTAAGTAGAGCCTTCGACTCGGCCGCAAACAACAATGATCCGCCTTCGCGAATCGCTTACAATTGTACGGCCTGTGTTTGCCGCCTATCGCACCTTTAATGTCCATACTTTAGATTTAATGTCACGTTTAGATAAATTGTGTACAATACCGACATTCGTATTTAACTCTACACGATACTGTGAAATACTTTCGAGTTGTGCTCATGCATATATGAATGTAGTTCTTTTTAGGGTTCCGTAGTCAACTAGGAACCCTTATAGTTTCGTCATATCTGTCTGTCCGTCTGTCCGTCCTCGCTTAATCTCTGTGACCGTTAGCACTAGAAAGCTGAAATTTGGTACCAATATGTGTATCAATCACGCCCACAAAGTCGTAAAATAAAAATTGAAAAAGAGTGTTTTATTATATGTAAAGTGGGAAGTGATTTTTTTTAATTTCAATGAATAGGGGTTTACTAAAATCATTTTTTGATAATGTCAATAATTTCGGAAATAATCGCTCCAAAAGTAAAAAACAATGTGTCGCCCCCCCCCCCCTCTAACTTTTGAACCATAAGTTTAGAAAATATGAAAAAAATCTGAAAAGTAGAACTTTATAAGGACTTTCTAGGAAAATCATTTTGAACTTGGATGGAAACAATAGTACCCACTACCGGGAGCAGTTGCAGGATCGCGGAGCGCTGCTGGAGCGCGAACATAATGGATACCTACCTTTAAACTCATAAGTGGGAACACTTATTGTGACGGACAGGAAACTACGGAACCCTACATTGAGCGTGGCCCGACACGCTCTTGGCCGGTTTTTTGTATTCAGTTCATGTTGACGTTTAAAGAAAAAGTTCGAATAGTTTCACAGTTAAGAATCAAAATGCAAATACGTAGCAAACGCACCATGCACCCGTGCGTGGTTGCGAACGTGTACGCGTGCGTGCGTGTGTGTGTGCGTGCGTGCGTGCATGTATGCGTAACTGCGCGTCATTGCCTCTATTGCCTTCAGACTGTAACACAGCTGTGGAAGCACTGCTACCAATATCGATATTAATATCGATCGTTCTGATGATACCGGGTAGTGGCGGTGTAAGAATATCCACTATCTCGTATCATCCCGTGGTTGTCGTTAGAGATGACAAAGGGAAAGAAATCATCCACATTTTTTTACTTGGTAGAGCCATGTTGCAGCTATATTAGAAATATATTTGTAGCACGAATAGGTCGGCTAGACCGGGGTAGGACCACGCTCTCACAGAATATCAGCGTAAAATAGCAGGTAAAAGCTGCTGTGTTTCTTATGGTGAGTGTGGAGAACCGGAGATCCGTTCTACGGGAAAAGAGGCATTCCATCTTAGTCCTCTCGGGTGAAAACTCATCTACATTTTAATTCGTAATCGGGGATAGATGTAGGTGTCTATGAGCCACAGCAACCACTTACCATCAGGTGGACTGTGTGCTCGTTGGTCACCCTTATTCTATAAAAAAAATGGAACGGCTAAAAATAGAATAACTGGGTTTTCCAACCTGCTGGTGATGTATCAAGCAATCTTTGTTTTTAATATATGCTTTTAAGCATATACTAGTGACTGGAAGAAGTCATCGCCTTTTGACTATCTGAAATATGTAAAAAAAAACATTCCGTATATAGCCACAAAGGGCCGCCCAGGTAGTGCGGTAATTCGGTCGCCGTGTTTACCGTCGTCCACCACTCCTGCGCACACTGGCCTAAATAAATACCTCAAGAATTGGACTGACAATTTCCCAATGTGCCATGGTATGAATTGTTCAAAACGAATTAGTTATTAGTAAATTTACTTCAAAATGATAGATACGTTGTGAAAATAATTTGATTATTTATTGGAGTGAAACGTCTTTATTTCACTTCAATAAATAAATAAATTATTATTTTTTTATTCATTACGTCGAGTGCAGAAATTTAAAAAATATTTAAAAAATAGTCACGTTTTCCTGTTACGTTTACCAACAGTGCTGCATGAGTATACAATTATTAAACCACTCGTGTAAAATAAAAGATAGAAGAATAATAAGTCGTGAAAAAGTTTCACTTCATTCAGGCTCCTACTCGGATTATAGATTGGGACCCTCCTTTGTGCGTCAGGCTGGAGTTTGCGTATACGTCAGAGAGCACATCTGTTCTCGACGCCTAAGTGGTCTTGAAGGTTCAGACCTGTCCATCTTTTGGTTACGCGTAGACAGCGACGACCATTCGCGCGTCTACGGGTGCCTCTATAGGTCCCATAGCGGTAATGCCGAAACAGACCGACTCATTGACCACATCCAAACTGCTGCAGATTCCTTGCTAGGCAGATCCCATTCACAGAGATGATCCTTGGCGATTTAAAGCCCATCACGCTTAATGGCTCGGTTCACGTTTAAATGATGATGCGGGAGATCTGTTTATGATTGCCTTGGCATATGGTCTGACACAACTGGTTACTTCGCCTTCGCGTATTCCAGATGTGGAAGATCATGCACCTTCCTTGTTGGATCTTCTGCTGACCTCTCATTCGGATGGATATCAGCTCTACGTCGACACCCCTCTTGGCTTATCAGACCATTGTCTATTCCAGAGTGTGGGGCCACTCATGCAAACATCGCGGTTGCATTCTGAAGGCTGCCGTCGTGTTAGGCACTATCGGCCAATTGGGATAGGATGCGTTCGTTTCTTGCATCCTACCCCTGGGGGCGGGTCTGATTCACGCTGGACGATACCAACGTTGTTGCTAATTATGTCGCTAATGTTGTACTTCAGGGTATAGAACGTTTTATTCTTTCTTCTGTGGTGCCGATCGGAGGCAGATCCCAGCCATGGTTTGGTAGCTTCTATAAAATATCATCACGGTATAAGCAGGAGTACTACCACCCATAAAAAAAGAATAATTCCGCCTGGAGGACCTTCAAAAGGGTCATTGCCAAGGCAAAGTCGGAGCACATAGGCAGATTTGGCAAGAAACTAGTTCGCCTTACTTCGGGAACCCATGCATTCCGGGCTTTCACCAAGGCTGTCCAAAGGAACTTCTACCAGTAACTTCGAGTCCAAGGGAGAGGCCTTGGTGGTTAGTTTGGACAACACGAAGGCCTACGATCGGGTTTGGCACAAAGTGCTTCTTTTGATATTTCCATCTTATGGGCTTCCCGAAAATTTGTGCAATTAGATCACCAGCTTTCTTGCAGATCGAAACATCAAGGTCGTTTTCCACCATCTAAATGGTGCATGCTTCAATTACAAGATTATTAACGTTGCGTGCTATCACCAACGCTGTTTGTTATGCATAACAATGATATGTTGCCAACTGGTAGCATTCATTGATATATAAAAATAAAACAACGTCTCTATTGACTGTTCAGCTCCGTATCGTATTTTAAAGGATTAATATCGAAATTGTAAACTGATGATTAGCTTGACTGATTAGCTTGCCAGGTAGACGTTGTTCTACCCTTTTCGACGATCCTTTGTCATGTCCTACTAAAAATACTTAAATACGCAAAAAAAATTGTGGGTCACTTACGTGCAAAAAATCTATCATATCTCTCATGTTGGACCAAGCTGCACACGGAGTGCAAATTTAATTGAAATCGGTTAATTAGTTTAATAGTCCATCGCGGACAAACAACGTGACACATAATTTATATATATTAAGAATATAAAATTCCTCTAAACATTTCATTTCTCAGACATGTAGGTTTCCTCATGATGTTTTCTTTTACCGCCAAAAACGAAATACATTAGAAGCATTAAAATTTGGCTAACAATTTAATTTACAACACAAGCATAAAATTTCCAATTTCTTCAAAATTAAAAAGATATCTAGAACATGAGACGTATAACGTATATGCAAGTCGCTGCTTAATTTAAAACCTGACGGAAATGAGGAAGATGAATGGGATATATATTTTCTGTTGCTATATAATTTCCTTTGTATCACATGACTTCTTTTAAATAATAAATGTTATAAAGTGTATAGTAGCTGTATCGCCTTGAACGAGGGCAAAGGCCCATAGTCCATTAGTAAGTACAATTTAAAATGTCGCTAATATTGCTCTGTGCCGGGCCTCATTGGTCCAGGCAGCACACAATTGATCATCAATATTAATAAAAAAACGATATACGTAATTTTGTTGCCATGTGGATTGTTATTATTGATATTATATAATTTCGTGTTACGAAAAAATCATGCAATCGTTTTGTGGTTTTCTGACTGAATTAATTTTACTATTTTTTTATACTAGGGTGATGTATAGCCTTACAGTCCACCTACATCTGACCCCGATTAAAAATCAAAATGCGGATGCATTGTCAGCCCTGTGAACTATAACGGATACGATGCCTCGTTACCAGTAAAAAAGACCTCCGATTCTCTTTTATATAAAATAAAGGTGACGAACGAGCACTCATTCTGCCTGATGGTAAATGGTAACTATGTCATACATTTATTATCCATTAAAATCAAAATTTAGATGCATTGTCACACCTGAGGACTAAAATGAAATACCTCGTTTTCGTTTTGAGAGGGAGTCCGCAACTTAGTAAAAATGTGTTGAAATCAAAACTTAAACAGTTGTTTCTTGATGAATTATCATTGGAGTAGTACCTACCTAGTTTATTTATAACAGAAGTATATCATTGTTTTAATTAGTGCCTGTGTTGGTTATAATTATAGTGTAAAGAAATACTTAATAAATGTGTATAATCAATATTATAAGTAAATTAGTAGTATACTTAGAAGATATTATGTTGAAAATCGAGCGTGTCTCGCCATCAAACGTAAAAGTTTGGCGAGAATAGCTATGTAAGCCTATTCTTTGTATATTTTTTGTGATTAATAAATAAAAAAAAAATTAAAAGAGTCTCCAGTTCAAGAATATTGTTACGGATCGCCGTAACGCCGTTCGAAAAATGAATAAAACGCGTTGTTCACTGTTTATATAGGAGGCAAGCGGCGGTGAGGAGGAACTTGTACTTTTTCTTCTGGTAGTGCCTTTTCGGTGGCTGGAGAGCGACTGCCGACCCTACCGGCCGGCCCGTCTTTTATATGATTTGGCCGCTGCTGGCCAGCGGACCCTTGCCTCACCCCCGCGCCTTTCTTTATTTCCATAAAACTCTTATTTATTTACAAACTTACTTAATTATACAATATTCTTACCTCTATTTCCTATACTATTATATTCACAATAATTTTCTTATATTCTAAACGGTTTTAAACTTAGTAATTCACAATTTTTAAGCTGAGAACCCTGCCCCGCACCTCAGCACTATAAATATAAAACGTCGTGTCGCCCTACGCGTAGCTTCATTTGCTCCGCGGCCGCGTCACGATAACATGCCCTGTTACAATTATTTTTTGCTCGAAAGGTAATTTATCTGAATGTTAATATGTATGAAAAGTAATATATAATAAAAGTGATATGCAACAAAGGTAAATTAACTATAAGAGTACAATTTTAAATACAATTTAACTATAAGAATACAATTTAACTATAAGAGTACAATTTAATTATAAAATCTATGCTAACTCTCGTTATTTATTCGATGCCTTTATTGGGAGAGTTATTGCATAGTTACAACATCATTCTTTTTTATTATTGAAGATAAGCTATACATGTTTAACAAATACAACAATCAAGACTACGGCTGTTTTTCTGTGTTGTTGTATGCACCCTCGCTAGTTGTCGAACCTCGCCGGACGCGACCCCCTTGGCTCCGCCCCCCGCCCCTGAGTTGCTCAACCCGTGCTGGTTGTACTACGCAGGTATCTCATCGTTTTGCGTCGTGCATATTCTCCCGCCGTCGCCACGCTGCGATCCCTCTGGTAGCACGACGATCTTCTTTGTTGGTCTGCGTAGTGTATGCCCACTGCTAGTGGTTACGTCCACTACTCGTACCTCTCCGTCGACGCCAGGATATACGTTGCTTATTTTTCCCCTAGGCCAGATGTTGCGCGGTAAATTGGAGTCACAAATGATGACCAGGTCTCCAATCTTCAGTGATGCACCTATGCTGCTGGGCTCCCGCCGGTGTTGGAGTAGGGGCAGGTATTCCTTCACCCATCTTCGCCAAAACACGTCGGCTAGGGCTTGAGCTCGTTTCCACTGCTGGCGGGCCGTGACGTCGCTCTCGCTGAAGTGTCCCGGTGCAGGTACGTGTGAGTTGGGACCGATGAGGATGTGATTCGGCGTGATTGCTTCCGGGTCTCCTGGGTCAACTGAGACGTGTGTAAGAGGTCTGGAATTGACCGTGTTTTCGACCTCGGCGAGCAGAGTCTCCAGTGTCTCGTCACTGGGATAGCGTTCGTTGAGGGTGACGCGTAGGGCTTCTTTCACGGAGCGAACCATTCGCTCCCAGGCGCCGCCCATGAATGGTGCTGATGGTGGTATGTACTTCCACACAATTTGTTGACATGTGGTTTCGTTCTCGAGGGCTGCGAGTGCTGCTTCGGCCAGCTCCTTGTCTGCTGCCTTGAAACACGTAGCGTTGTCACTCCAGATTTCTTTTGGGCATCCTCTTCGGCTCATGAAGCGCCTAAGCGCTGACACAGCTGAGTCGGCGCTTAATGAGTGGGCCACCTCTATGTGTATTGCTCGTGAGGTCATGCAGGTAAATAACGCGCCATAGCGTTTTTCACGATGTCGTCCCACTGTGACTTCTATTGGCCCGAAGTAGTCCAGTCCTGTGTATGTGAACGGACGTGCGTGATGAGCGAGGCGTGCGGACGGCAGGTTTCCTGTAGACGGTGATGCAGGCTTGGCTTTTCTTAGACGGCACGGTAGGCAGCCTTTGATGACAGTCTTTACTACTGGACGTATTTTTCTTATGTACAATCTCTGTCTTAATTCGTTCACGACTGTTTCTACGCCTCCGTGGTGCAACCTCTCGTGTACGTGTGCTATGTACAGACGAGTGTATGCGTGCTTCCCGTCTAGTACGGGAGGATCGTACGTGTCCTCCTCTACTTCTGATGCTGCTTTTATTCGACCTCTGAGGCGTAGGGTCCCCTCTTCGTCGACGTATGTGCTCAGGTGGCCTAGTTTGTCGTCGCCTCCTGGAACACTTCCGTTGGTGATCCTCTTGAGCTCCTTCGTGAAGCTTTCCCGCTGACTGGCTTGCACCCACAGTTGTTCGGCTCTTACATGATAAGCGGCTGGTATTCCTACAAGCGATGAGACAGTAGGTGTTGCCCTTTTTTCTTTGGTGGGGGTATTGCGTCGGTTTGTTCTTTGCCAGCCAGGGTCGCTATCTTGTCTTGCTTTGTTGCGTTTACGCCCAGCCTTCACCACGTGCTTGTTTGGTCTGCACATGTCGATGAATAAGAGGACTCTCGCTGTCGCCCTTATGAGGCGAATCCATTTTGAAAATCTTTCTATTTGTGGCAGATGTGCTGTTGGCGAGTCTTCACTTTTAACTGTGATGTTACATATTTCTCGTTCTTCCCCAGTTTCTTTTCCGCCCAGGCGCACGGTCGCGTCGTGTTGTTTATGCTCTGTCGTTATTTCTTCTATTGTTTTTCCTTCGTTCGATGTCCACCCGCTGAGTACGAATCCCGCTTGTTTGTGGACGTGATCGACAGCTTTTACAGTTTGCTGAGCTTCCGTGATAGAGTGGAAGCTCTGCAAGTAGTCGTCCATATAGTGATTTCTTTTTATGGCGACCGCAGCTTCCGGGTATGCTTCTGAGTGTTCTTCAGCATTTTTATTTTTGATATATAATGCTGTGCATGGTGATGATGTCGCTCCAAAGATGATCGATGTCATCCTATATTCCTCCGGTTGGCCCTCCCGCCGCTTGCCTCTCCACAAGAAACGTAAAGCGTCTCTATCTTCTTTGCGCACTTTGATCTGCATAAACATTTCTTTTATGTCGGCGCTCACTGCATACGGATACTGTCGGAACCTCATGATTACTCCAGGCAATGATTGTAATAAGTCCGGCCCCGAGTGAAGCATATCGTTGAGACATATTCCTGCTGTCTTCGCTGCGGCGTCGTGTACCAATCTCGGCGGCTTGTTAGGCTTCGCAGGGTTGATGACTGGGAAGTGTGGTAGATACCATGTCTTTCCTTGTGGCGGTGGCATGGGCGCGCGCTCTGCGTAACCTGAGTTGAAGAGGTTCTGTATGCGTTCTTCGTACTGTAGCTTGAGAGTGCTGTCTCGGTCGAGCCTCTTCTCTAGAGTGTGCAGACGTCTTTCAGCGTCTTTGTAATTATTTGGTATTTGGAAATCCTTTTCTTTCCACAGCAACCCTGTCTCGAATCTGCCGTCCGCCGACCGCCTGCTGGTCTCCCTCAATATTTGCATAGCTCGCTGCTCGGGATCTTCTTTAGGTCTCCTCGGCTCGATGCACAGTGATTCTAATTTGAAATAATTTTTTATTTCTTCTTCTATTGGCTGTGCCTCTTCCCTTTGATGTAGTCTGCCGCAGAAGGTGACCGTCGACGTCAATGAGCTATGACAGCCATGCAGAACCCAGCCCAGGTTGGTGTATGAGGCGACTGGTTGGTCCCGACGACCGACGCGCAGTTTTCTAGACACTATGAGGTGCCAGTTATCTTGCCCGATTAGTATTTTCGGTGAGGCGCGTTCGTAGGTGATATCCTCTTTGATATCCAGCAGATGTTGGCAATTCTCCAAATGATTTTCATTCACGGATTCTGGCGCGAAGTCCAACCGCTCTACCGTACGCGCTGCTTCTATGTTGTGTTCCTCTTGCGCGTGCTTTCCTCTTATTTTAAGGCTGACGATCTTGCTCTTCTCATGCTTCACCTCCGAGCCAACCCCTTGTATCCACATTGCGTGGGCTGGACCGTCGGCGCCGATGACGTCAGCGATCGAGGCATCGACTAAGGTGACTGTGCTTCCTTCATCCAATAATGCGTATGTTTCGACGCAGCTTAGCGGCCCCTTTATTGTTACGGGCGCAATCTTTAGGTAAGCACGGCGGTGTTTGTATGGTCGAGTTGTTGTGATGACCTCCTTTGCCGATGTTGCGGTTTCCATAGCGGGTTCTTTTTCAGTTTCGGCCTTTCTGTCGTGATGCAGCAATTTATGGTGTTTCATCACGCATCCGTCTTTTCCGCACGGTGGAGCTTTACACAGCAACCGGCGATGTTTGCCTCGTAGACAGCGGTAGCAGATATTATACTTCTTTGCTACTTCCCATCTGTCATTTGTGGACAGAGCGGCGTATGACTTGCAATCGGGCAGTTTGTGTTCTTGTTTGCATTGAGGGCAGCGTTCTTCATATTGTTTCTTGCTTGTGGCGAAGGCACGTTCTATTTTTCTCGGCCTTCGCTCTCTCGGTTCGTTGTCCTCCGTGATAAATTCCGGCAAGGCATACGCGCTGCATTTATCCGCTTCTTCGTTTAAGAAGAGTGATATTTTCTTAAGCTCTGGGATATCCTCTTTCTTTCTGGCTGCATAGTCGTACCATTTGCTTCTCAATATGGGCGTGAGTTTGTCTGTGATAACTCGCGTCATCTCCGGACTATGCAGATAGTGTGCTTTCTTGAGTGCTTCCACGGTGCCCACTACGTTTGCTATGCGATTGGCGAATATGCATAGCTCCCTGGGATTGTCCGTGACTTTGTTAAGTAGCTTCAGCTTCTCTATTTCTAAGTGAATTAATGCTTCTGGTCGTCCGAATCTCCTTTCCAAAGCTTCTATTATTATTCTGGGGTCTGATTGGCTTATAAGTAGGCAGCTTGCGGCCTCTTTTGCTATCCCTTTTAAGCTTCGGCGTATTCTCGCTATGTTTTCGTTCATCGTGAAGTACTTTGAAGATTCTTCGTACGTTGTTTTGAAGCTGAGCCATTCTTTGCTGCTACCATTGAATGTGGGCAGCTCTTGCAAATATTTCGGCGGCTCCCTTGTGCTTCTCACTGCTTGTGATAAAGCAGCGGCCAAGGTAGCGACGTCGATTTGTTGCTGCGCTTGTACATAGTCTTCTTTCTGCGGCGCGGTATGTTGCGGAGCGTATTGCGGTGCATACTGTTGAAGTACGGGTGGTG
This sequence comes from Parnassius smintheus behrii, assembly GCA_036936625.1. Classification (NCBI taxonomy): domain Eukaryota; kingdom Metazoa; phylum Arthropoda; class Insecta; order Lepidoptera; family Papilionidae; genus Parnassius; species Parnassius smintheus. Next base: position 27,339,589 of record JAUPFT010000027.1, read on the forward strand.
CGATCTGCGGTGCTGGTTGCGACGTGAAGTACGACGTGGGTTGCGGTGCGGGCTGCGGCGCGGGTTGCGGCGCGGGCTGCGGCGCGGGTTGCGGCGCGGGCTGCGATGTAGGTTTTTCTTGTAGCCATGTACTAATGCGCACTGATGCTAAGTCGTCTTCTATTTCTTCCTCTTCGTCCTCGGTTGATCCGACTTCTGCTTGTAGTCGCTGCACATGTATCTCCTGCAATTCCATTCTTGCTTGCAATCGGGCCTGCTCGAGCTTGAGTTCGGCCAACCGCTCTTTCGCCTCTAACTCCGCGAGGAGTCTCTTGCGTGAGACTACGGAGCGGCGTGACCTAGTCTCGCCCGGCTTTAGTGTGCGCTGCGACCTTTGATCACTTTCTTGCTGGGTTTCTTCCGTTGTAGTCGTTTCATCGGTCGCAGAGGTAGTGGTCGTACCGCTGACCGTTGTGGTTTCGCTAGTGGTGTTTGATGAGCCACTAGCGGCCGAGTCGCCCCCGGAGGCCTCTTCCGTGGCCCCCTGGGTTATCTGTTCATCCTTGCGACGCTTCGATGATTCTCCACTGTTACTACGCGTATTCACCATTTTTCTTCACAATAATATTTTTTCGTTCTTGAGGTTTGCTTCTTAATTCGGCTCTTCGAAGGACCATTAATGTTACGGATCGCCGTAACGCCGTTCGAAAAATGAATAAAACGCGTTGTTCACTGTTTATATAGGAGGCAAGCGGCGGTGAGGAGGAACTTGTACTTTTTCTTCTGGTAGTGCCTTTTCGGTGGCTGGAGAGCGACTGCCGACCCTACCGGCCGGCCCGTCTTTTATATGATTTGGCCGCTGCTGGCCAGCGGACCCTTGCCTCACCCCCGCGCCTTTCTTTATTTCCATAAAACTCTTATTTATTTACAAACTTACTTAATTATACAATATTCTTACCTCTATTTCCTATACTATTATATTCACAATAATTTTCTTATATTCTAAACGGTTTTAAACTTAGTAATTCACAATTTTTAAGCTGAGAACCCTGCCCCGCACCTCAGCACTATAAATATAAAACGTCGTGTCGCCCTACGCGTAGCTTCATTTGCTCCGCGGCCGCGTCACGATAACATGCCCTGTTACAATTATTTTTTGCTCGAAAGGTAATTTATCTGAATGTTAATATGTATGAAAAGTAATATATAATAAAAGTGATATGCAACAAAGGTAAATTAACTATAAGAGTACAATTTTAAATACAATTTAACTATAAGAATACAATTTAACTATAAGAGTACAATTTAATTATAAAATCTATGCTAACTCTCGTTATTTATTCGATGCCTTTATTGGGAGAGTTATTGCATAGTTACAACATCATTCTTTTTTATTATTGAAGATAAGCTATACATGTTTAACAAATACAACAATCAAGACTACGGCTGTTTTTCTGTGTTGTTGTATGCACCCTCGCTAGTTGTCGAACCTCGCCGGACGCGACCCCCTTGGCTCCGCCCCCCGCCCCTGAGTTGCTCAACCCGTGCTGGTTGTACTACGCAGGTATCTCATCGTTTTGCGTCGTGCATAAATATCCACTTACCCATATTTTCCCGTGGGTTTTTTTATAGCATAGGGTGACAAACGAGCATACCTTCCATTTGATGGTAAGTGAATGCTGTGGCCCATAAACATCTACATTTATCCTCACACCGAACAAAAATGCAGATGTGTTGTTACCTCTGAGGACTAAGATGGGAAGTTTCCAGTAAAAGGGATCATTTTCTCTGCACTTACCATACGAAACACAGCAACATTTAGCAACAATTAGTTGCTATTTCATGCTGGTATTCTGTGAGAGCGTGGTCCTACCCCGGTCGAGCTGACCCATTCGTGCTACAACCATAACACAGCTGCAGCGTGACACTTGTAACGTACATTACATAGTTTACATTAAAAACTTCTTTCTCCATATTGTTAGACATAGGATCGAAATGTTTCCTTCAAATTTCTATAAGACCACACTTGCAGTTTAACCTATTTAATAATAAACATAAAAATTGGTTCACAACGACCAAGATACCGGGTAACATTCAATGCAAGAAATCATACGGTCGAATTTTAAACTCCCTCCTTCTAAAGTTGGCAAAAACATGGTCTTCGCAGACGGATATACAGAAGATTCTATTTTTATTTTTTTGATACAGAACCCTAAAACAACTTAAATGCTGTTGATTAGAATAGAAGCCACTTACGACTATAAACAAGATGCAAATTAAAGATAAATTACATTTGAAAGATAAGTACAGTCGACTCATTCAGAATAAAGCGCCACTGTGCGCTACAATATAATTATTTATACATTATCGTAAACAATCACCCGCCATTATGTAAAAAAAGGTATGTAGCGTGATAATCGCGACTTTGACCCAGACGATTAATTTGTAATAATAAGTTTAAATCGACTTTTTTATTAAGCGTGACAAACGAGCACACAGTCCACCTAATGGTAAGTGACCCCTAGACATCTAGATAAAGTATTAAAATGAAGCCCTGAGGTTTAAGATAGAATGCTCTGTTTCCAGCAAGTTGAATCTAAAGGATCGGTAAGCTAAAGTGGCAATGGGCCGGCTCGAAGAACCAACGACTGATGGAAAGAAATGTTCTCGACTGGCAGCTTTTAGGAGTATGTGGAGTGACGACCTGGTAAAAATGCAGGAAGTCGATAAACGCAGGTGGCTTAGGAAAGTTCTTTGTAGCATTCGTTGAGGAACGCCTATGTGCAGCAGTGGACTTGTGAAAGTGTGTATTATAACAAAACAACTAACTAAAAAGTCATAAAGGGCATTTACGCCGTAAAGCCACGGTGTATAATTTTCATCTATGTTCTGTGATGTTGGTGCCGTTAGCCTATACGGCTCTTACAGCTTCATCTGACTTCAGGGCTAATTAAAACGGAAAAGGAAATTATGATGACGGCTTATGATTTGGTACTGTTACATTCGTCATGTCGCTACTGCGGTGGTTTTTGAGCTATGTAACCGCAGTCCGCGTGGGAGAGTGCTTACGGAGTGTGACGGTGGTGCCTCTGATTGCTCGTGTCGGTCGATGTTCTGGGCGGTGAGAACCGTTCAGGTACGTGGGTGTACGGTATATACGCGTTGTGTCCACCTACGGGTGCGACGCACCCTATCCGTTATCCTACTTGTGCTTGCTCCATTTGGTGTGTGTAGTGTCACTGTTTGATGTGCCTTTGAGGTTTGAGTAGACGGGATCGAGTGATCATGATAGTTCTATGAGTACATTACGCGGTCTACGGAGAGTCCGCTCGACGTTTAGTATTGGGACGTAGTTGGCTTGGTTTGCCACTACCGGTTTTGGTTGGGTTTCGGCGCTATGAAAGTACTGCTGAGACATCATTTTGAAGTAATCGGGGATAGAGGGAAGTTGACAGTCGATGTGTAAATCCAAATTCCGTTGATACCACCATGCTCCGGTGGCTTTACGGATGAAAAAGTTTTGGCCACATGTGCGGGCGAAGGCTACACTTGCGTGAGACATGATAGATCTAGCAGATGTACAGTTGAAGTTTGTGTTTTAGTGACAGTTTGCTCTTCTTGTTAACAAGAGTGGAGATAGCTAATGACAGAATTGGCTCTGTTGCGTACTACACTTATGTGTTTCGTGACACTAATGCGGACGTCGAACCAGATATTTGGTTGAATCTTCCCAAGAGATGGGGCGGCCTTATAAAGAAAGTCTGGTTTTTGGTCCACAATTATTGTAGTGTGATTTTGGACAATGTTGAAAGTATATTGCACCACATTTTTCGGGGTTCACTTCAATTTTCTATAGGTGGAACCATTCGCCTAAGCGATTGGTAGCTTTTTTGAGTTTCAAAGTGAGACTATTGCTATTATAATCTGATACAAAGAATGCCGCATCGCCGGCGAAGAGAGTGGTACTTACCAATGGAACCTTGAGAACATCACTTGTGAAGAGTGTGAAGAGTAGTAGAGATAGGATGAAACCTTGTGGGACCCCGCCTTCATAGGCGGCGCAAAGCGTGGGCGACGTGGGCGACCGCCTACGGCCTCGCGACCGCCTACGGCCTCGCGACCCAAGGGGCCTCGCACCCCGAAAGATCAAAGAATTTTCATTGCGGAAGGATATTAAGCTATAACGATGAAAATGCAAGACATCTATAATCATATCTCTTGTCTGTGCGTGCACTCTGCATCCAACGCGCATCCAGCAATACGTCCTAAATTTGTACTTTACTTTAAAATTCGTGCCATTGTAGCTCAGTCAGTCTACGGGGATCTACGAGCACTTAACCCTATTAAGTGCTCGTAGACGGGGATATAACGTCACCCTGTCTTACACTTCTCTGCAGTTGTAGGTTTAGTACGCTGGTTCTGTACTTGGATAGCCATCGTAGCCCTACTGTACAAATACTTCAGCACCTCTATATGCTGACCGTCCACTTGGCACCGCTGAAGGGACTGTAGCACCGGCCAAATCAATGGAATCAATCGACGGAATCAATGGCTTTTTCATAGCCCACATACGCAAAGCAAAGTGGCAGATTGTACCTACTCTTTCTTACGTATGTGGTCTATGGTACTGAAGCCTGTTCGGGAACCGGCTTGTATGGGAGGCTGGAAGTCGTCGAGTCTGCGTGCGAGACGATTCGTAATTACTCTCTAAAACAGCACGTAGACGCGACTCAGAAGGGAAATCGGTCTGTAGTTCTTCAAGAGAGCGTTGTTGCCTTTCTTGGAAAAAAAGCAAGACCACCGAACTTCTACTCCACGCCTCTGGAGTAGTGCCACCATGGAGGATGGAATTGAAGAGCTTCTGAAGGAGCCGGTTTTTCACCCACTTTCAGAAGTTCGAGTGTAATTCTATTCACGCCTGGAACCTTGCCGTTCTTAAGGTGCTGGAAAGCCATACTAATCTCGCTCAGACTGACGTGCGGGATATCATCGGATAACGCCCGCATAAAGAACTAAAGCTGATTTCTCTTCTAAACTGCATCATCAGTCAAAAAGAAATGATGACTTATTGACGTCTAGTCTCTGAAATACGCTGATTTGAAACATAGCACTATGCTCAGTTTAAGCTACATAGTGTTTACCAACGGTAAGGATTTCAACGTTTGAATCACAAAGGCTTAGAACGCACTGCGACGCACGCGTTTATCCGCACATATGAAACCGCAAAAAAATGTAACACATAGCTTTCTATACAAGCGCACGCATTGGCTACTTTTTCAGTGACTGATTTTAAAACGTAACTTGCTACATTTCGATCGCGGTTTGTAAACGCGCGAATTGTAAGTGTCCCATAGTAACAGTGTGGCGGCGCAGGCACTGCGGTTAACGTTCAAGTTTTATTCGACTCTTCTGGTGATATTGTCATACGAAATGCGGTGTCTTCATGTTGTAGATACTGGCCCACAGTTTGTAATAATTTATCAAAAGTACCAATCGACATTTTGTGGTAATTAAAAAACTTATCGGGATGTTGTCGCACGTCGTTGTACATTTTGCAAAAGTATCCTTTCAGATGTCTTTGATCTGTTAGTGGATGTACTTATGGCGGCGGCGTTGTTTACGTTTTCTATTTTTTTTATTTAAAAACCAAAGCGACTGCACATGCTACTTGCTCGAAATCCTTGGTGGTACTGAAATAGTGTTGCCAGATGTCTTGAACCTTTTATCTGTATTAGACACTGCTAAAATCTGTATTAAATCTGTATGCTATTTAAACTTAAAATCTGTATAAAATCCGAATAATTTAATAACCCAAAATAGAATAATTGATCATCATCATCATCATTGCTTTTTTTGAAAAACAAGGAATAACTTCTAACGTGATAAGCAGATAAGGTTTGATTATCGTTATTAAATAAAAATATTTTTTATAGAATAAGGGTGACAAACGAGCACACAGTCCACCGATGGTAAGTGGATGCTGTGGCCCATAGACATTAAGCTTAAGAATTAAAACGCAGATGCGTTGTCACGCCTGAGGACCAAGAGGGGATGCCTCATTTCTATTAAAAAGGGTCTCCCGATTTCTACTTTCACCATACGAAACACAGCAGTATTAAGCTGGTATTTTGCGCTGGTATTCTGTGAGAGGGTGGTCCTTCCCCGGTCAAGCGTCAGCTATTATGGTTGCAGTGCTGCAACCATAATATAGCTCTACCACGTATAAAATATACACTATACACTAAATTTTTTATATAGCAAAATTGAAAACATTAATTTAAGCAAACAACATATTAAAACTCAAACATTTGCCAAATGAACATATAATTACTTTGTTATTTTCAGTCATACATATTTTATACACAGGGCGTTAGTGTAACCACCGTTATCCTTGAAACCAGTTGTTTGGTTTCACTTTCAGAACGTAAATTCAATGAAAAATTACACCTTTTTTTTAGTAAAATCTCAATTTTTCCTTAATTCCTCAATTTTACCAGTCCTAAGCCAGGGTGAAAGTATGAAGGAAAAGTTACATCACATGTGTACCTATTGTGTTTTTATTGGAATATAGTGTAGGTAGCTAGCGCGGGCGCGGGTATCCATGAATTTACGGACGATTTCGGACAGAAAACTCTTAAATTTTATGAAGGAAAATAGTTTTTTTTTTTTAGAATTCGGATAAATATTTTTATATTAAAGCCAACTACCTATGGTTTTAGTGACAACGGTGTTGACACTTACACCTTGTATACATATTTTGTAATACACTTGTAATTCTACCATACTAACTAATTACGTTGTGAAAAAATAAATTAACCATAAAGAATCTCGGTATCTAGTCACTTATTTTGCTTCATTCTATTTTAAGTTGAATATTATGGTAATTCAATCAATAGAGTTAGAAAACTCTGTATAAAAATCTGTACCCAGTGCTAATCTGTATCACACACCGAAAATCTGTATAAATACGGGGAAATCTGTATATATGGCAACACTGCTGAAATAAAATTAAGCAAAACTTCAGCTGCAGTGCGTGATGGTATGCGGTTTTGCGTTTTCAGCTATTCCTAAACCGCTCGCGTTTAATCGCAGGGCGTGCTAAGCCAAAATGATATGTTCATGTCAAATGTGTACGGGGGTTGTTAGGAAATTACTAGTCATTGTAGAATATGTCTGGTTCAAATATGGAAGGAAAATATGGTGTTCATAGATTTCATATAACAAATATCTTTGATATCTTCATCCACTGGAAACCAAGTGCAAAGGTATATATTTTGTAGGTTAATTACCCTTAAAAGTGAATAAAATGTTTAATGATTTTAATATAGACGCTATCATCTATCATATAAACAATTTAGATTGCCCTGAGTGTTTTTAGTGTATTTTTATGAGCGACAGAAATTAACCTACTAGGCAAGTCCACCTTCGACCAAGTTCGACGAATAGAACTCTATTGTAAAGTCCAATAACCCTTAAAATCTTAAAACATGTGTACAACCATGGCGTGTTCTCAGCAATGACCTATGGAACTGAGATATGGTTCTTTACATTTGGATACATGAAAAAGCTTAAAGTCGTTCTGCAAACTATGGAGAGGGGTGTTCTCGGAGTTACTTTGCGTAACAGAATCGAAGATATCCGCAGCAGAACCAGGGTTACAGACATGGTTCAAGGTAAAAAAAGTAAAAGTTACAGCCTATATACGTCCCACTGCTGGGCTCAGGCCTCCCCTCATTTCTGAGAGGGTTTAGGGCAAGGAAGTGTCCGCCGCGCTGCCCAAATGCGTGTTGACGAACTTCACATGTCTTCGAAATATTTTTTTTACTTATTCCTCAGACATGCAGGTTTCCTCACGATGTTTTCCTTGGCCGCCGAGCACGTGGTAAATCAGCACTTAAAATTGCAATTAACAATTTCATTGGTGCCGGCGGGGATCGAACCCGGGTTACTCGCGTTCTGTTATATTTACAGCGAGCATTAACCACTGAGCTACCACGGCTCTTGGTTCAAGGTATCAGTAAAGAATGGGCAAAGGGCCGGCCGTAGTTCGAAGAACCGACAAATTGTGGAAAAAAGTCTTCCGAACGGTTCTTGGTAAGCGGAGCGAGGTGATCCCCCACTAAATAGAGGTTGAACGACCAGGTAAAACATGTAGGATGTTGATGTATTTAGGTGGTTCAAGACCGTGAGAGTAGCTAGGGGAGATTTATGTTCAGCTGTTGACTAGTGACGATTGCCTCGCAAAATTGATTTTGCCCACACCAAATTTAGGTCTTATACCGCCTCTGCCCGCCCTTTAGGAAACTCCCACTCGATAGCGATAAGAACGATTTGTAAGGAAGACTCGGATGATATGTACGAGCCTATCCTTCAGAGCCTATTATTCACTACAGAGTCTTAAACGAAAAAAGAAAGAAAAACGGAGCGCTTCGTACATTTCAAGCGATGCTAAAACCATGATCAACTTTTAGACTCGTAATCACTCATAAATCTTTCTTTTTTCTTTATTTATCAAAGTAAAAGCCTGTGAAAGTTTACGGATGGACGGACACCTGCACATGTAGCGGCGCTGTAGCGTCGCGCCGCAAGCGACGTAGGTATTATCCATTTTACGTCCAGATTTAATTTTTCGGAGTGTTTCTTTATGAGGTCACTAGTTGTTTTTAGTGTGCTATTTGTTGGGTCGTTTTTAACCTTTTTATAAGTACTTACATCCGACAAAAGTTCTTGTATTTTTGAATTATAATCTGACGTATCCATGAATACCGTGGCGTTTCCCTTATCTGCGCGGAGAATCGTAAGTTCTGGTTTATTGCGTAGGTTCTTTAACGCTATAAATTCGTCTCTGGGAAGATTCGGTTTAGGCACTGAACATCGACGTAACATAGACGAAATGTCTTGACGTATCGCCTCCAAATCTTCTTTCCGCATATTGTTTTTAAATAAACAGTCCTCGACGCTACAGATAATTTCTTCGTACGGTAATCTGCGCGGACTTATAGCGTAATTTAGTCCTTTGGATAAAACCTTTATTGTTGCATCATCCAGTGTTTGTTTTGACAGATTATAGAACGCGATTAATCTATGATCTGTGTTTGTCAATGGTTGCTTTTGGTTCTGGCATTGATTCGGATGTTTGACATTTGATTTGGCCGTTAATTTTTGATATTTTTCTAAATGTTTGTTTTTGCATTCGTTATATTTACTAATTACGCGTTTATTTAATGTTTCCATGCAAAAATTATAATCAAACGTCGTTAAAACTTTCTTTAATTCACTGGATGATGTGTCTATGGATTTATTGATGTCATATAGATCGGAGCGTTTTTGTTGGATTACCGCCCGTAACAACTTTTTACTCGCCTGATTTAAGATCTTAGCGCTTCCTCGAATGTCCTTTTTGGTGGATATTTTGACACACGTAGGAATGAGATTATGGTCTCGGCATCTCTTCAAGAAATTTAAGGCTGTTAGATATCTTGCGCGCTTAGTCTTTAGATCTTCTAATCGGCGTATTTTATTTGCAATTACCAGTCCGTACTGGTTTACATAATGATTTCTTATATTTACGCGAACACTACACATTGAAATAATACTCGTTTTTACGGAATTTATCGCGTATATTTAACTTTTTAATACCCGACGTTTCGAGAGCTTTACAGCACCCATGGTCACGGGAAGGACTGAGATGTTTAACGTCCAGATGTCACAGTTAACCACGGTTACCATAGATTAAAATTTAACTTTTGTTCCGATCTACACAGTATGAACTTATGGTATCATGAAGCCTTGCAGTTGTATGCTCGGGTTGGGATTTAATTTTATTTATTATAGGATCCCAAGCAGATGGTAGCACCCAGCCATCTTCTCTATTGAAATTAGGGTGTTTTTTGATTTCAATAGGCTCGCGAATCATCCTTGGAAGGAATCGGTGTTCTTTAGCGAGGATTTGTGGTCTATCAAATCTGATGTAGTGACGGGGGCGATCCTGTACATGTTCACAGACTGCAGACTTCCCGGAGCGTCGATTCTTCACATCAGCTATATGTTCTTTGACGCGGGTTTTAATTGATCTTTTAGTTTGTCCTATGTAGGAGAGACCACATTCACAATCAAGCTTGTACACTCCTGCATCTTGCAGAGGGACGTTACACTTGACTGATGGTAAAAACTGACCAATCTTCTTCGGCGGCTTGAAGTATGTTTTGATGGAAGCGCGCTTCAAGATGTAGCCAATCTTGTCAGTGACTCCTCTAACATATGGCAGTACAGCAGGTACACGCTCGACTGTGGCCGGCTTCACTCGTTCTCTGTGACGTAGGCGCGGGACCCGAAGCTTGTTGTCATGTAAAACTTGCTTGACGTGTTGGAGCTCGGCAGCCTTTTGGTGATTTGGCGCACGTAGGTATTATCCATAAATATATATTCCAAAGTTGTATGGGTTACCAAAAATACACAAGCCCAATGCTCCATTACGTCCCATAGTGAGCCAAATCGATTCACCAACTTACAGATTGGCTCAACACTTAGCGAAAATACTCTCACCGCTCAGGGGACACACAAGAGCACACATAAAGGATTCCTACCATTTTGTCAGCGAGATTAAAGACCTGCGTCTGGCAGACAATGAAACTATGGTCAGTTTTGATGTGCAGTCATTGTTTACATGCTTACCTGTTGAAGACTGCATCTCAATTGTAACTAGGAGGCTGGAGGAAAACAACATGCCCGTAGAATATGCAGTATTACTCATACACTGCCTTACATCTGGCTACTTATTGTGGAAGGATGAGTTCTACAAGCAAGTAGATGGTGTGGCGATGGGCTCACCTGTATCTCCCATTGTCGCCGACATATTCATGGAAGACTTTGAGGAGAAAGCCCTGCTTACTTCTCCCATAAATCCAAGATTCTACAAGCGGTACGTAGACGACACTTTCACAATTCTACCTTTAGATAAAGTAACTGCATTTTTAGACCATCTTAACTCTATAAATTCTAAAATTCAGTTCACAATGGAGTTAGAGGCAAACAATTCCTTAGCTTTTCTAGATGTGTTAGTAATTCGGAATCCTGATAACACCTTGAGCCATACTGTGTATAGAAAAAAGACCCATACAGATAGATATTTAAACGGTGAATCTCACCACCATCCTTCACAGTTAGCTACCGTGGGTAAATCTTTGTTTCAGAGAGCACGAGGGATCTGTGACAGTAAACACCTGGCTGCCGAGCTCCAACACGTCAAGCAAGTTTTGCATGACAACAAGCTTCGGGTCCCGCGCCTACGTCACAGAGAACGAGTGAAGCCGGCCGCAGTCGAGCGTGTACCTGCTGTACTGCCATATGTTAGAGGAGTCACTGACAAGATTGGCTACATCTTGAAGCGCGCTTCCATCAAAACATACTTCAAGCCGCCGAAGAAGATTGGTCAGTTTTTACCATCAGTCAAGTGTAACGTCCCTCTGCAAGATGCAGGAGTGTACAAGCTTGATTGTGAATGTGGTCTCTCCTACATAGGACAAACTAAAAGATCAATTAAAACCCGCGTCAAAGAACATATAGCTGATGTGAAGAATCGACGCTCCGGGAAGTCTGCAGTCTGTGAACATGTACAGGATCGCCCCCGTCACTACATCAGATTTGATAGACCACAAATCCTCGCTAAAGAACACCGATTCCTTCCAAGGATGATTCGCGAGCCTATTGAAATCAAAAAACACCCTAATTTCAATAGAGAAGATGGCTGGGTGCTACCATCTGCTTGGGATCCTATAATAAATAAAATTAAATCCCAACCCGAGCATACAACTGCAAGGCTTCATGATACCATAAGTTCATACTGTGTAGATCGGAACAAAAGTTAAATTTTAATCTATGGTAACCGTGGTTAACTGTGACATCTGGACGTTAAACATCTCAGTCCTTCCCGTGACCATGGGTGCTGTAAAGCTCTCGAAACGTCGGGTATTAAAAAGTTAAATATACGCGATAAATTCCGTAAAAACGAGTATTATTTCAATGTGTAGTGTTCGCGTAAATATAAGAAATCATTATGTAAACCAGTACGGACTGGTAATTGCAAATAAAATACGCCGATTAGAAGATCTAAAGACTAAGCGCGCAAGATATCTAACAGCCTTAAATTTCTTGAAGAGATGCCGAGACCATAATCTCATTCCTACGTGTGTCAAAATATCCACCAAAAAGGACATTCGAGGAAGCGCTAAGATCTTAAATCAGGCGAGTAAAAAGTTGTTACGGGCGGTAATCCAACAAAAACGCTCCGATCTATATGACATCAATAAATCCATAGACACATCATCCAGTGAATTAAAGAAAGTTTTAACGACGTTTGATTATAATTTTTGCATGGAAACATTAAATAAACGCGAAATTAGTAAATATAACGAATGCAAAAACAAACATATAGAAAAATATCAAAAATTAACGGCCAAATCAAATGTCAAACATCCGAATCAATGCCAGAACCAAAAGCAACCATTGACAAACACAGATCATAGATTAATCGCGTTCTATAATCTGTCAAAACAAACACTGGATGATGCAACAATAAAGGTTTTATCCAAAGGACTAAATTACGCTATAAGTCCGCGCAGATTACCGTACGAAGAAATTATCTGTAGCGTCGAGGACTGTTTATTTAAAAACAATATGCGGAAAGAAGATTTGGAGGCGATACGTCAAGACATTTCGTCTATGTTACGTCGATGTTCAGTGCCTAAACCGAATCTTCCCAGAGACGAATTTATAGCGTTAAAGAACCTACGCAATAAACCAGAACTTACGATTCTCCGCGCAGATAAGGGAAACGCCACGGTAGTCATGGATACGTCAGATTATAATTCAAAAATACAAGACCTTTTGTCGGATGTAAGTACTTATAAAAAGGTTAAAAACGACCCAACAAATAGCACACTAAAAACAACTAGTGACCTCATAAAGAAACACTCCGAAAAATTAAATCTGGACGTAAAATGGATAATACCTACGTGCGCCAAATCACCAAAGTTGTATGGGTTACCAAAAATACACAAGCCCAATGCTCCATTACGTCCCATAGTGAGCCAAATCGATTCACCAACTTACAGATTGGCTCAACACTTAGCGAAAATACTCTCACCGCTCAGGGGACACACAAGAGCACACATAAAGGTTTCCTACCATTTTGTCAGCGAGATTAAAGACCTGCGTCTGGCAGACAATGAAACTATGGTCAGTTTTGATGTGCAGTCATTGTTTACATGCTTACCTGTTGAAGACTGCATCTCAATTGTAACTAGGAGGCTGGAGGAAAACAACATGCCCGTAGAATATGCAGTATTACTCAGACACTGCCTTACATCTGGCTACTTATTGTGGAAGGATGAGTTCTACAAGCAAGTAGATGGTGTGGCGATGGGCTCACCTGTATCTCCCATTGTCGCCGACATATTCATGGAAGACTTTGAGGAGAAAGCCCTGCTTACTTCTCCCATAAATCCAAGATTCTACAAGCGGTACGTAGACGACACTTTCACAATTCTACCTTTAGATAAAGTAACTGCATTTTTAGACCATTTTAACTCTATAAATTCTAAAATTCAGTTCACAATGGAGTTAGAGGCAAACAATTCCTTAGCTTTTCTAGATGTGTTAGTAATTCGGAATCCTGATAACACCTTGAGCCATACTGTGTATAGAAAAAAGACCCATACAGATAGATATTTAAACGGTGAATCTCACCACCATCCTTCACAGTTAGCTACCGTGGGTAAATCTTTGTTTCAGAGAGCACGAGGGATCTGTGCAGTAAACACCTGGCTGCCGAGCTCCAACACGTCAAGCAAGTTTTGCATGACAACAAGCTTCGGGTCCCGCGCCTACGTCACAGAGAACGAGTGAAGCCGGCCACAGTCGAGCGTGTACCTGCTGTACTGCCATATGTTAGAGGAGTCACTGACAAGATTGGCTACATCTTGAAGCGCGCTTCCATCAAAACATACTTCAAGCCGCCGAAGAAGATTGGTCAGTTTTTGCCATCAGTCAAGTGTAACGTCCCTCTGCAAGATGCAGGAGTGTACAAGCTTGATTGTGAATGTGGTCTCTCCTACATAGGACAAACTAAAAGATCAATTAAAACCCGCGTCAAAGAACATATAGCTGATGTGAAGAATCGACGCTCCGGGAAGTCTGCAGTCTGTGAACATGTACAGGATCGCCCCCGTCACTACAACAGATTTGATAGACCACAAATCCTCGCTAAAGAACACCGATTCCTTCCAAGGATGATTCGCGAGGCTATTGAAATCAAAAAACACCCTAATTTCAATAGAGAAGATGGCTGGGTGCTACCATCTGCTTGGGATCCTATAATAAATAAAATTAAATCCCAACCCAAGCATACAACTGCAAGGCTTCATGATACCATAAGTTCATACTGTGTAGATCGGAACAAAAGTTAAATTTTAATCTATGGTAACCGTGGTTAACTGTGACATCTGGACGTTAAACATCTCAGTCCTTCCCGTGACCATGGGTGCTGTAAAGCTCTCGAAACGTCGGGTATTAAAAAGTTAAATATACGCGATAAATTCCGTAAAAACGAGTATTATTTCAATGTGTAGTGTTCGCGTAAATATAAGAAATCATTATTTTTCTTGAATGTAGGTGTTCGTTAATCACGAATTAAAAAAATTATTAATCACGAAAACAATAAAATTGCGAATGAATTCCGTTCTTTTGATTGTGACGTTGTGGATGTAGCTTAGAATATGCTTTTTTTAATGTATTTTTCTTGAATGTAGGTGTTCGTTAATCACGAATTAAAAAAATTATTAATCACGAAAACAATAAAATTGCGAATGAATTCCGTTCTTTTGATTGTGACGTTGTGGATGTAGCTTAGAATATGCTTTTTTTAATGTATTTTTCTTGAATGTAGGTGTTCGTTAATCACGAATTAAAAAAATTATTAATCACGAAAACAATAAAATTGCGAATGAATTCCGTTCTTTTGATTGTGACGTTTTTGTTTGCTCGATATAAATATAATGCAAGCATTGATAGCTGCCGTGTTCAAGACACCATGGAATAAAGTCGTAGCCCATCGTTTACTGTTGCGACTAACATAACACAGTATAAATAAATGAACAACCAATTAATATACTAAAATCATCAAAGAAAAAACTAATAAAACAATCATAATTCATGATCGAATCATTACGTAAAAAATACGTCAAAAATGAGGCAGGGTATAACATAGCCGAACAGGTTTGCCCACGAACATAACGGCCGGTGTCCCAAAAAACACTGCGATCACGCCACTAACCCGCCCCACGTGCCCAGCACTCCAGCTACTGAGCGAGTTAGAGTTTCCAGGCGAGGATTTAAAAAAATACACCACCTTAAAATTTTATCAGGGTGTGTGATACCCTGGCTCATGCTCGCCGGGTTAATATAGGATAAATGAATAGATAGTTAGAAAACTCTTTATTGTACACCAAAACAATACATGAACATAATAATAAAAATAGTGTCACACAAAGACATTTAAGTTATATATTTAAATCTCTTTGGTGTCACATAAAATGGGAACACAAAAAGGAAAAATTTGTGTAGTTTGGTGATGCAGAAAAAGAGTAGGTTTATAAATATATCCATATACTAGTATATAGATAACGAATGAATACATGAAAATTTGAATCTGTAAACATATAATGGCATAAACTCAAAGATAGATAATTTATTTAGCCCGTAGTTGCAATATAACTGAAATGTTTACAATGCTCTGCGAATCCAATACAATAATGTTGTTCAAAACAACTTTCGGTTGCGGCGACCAGCCTCAACGGAGACTATCCATCTGCGTCAGACAGGATTATAGTGCACGAGTGTGTGGCATTCCGACACGAGCGGAGAGAAACCAGGTCAACGGCTTACGTGCTTTCCTGGACACGGTGGTGAAATAGCACCAACTTCCTGACTCCGGGTTGTTACTGAGGTTTTGCTTGACAGAAAAACCGAATAACTGGTTGTGGTCTGACCCGGGATTCCAACCCGGAATCTTTTTATAGAAAAGGGGGCAAAAAGCACGCGACCAACTGATGGTAAGTGACTACCGCCGCCCAGGTCCAGGAATCGCAGGTCCATTGCCGGCCTGTTAGAAAGCAGTAAGCTATTTTCTTGAAGGTCGCTAAGTCGTATCAGTACGAAAAAATCGCCAGTGATAAACGATTTCACAAAGAGGTTGTACGAGGAAGAAAATTAGTAAAATGCACAGTTTTGGACCTCTAAGTATTCAGATGGTGTTGATGGTATCGTAAGTTTAGTCGCGGTATGCGTCCATGACATTTGACAGCTGGAATTAATCCGAACAGTGCCTCACAGCACTCCCCGTGGTAAAGGCGATAGAAAATGCAAAGGAATACATCATCCCATCCATTATTTTCGTAGTAGAGCCACACTGCAGTTATATTATAGTTGTAGTACGAATGGGTCGGCTCGAACGGGGCAGGACCACGCTCTCACAGAATACCGGCGTAAAATAGCAGCTTAATACGGCTGTGATTCGTATGGTGAGTGTAGAGAACCGGTGACCCCTTTTACTGGAATCGAAGCATTCCATCTTAGTCCTCATGTGCATTTTGATTTTTAATTGAGGATAAATGTGGATATCTATGGGCCACAGGATCCACTTACCGTAAGGTCGACTGTGTGCTCGTTTGTCACCCAATGCTATAAAAACCTTCCCCCCTTCAATCCCTTCGCAGCGCCAGTGAATCGAACCGATCAGAAAGAACTCGGTTGTCGACGATCCGAGTAGCTCTGCGCTTGATGTGGTCGAATGGTAGGAGCTGGCGCTGGGTGCCCCGGCCCAGAAATGAGAACAGTATTCAATTTGAGGCCGAATATTCGCCATTCAAGGTTGCAAGTGGTGTGCCGTCATGAAATACCCATGATCAGCAGTCATGCAAACAACCGCTAGACCAACGACTTATATTTTTATATTTTATATATAGATATATCTTTATATTTTCTATCTCCTATATTTGACACACTTATGACGGCGATCAACGCGGTAATCCAAACTGGAATGTTGCCTCCTTCGATCAACAATACCAACTAGATAACGGGTCACGTGCAAAATCATAGCTAAATACTGTCCGCATGAATATAAACTTTGAAAAGACATAAATTAAATAACATTTAGTGTGAAATCAACCTTAAGTTATAACAAATAAAGTTCCTTTTCCCGTTATTGCCTTGCGAGCTACACTCTCACGTGCAAGAGCTCACGTCTCATGTGCGGCTCTTATTTACGTAGATGGATTTCTTGTGCCGACCCGACATCTAGTTGGTATTGCTGATCGAAGGTTGCCTCATACAATACCTATTGGACGATATGAGGTGGTGGCTTCCCATACGCCATCAGTACACTTGACATGGGCCTTTCACATTGATGAAAGGAATTGCTGCTATCACTATACTTGGCAAGTTGATTGGCGATCGATAAACCAGACGTCTGGCACTTTTAACGCTCGTTGTCGCCAGTCTGCATGCTGTGAACAATCTATTTGTTTTTTATTTATTTATTATAGTGTCAAACGAGCACACAGTTCAACAGATAGTAAGTGGATGCTGTGGCGCATAGACATCTACATTTATCGTCAATTAAGAATCAAAATGCAGATGCGTTGTCTACCCTGAGGACTGAGATGGAATGCCTAATTCCCACTTAAAAGGGTCTCCGGTTCTTTACATTTAAGTACCATACGAAACATGGCCGCATTAAGCTGCTATTTTCCGCCGATATTCCATAACCATAATATAGCTACAACGTGGTTCTATCACTCGTCTATCTGCTCCTCTACGTAGCTCTACTTTTAACGCCCTTTGTTGCAAGTCTGCATGCTACTAACAACCTATTTGATTTCTAGCTTATATATGGTTAGAAGCAGGAGGCAAGCCCGGCTTTACATTTTGTATGTTACAACGATAGACCATTATAGACAGTCCGACTTGAAACGAGCCGGTACAGTCGTGTTCAAATATGTTTGTAGGTGAACCGGTTGCCCATTTTCGGAAAGTAGTTATTCTGCAATTTTTTACCAATATGAAATAATATTTTTTTCGAGAAAATGCATTAACGTTCAAGATTTTATTGCTAACAGTAAATGATTTTTTTATAAGCCAGTACTTGTCTACCATCTCAACTGATGGTAAGTGGTGTTGTTACTAATGACGGTAAGTTGGCTTAGTTTTACAAAATTCCATACACTTTTGCCTTAAAGTCACACAAATTACTCTAATCCTTTGCTCTATGCGTTAAGAATAACGAAGCAAACCGTTTAAAACAAAGGGGTGGAGCTCCGCCGAGCGTCTAGTTCACTGCGGTGAAAGGGGAGAGAGGAACTAAGTCATGTAATTCTTAACACTCGTCTTCCTAAAAAGATCCTTAAGAATACTCCAGCTACTCGATTGCACAGAGTCAGTATTTTATTTTTGAGGCGATGCATACGCTTTTACAACAAAATCCTATAAAATGTACAAAATTTGATCTCCTCAAAGTTCGAAAACTCCATTAAACAAAGTTTGTATAAAAATAGTTATTATAATATTAAGGAATCTATGGATGATAATAACCCCTGAGAATGAAAATCGCTACCAAACTATTTCTAATTTTTTTTGTGTTGTCAATAGTGTAACATTTACGATTGTAAGCTGTTTTTTTTTAAATTGCAAAACAAAACGCATACTTATTGCTATACAGCATTACCTTCCAAACAACCTACAAAAAATAAATAAAAATAACGCGATATAAGTATTTATAAATCATTAACTGTTAAAACAAACAGACTGCCTCACGGCTGAATAATTTTAAAAAAATCATCTGACAATCCAAACCACGGAACGATTAGCTTTAACGATGTCCCGAGGTATCTAATGTATACTTGCCGCATTATTTATTAATTTCAATGCTTTAAAGTAAGTTTTTATTTCCAAGAATATAGACCTTAAAGGAGGATACTAAATGATTTCGTAGAGTCCCTCCCGTGACCAAGGGTGCTATAAAGCACCCGAAACGTCGAGAATGAAAACTAAGTTAAAATAGTTAATTAAATGCGATAAAATCTGTAAAATAGTTTTATTCAAAGAGTTTTATGACTATAACAAAAATTGACAGACTGAGCGAATTTACACATTTTAGGCATTTGATTAATGTTTTGACACATCAATATTTCTTTATTTTTATTTCTAATATTTACAAAAATTTAATAGTTTCGACTTACTGGTTATAGGATATGTCTCCCTTATTTAAATTCCGTTTCCCACTGTTCGTTCGAAACGTAGTAATTGGGCAATTTGCCATTTTTTAAATAATTTGCATGCAGCGACGTTTGACACGAAAATTGAAAAGGATTGAATATGCTAACATTTATAGGTGTGAATTGACATGTTAGTGATATGTTAGTGGCTACACGGGCTCCACCCACTCCCCCATTCTATTATGTATGTATTATAGTATTCTATGGATGAGACAATAATTTGACGTGAACGGAGAGAGATCAGGCGCAGGACAAACAGCTTTACGTGCTTTCCGAGGCACGGGGATACAACACCGCCAAAAGGGTATAGGGAGCTAGTATCATTACGGACCAGGCATTACATCTAAGACCTCAGAAATGACCTCGTTTTCCAGGTTTCAATGGACTGCAGTAGCCACTTACCATCAGGAGGACTGTAAGTTCGTTTCTCACACCTCTTATCATCTCATATCTTTTTTAAAGAGGTTGAATGCAGTAATTATGGTAGAACCTATCACTATTTGACTACAGGGCCGTGGTAGCTCAGTAGGTTAACGCTCGCTGTAAATATAACAGAAGGCGAGTAACCAGAGTTCGATCCCCGCCGGCACCAATGAAGTTGTCAATTGCAATTTTAAGTGCTGATTTACCTCGTGCTCGGCGGTGAAAGAAAACATCGTGAGGAAACCTGCATGTCTGAAGAATAAGAAAAAATATTTCGAAGACATGTGAAGTTCGCCAACACGCATTGGGACAATGCGACGGACACTTCCTTGCCCGAAAACCCTCTCAGAAATGAAGGGAGGCCTGTGCCCAGCAGTGGGACGTATATAGACTGTAACTTTACTATCATAATTTATCTTCGGGTTCAAAGTTTTAGACGCATATTCTGTCATCAGTCGAAGCCAAAGCTTTGTCTGTCAATTAGTAGAGTGTACCACATGATAAGAATTTAGAGATAAATTTTCAGAATCACCCACAAAGTGAGTAAATGTAGTAATGTTGTTTAACGGAAACCTTTGCAAAATAATTTAAAGTCAAATAAATCTTATTCGAAAGAAATAAAGCACTGCATTGTATGGTAGTTAAATTCATTAATAATCAAGAATTCAAACCTTATTAACAGAAAGCGAAGCATAAATTTGAACTCGTTTCAATCTTTATATTTCATTGTTGTCTTTCTTATTCCGTAGAAAAGGTCAATAAAAAATAAAAGACGATTGAGTTAAATGACTGAAATGTGTTTTTCAATAGTCACTTTAACCATCTCATGTAAACTTAAAGGCAATGTAAAACCCAGATCCGAAATGGAAAACATTGTCAATGGTACTCGTAGAAGACATTTTTTTACTACATCTATCATCGATTAAGAATCTAAAAGCAGAACCTTTTCAACCTTGAGGACTAAGTTAGATTGACTCATATTCAGTTTAGATAGTCTCCAGTTCTCTACACTCACCATAAGAAACACAGCAGCATTGAGCTGCTTTTTACGCTAATATTCTGTGACAGCGTTGTTCTTACCTGGTATATAGTTATCATATGAATACTGTTTTTAGGGTTCCGTACTCAACTAGGAACCCTTATAGTTTCGCCATGTCTGTGTGTCCGTCTGTCCGTCCTCGCTTAATCTCTGTGACCGTTAGCACTAGAAAGCTGAAATTGGTACCAATATGTGTATCAATCACGCCGACAAAGTGGTAAAATAAAAATTGGAAAAAAATGTTTTATTAGGGTTGCCCCCCTATATGTAAAGGGGCAAGTGATTTTTTTTTAATTTCAACCCTAACGTGTAATATATTGTTGGAAAGGTATTTAAAAATGGTATATGGGTTTACTAAAATCATTTTTTGATAATGTCAATAATTTCGGAAATAATCGCTCTAAAAGTAAAAAACAATGTGTCCCCCCCCCCCCCCTCTAACTTTTGAACCATAAGCTTAGAAAATATGAAAAAAATCTGAAAAGTAGAACTTTATAAGGACTTTCTAGGAAAATCATTTTGAACTTGGATAGAAACAACAGTACCCACTACCGGGAGCAGTTGCAGGAGCGCGGAGCGCTGCTGGAGCGCGGAGCGCTGCTGGAGCGCGAACATAATGGATACCCACCTTTAAACTCATAAGT
Organism: Parnassius smintheus behrii; assembly: GCA_036936625.1. Taxonomy (NCBI): domain Eukaryota; kingdom Metazoa; phylum Arthropoda; class Insecta; order Lepidoptera; family Papilionidae; genus Parnassius; species Parnassius smintheus. The sequence goes on from JAUPFT010000027.1 coordinate 27,361,002, forward strand.
GGGAACACTTATTGTGACGGACGGGCAACTACGGAACCCTACACTGAGCGTGGCCCGACACGCTCTTGGCCGGTTTTTTTTCCTAGTTTGGCAACTTCCAATGGATTCTGCCAGCGTCAAGTATTTCATGTAAGTCACACAGAGTGTTCGACTAGTTTCCCTTAGAAATAGAGTTAGAGTCCCTTAGTAGTAGAAATGCTTATTTAGCTTTATGTTACGAAGTTACATAGGTAGTTATTTTCGAATGAATGAACATATAATAGATTTACCAAATTATTATATTTTATTACATGTAATATATTACATTGCTAATATAATAAATAATAAAATGCATATAGGTAAGTGGCAAAAGTACTATAGTTTAATGTTATTAATGGATATGAAGTCTAATAAAGTTTGTACAAAAGAAGTGTTAACTAAATTTATCAAGGACTTAAGATTTATAGGACGAGGGATGTTATTAAAAAGAAATTGTATAGTGAAACTGGATACTGGTTATACGAAATAAGTGAATTTAGATATTTTATTTTGCTTTACTGAAACTATACTCTTTGATTTCTGTCGCTTGTGCGACGTACGAGTATAATATACCCCACTTTTTTGTGTGCATGATTATCTGTATACACAGTCATCTGTTCCTTTGTGACCTTCAATCTAGACGGCTTGACTGCTTTTAAAGTTTCAGGTACGTACTTCATTTCCGTAGTATTATAGTGACCATAGTTACAGCGAAGTACTTTACACGTCGCGAATTTAAAAATAAGGTAATTAAACGCGATAAAACCGTTAAAAGCTAGTTTTATTAAATGTGTTGTATTCGCGTAATTATTTATACGTGACCACTTTCATAAAATAGAAGATCAGTGTTGCTAGTTAACAGGTTCACAATCAGTCACCTGGATGTCCCTGAAAAGTAACACTTATTTAAAGAAAAGGAACGTGCATATTTTTAACATAAATTGCCTATTTTTAACATAAATTGACTATAATATTTCAAAGTAACTTATTATTATCATTTTTTGTTAAAAATAATAATGTTAATTGGACAAAACAAATATTATATTTTGTGGATATTTAAATATAAGATTATTTTGTTGGTGATTATTGGGCAATGAACTTGAGACCATGAAAGTAAAGTAAAGTAAAGTAAAGTTACAGCCTATACACGTCCCACTGCTGGGCACAGGCCTCCCCTCATTTCTGAGAGGGTTTTAGGGCAAGGAATTGTCCGCCGCGCTGCCCCAATGCGTGTTGGCGAACTTCTTTTTTTAAATTCATAAACTACTAGCTTGCTAGGCAGACGTTGTTTTGCCCTTTTCGACGACCTTTTGTCATGTCCTATGAAAAATCCTTAAATTCGCAAAAAAAATTGTGGGTCACTCATGGGCATAAAAACTATCCTATCTCTCAAGTTGGACCAAACTGTATACGGTGTGCAAATATGATTAAAATCGGTTAAGTAGTTTAGGAGTCCATCGCGCACAAACAACGTGACACGTAATTTATATATATTAAGATATTGGCATTTAAACCCAATACATAAAAAAACGACAAGTGACTGGCCATTATGAATTTCATTGAAAAAAGTTACAGTTTCCCGTCGGCCATCGTCAGTCTCATTACGCGCTAAAAATAAAAGCGTGTTCACTTGTGACCTACATTATTTTCCACGCGACTTGAAAATATATACTTCCTAGGTATATCCACGATAAGCGAAATATAACTTTTTTTCAATTAAAATGAAGCCGATCTAATTTTGTGTCTGTCTTAAATTTAATTAAGAAATATGATAGAAAAATATCGTAGCCAGAAAATGAAATCGGACCATTAATGACCTCAGCGACAAAAGTTGAGAATTTAAAAAAATGTATAGATTCTCCACTACCGCTACTTATTCCGTGGACGAAGCAAACAACGATAGAGGGAAATGAAACAAGTGATAATCGGCAGCACCTTTCTGATAAAACACAAAAATATTAAAAAAATTACGGCTGTCGGATGTCTAGAATTCAAACAGATGAGCAATCAGAACACCGAAAGATTTCCGGTCGGATTCAAATTCAGGACCTATAACTTCTATTTTACTGGTAATAAGGCATTCTATCTTAGACCTCAAGTGCCTATGGGCGACATCATTTACTTACCACCAGGTGTTGAATGTGCTCGTATGTCACCCATACTTCTTTAGAAAGTTAATGCAACTAAAACGTAAATAATGTCTGTATGTACAACGGCTCGTTTACACAGAAGACTAACGCAATATTGCAGGATTATACTGGTCTATATCGAATGTGAGAAACGAGAACCGGGACCTAACTGGAAGTAAATAATTCTATCTTAATTCTCATGTATTGATGCTCTTTCATTCATCATGTGGATAGATAAGTAACTTTGGGCCACATGATATACTTCATATCAGAACTAGGTGCTCGTTTATCACCCTTTCAATTTATAGATGACATAAAACTGGCACAAAATCCTGAGCGCATTAAAGAAACCTAGTTTTATGGATTTTATCCATTTAATTTAAGTTATTTTAATTCATGCCCGTAACCATGGGTGCTGTAAAACACCCGGGAATTAATAAAAATACGAAACTTTTGTGTAGTATTCGTGCAAATGTAAGATAAAATCGTTAACGTGTGCTAAAAGCACAAAATAACGCGTATTTGAATCAATAAAAGTTAAATTAGAAAAACATTTTTTTTATCTTGCCAATAAGTAATTTTTTTTTATTCAAATAATGAAATACATTTATTCCTCAAAAAAGTTGGCAACCCTATTTATAAGATAATTTTGAGTCGTTAAAAAAATCGTTTTTTTTAGTGTATAAATGTCATTTCGAGCTTAAAGGCGCCACGACTGACTCGGGAAGTCCTGTTTTCGACCATAAAAAAGTAAAGTTACAGCCTATATACGTCCCACTGCTGAGCACAGGCCTCCTCTCATTTCTGAGAGGGTTTTAGGGCAAGGAAGTGTCCGCCGCGCTGCCCCAATGCGTGTTGGCGAACTTCACATGTCTTCGAAACATTTTTTTCCTTATTCCTCAGACATACAGGTTTCCTCACGATGTTTTCCTTCACCGCCGAGCACGTGGTAAATCAGCACTTAAAATTGCAATTAACAATTTCGTTGGTGCCGGCGGGGATCGAACCCGGGTTACTCGCGTTCTGTTATATTTACAGCGAGCGTTAACCATCTGAGCTACCACGGCTCGTTTTTTCCATATTATTGAGCAATTGAGGTGGTTTTAATATTTAATTGTTTATTCTTTATTGTATTCCCTATTACTAATGAGTGTAAACCTAATAAAAAGTGAACCACCCGAAGGACCTTTGAAGACTCAGACGAATTATTTCCGTAATTATACTAACTTTAATAATATCCAACTTAAATTCAACTACAGACCTTCATACTCGTATGTTCCCCATTTACATAAGAACCACAAGCAAGCTCGTAAGACCACCCGATAAGACTGGTGTAGCCCAAGCACACTGTTCTTTTGTACTTATACAAAACACACATACAAAATATTGACATATATACAAAATATAGGCAGACAATATTGAAAACCGAATTCAAAAGAGGAAGAAGCTGACAATTCGACTGATGCTTTTCAATAGATATGGTGCGAATATTCGGTTCATATTCGGTGTTTGGCATATTCGGCTGCTTTACTCAATTTGTCCATTGTATTGAAATGTACAAATTGAGTAATGCCATGTCTTTCATAATTTTACTGTTGAAAGTATATTTCATTTGTGGGTTAAATCTACTTGTATAGCGTTATGTTTTTAAGGCACTGTAGATTTATTTCTAATTGTTCGCGACGGCCTAACAACGCTAAGAAACGAAGTTATAAAGAATATTGTTTTTTGTTAATAATGAAATTACCGACAAAACTGGATGAAAACGTGTATTAATATAGTTGTGTAACATTTATAACTCTTAGTATATTTGTATAGAATGTCGTTTTGATAACAAGTGATATAAACAACTTTTATTATATACCAAAAAATCGACCAATCACAGCGCGTCTTATCGTGGAAAAGTTTTTAATTAACTGCGTAATAGTTCATACTAAAATAAGGAAAATAATTTTATGTTCTAAAAGAGTTATAAATATGACATTCAATTAGCATATGGCTTATAGATTAAAGAAGTATGGGGATATTTTTGTATAATTAAACGCATTTCGTAGTTATAGAAAAAACAAAGAATTAATGTACCCAAATATTATGAAAATTTTGGACATTTCGTTTAATAACTTTTTACAATGTTAATATTTTGAGTAACCTTTATGATATACTAATAAAGTACCAGACTACCGATTTAATGATGTATAGCATGTTAGTGTAGCAATTAGTTTTGTATAGAAAATATTGCAATTTATGCCATTTGTATAGTGAAAAGTTTATGCAATAAAGAGGCAAACGGAAAATGGCGAGCGGCTCACTGCAAAGTATTGCTCAAGTCTACCTTAGGGGCTCGGGACCCAGTACCAGTAGTAGTGTGAAGAACTACCAGTGACAGTGAAGTGAAGTGAGTGGTATCCGGTGGTAGCTGAAGTGACAGTAGCAGTATATAGTGAATAGTGAAAGTGTTAGCTAGCCGAAAAAGGTCGTAACTGACATTCGCAGTTACATATCGTGAAAGTGTTAGCTAGCCGAAAAAGGTCGTAACTGATATTCGCAGTTACATATTATAGTGAAAGTGGTAACTGATATCCGCAGTTACACAAGTGATAAAATCAACTAGTTTAGTTGATAATAGCTGCTAGTCAGTAGTGTTAGAAAACCAGCTACTACCAATAGATCTTTGATACCACCGTAAAATTTAAAGAAATCTTTTGAAATACAGTGACCAACCAATAGTGAACAACCGTAGTTTAACAACCGTGATCAATAGTTATAAAATTTCGCGACTAATCATTCAGTCGAACCGCTGGCCACTACCTTGCTATTTGTATTTGTTAATCGTGCATTTTGATTTGAACCACAGCCCACAATACCTCAGCGGCACCCACAAAGACGGCGGTGAAAGTACCCACCGGAACCTATAGGTGTAGGACGTGAGCGACTCGCGAAGTATCTTCGACAACATTTACTCCGGAGAGTTTCGCCCGTCCGGCACATTCGTTGGTCCTTCGAGCCGGATATATCCGTTTGTATTTCGGAACCGGGTAAATAGTCACCACCGTATTAAAACCGCAGAATTTTTCAGATTCAAGATGCCGATCACCCGTTCGCAAGGAAGGGAAGCCAAGGCGTGGACCGTCGGTCTGGAAGGAGGTTCGTCGGCCAGTAACGCCGCCGTCCACTACCAGATGCCACCATGCTCACCGTCAACGGTAGAGGGCGCTGAGGCGCCATGCTGCCCCCCCGAGAGGGGGATACCCCTGCCCGCGCCGTCCACTACGGCCCGCACAACGAAGCAGAGGGAACATATAGAAGGCAACGATGACTTTAGCCGTGCATCATCGCCAACAGCCCGGGAAGACACCCACACCGAAGAGCCACCGAGGGGCCACACCGATAGCAGTACGAAGTCAAAGAAGACTGTTCGGCCCAATAGAAGAATTTTGAAGGCTCGTGAAGAAGTATTGAAGATCAAACTAGAACTTGCGCAGATCTCCTTACAGATGGCTGAAGGAGAAGACGAATCAGACGACTATGATGAAGATGGTCACTCCAAAAGCGAGTACGTTCGATCTTGGCTCGAAAACTCTGTAGCCAAACAAAAGTCAAATCAAGGCGCAACCACCGGAGGGAAGGCCCCATTTAATAAAACCGTCACAAAGCCAACCCCGGACGTTGTCGACCTCAGTGAGCCCCAAAAGGAGCTCACGAACCAGGATTCCTATCCAGAAGACGTACAAAGGGATCCCACGCCACAGAAGCTCAGCCAGGAACCCATCGTTAATGAAGACAGGGGGCTCCTACCGATTGTATCAGAGCTCACATACCAGGATTCCTATCCGGAAGATGTACAAAAGGATCCCAAGCCAAATAAAGCTAGCCAGGAACCTGTCATAAGTGAAGACAGGGGGCTCCGTCCATTTATATCGCAACTCACGTCCGCTATAGCCGCGCTCGCTGACAAATCAAAGTTAGAGAGTGCGCCACTATCGTCGCATACTTTCGCAGCGTTGAAAGCTATAATGACACTGCCAAGCTTTAGCGGAGCACATACCGAGTTGCTTTCGTTCCGTGCCATTTACGAAACAACCCGAGGCTACTTCAATGACATTGAAAACACTGCTAGACTAAGACGAAGTCTACAAGGAAGAGCCTTGGAAACAGTCAGTTCAGAACTTATTGGGCATGCTAAGCCAGATGAGATTATGCGAGAACTGGAGCTACAATTTGGGCGTCCAGATTCAATTGCGCAAGCAGAAACCGAGAAGTTACGAGGATTAGCACGCTGTACAGAAGCGCCCAGAGACATCTGCACATTCGCGAGTAAAGTGAGGGGAAGCGTCGTCACTCTTCGAGCCCTAAAGCGAGATCATTACCTCGTCAACGCAGAGCTGCTACGACACCTCACCGACAAACTGCCAAACTCTATACGTGCCCAGTGGTATAGAATCTACACCGAAAAATATGACTCTAGACCAGACCTCGGCTGCTTCAGCGATTTTATTACCGAGCAAGCTCGCTTCTGCAGTGCATTTGCGCCTCCAGAAATTATAAACGAAGCACAAAGCAATCGTTCAGTACATAGAGCACACGCGGCTACTACTCAGCCATCTCCGAAATGCAGAGTGTGCGGAAAGGAGGGTCACTACGGATCCGAATGTAAAAAATTTAAGGAAGCAGACGCCAACAAAAGATGGCAACTCGCAAAGAAAAATAACTTATGTTTCCGCTGTTTGCGTTATAGAAATCAGACACACAAATGCAAAACCAATAAGTGTGGAATAGAAGGATGCACTGCGACACACAATCGACTTCTCCATAACAATACAAAGGAGAAGACCGAGGTCAAACAAAAAGAACCTCAAGAAACTGTTGCTAACTCATTCGGTGTGTCAAAGCATCAAGCCTATTTAAAAATAATTACAGTGCGAGTAATTGGACCGGCGGGAGCTGTAAACACACACGCCCTGCTGGATGATGGGTCAACAGTTTCACTAATGGATGAAGAGATCGCCAAACAAATTGGAGCTAAAGGGCGGTTCGACCCGTTTAAGATCACCGCTATCGGGAACACCATCCTCGATTCACCGGAATCCCGAAGAATTAAAGTATCGCTGAAGAGTCTCCACAGCAAAAGGGTGCCATTCAGAGCACGCACGGTCGCAAGCCTAAACTTGGGGCCACAGACTGTGCGTGCGGTAGACATAGCCAAGTGCAAACACTTGAAAGACCTAAAGGAGCAGCTAATATATGACTCCGGCAACCCAAGGATCCTAATAGGACAGGACAATTGGAGACTTCTGATAGCCACTCAAATCCGAAGAGGTCCGCCGCACCAGCCAATCGCCTCGCTCACAGAATTAGGATGGGTGCTACACGGGGCACACACTAAAGCCCCGTATCAGCGCGTCCACGCGGCCAATGAGCTGCACAAGAGCGAGGAAACTATAGATGACCAACTCCGCGAATATTTCGCGCTGGAATCTCTCATTATCGATCCGAGAAAACCAGACTCTGATCCAGAGAAGAAAGCTGAAGATATACTAAATAGCAGCACCCGTCAGTTATAAGACGGGCACATAGAAACAGCGCTTCTCTGGAAGGAAAAGGATATCAAGATGCCTGGTAATTATGAAACAGCAATAAAACGGCTCGTTTCCATCGAAAGAAAATTAGATCGAGACGAAGATCTAAAAAGGAAGTATGATGAACAAATGAATTCCCTTGTACAAAAAGGATACGCCGAGATAGCACCGAAAACTAGCACACCGGGAAGAACATGGTACCTACCCCATTTCGACGTCCATAACCCAATGAAGCCAGAGAAGTTTCGAATAGTACACGATGCCGCAGCCAAAACAAAGGGGGTGTCGTTGAACGACTTCCTGCTCACGGGTCCAGACCTACTGCAATCACTACCAGGGGTCATGATGCGTTTTCGCCGCCATAAAATCGCTGTCTCCGCGGACATAGCCGAAATGTTCATGCAGGTTAAAGTTAGACCCGAAGACAGAGATGCCTTAAGATATCTCTGGAGAGGGGATCGACGTAATGAAGCTCCACAGGAATATAGAATGACGTCGATCATTTTCAGTGCAGCCAGTTCACCCTGCACAGCCATATTCGTGAAGAACAGGAACGCTAAAAAACACATAGACAAGTATCCAGAAGCCGTAGAAGCTATCATTCAAAACCACTATATGGATGACTATCTTGACAGTTTCCAGTCTCTGGAAGAGGTAATGCGAATATCGAAGGAAGTACGCGACATACACAAAAACGCGCACTTCACCTTAAGAAAATGGGTTTCCAACGCACCAGAAGTTGTAAAAGAATTAGAACCTGACCGTGAAGCATCTGAGTCAGTCGATCTGGGAAACAAAGGAACCGAGGAAAAGATACTCGGATTAATCTGGAAACCGGGTACTGATCAGCTGAGCTTCAACCTAAAGCTCGCTCGACTTCCAATCAATTTGCTGCATGAAACACCAACCAAGAGAGAACGTCTCATATGGTGCGTGAAGATGGCACTATACACCATCCTTCATGAGAGACATCCGCATGAGGAAGTATTAGCCACGCTGCTCTGCGAGGTGGAGTACACAGTAAATAGCAGACCATTGACTCACATCTCTGTAGACAGCGACGACGACGAATCCATCACTCCAAATCACTTCCTTTTAGGAGGATCTGCGAGACTGCCGACACCTGGAGTATTTGATGAAAAGGATATGAATAGCAAAAGACACTGGCGACGCTCCCAGATACTCGCTGACATGTTCTGGCAGCGTTGGGTCCGAGAGTATTTACCGGAACTTCAAAACCGGCGGGAGGCCCATGGGCGAGGTCCCAATCTCCAGGTGGGCGATCCAGTCCTCATAGCTGACGGCCAGTTACCTCGTAACACCTGGCCACGAGGGAGGGTGGAAGCTGTTTACCCCGGTGCGGACGGACAGATCCGCACTGTGGAGGTACGCACAGCAAACGGCCTAATCAAGAGACCAACCAGGAAACTCGTGCCGCTGCCGAAGTAGAAACAACGTCGCTCACCGAAATGGATGCAGCGCCGCTGTGAGAAAATCGTCGCGACGCTGCACGGCGGGAGAGATGTTCGCGACGGCCTAACAACGCTAAGAAACGAAGTTATAAAGAATATTGTTTTTTGTTAATAATGAAATTACCGACAAAACTGGATGAAAACGTGTATTAATATAGTTGTGTAACATTTATAACTCTTAGTATATTTGTATAGAATGTCGTTTTGATAACAAGTGATATAAACAACTTTTATTATATACCAAAAAATCGACCAATCACAGCGCGTCTTATCGTGGAAAAGTTTTTAATTAACTGCGTAATAGTTCATACTAAAATAAGGAAAATAATTTTATGTTCTAAAAGAGTTATAAATATGACATTCAATTAGCATATGGCTTATAGATTAAAGAAGTATGGGGATATTTTTGTATAATTAAACGCATTTCGTAGTTATAGAAAAAACAAAGAATTAATGTACCCAAATATTATGAAAATTTTGGACATTTCGTTTAATAACTTTTTACAATGTTAATATTTTGAGTAACCTTTATGATATACTAATAAAGTACCAGACTACCGATTTAATGATGTATAGCATGTTAGTGTAGCAATTAGTTTTGTATAGAAAATATTGCAATTTATGCCATTTGTATAGTGAAAAGTTTATGCAATAAAGAGGCAAACGGAAAATGGCGAGCGGCTCACTGCAAAGTATTGCTCAAGTCTACCTTAGGGGCTCGGGACCCAGTACCAGTAGTAGTGTGAAGAACTACCAGTGACAGTGAAGTGAAGTGAGTGGTATCCGGTGGTAGCTGAAGTGACAGTAGCAGTATATAGTGAATAGTGAAAGTGTTAGCTAGCCGAAAAAGGTCGTAACTGACATTCGCAGTTACATATCGTGAAAGTGTTAGCTAGCCGAAAAAGGTCGTAACTGATATTCGCAGTTACATATTATAGTGAAAGTGGTAACTGATATCCGCAGTTACACAAGTGATAAAATCAACTAGTTTAGTTGATAATAGCTGCTAGTCAGTAGTGTTAGAAAACCAGCTACTACCAATAGATCTTTGATACCACCGTAAAATTTAAAGAAATCTTTTGAAATACAGTGACCAACCAATAGTGAACAACCGTAGTTTAACAACCGTGATCAATAGTTATAAAATTTCGCGACTAATTATTCAGTCGAACCGCTGGCCACTACCTTGCTATTTGTATTTGTTAATCGTGCATTTTGATTTGAACCACAGTCCACAATACCTCAGCGGCACCCACAAAGACGGCGGTGAAAGTACCCACCGGAACCTATAGGTGTAGGACGTGAGCGACTCGCGAAGTATCTTCGACAACATTTACTCCGGAGAGTTTCGCCCGTCCGGCACACTAATTATAGGAAATAAAAAGCTTGATAAAAAGTTTTTAGAATCAAACAAAGAAGCATAACATTACATTAGTACATTTCATTTTACTTTGGTCGTCAGTTTCTCTAAAATGAGTTCAAATAGTAGATCTCCTGCCACTCATTTTTATCATATAATTATCAATTATCAATTTTCACTAAGAATGACACAACGTGTTAGCGACGACAAAGTGAATTCGAACATTTAATATTAATTATTTATTATCAGTGAATTAAAAACTAAGTGTTAGCATTTAATCATAATTATTTCTTATCAGTGATTTAAAATTAGGTGATGGTATTAATCTTAACTGTTTCCTATTTATAAAATAAAGCTAAGTGTAAAGACTGATTAGTGCTGAAAAAACAGGAAAGTAAATTAAACACTTCTATTTTTATCTTAAAGTGACTTATATGAATCTATTTAATATTATTTAGGTCTGATTAGAACATTAGACGCAAGTATAAGCTTATTTTCTAGTAAGATTTCTTTTATCATAACTTTAAGAGCTATTTAACATATAAGTGATTAATATAATTCTTTTTCCTTTAAAGTACTTCAAAAGAAACATTAATATGTCAACTAATCGCTGTATAATGTTATTTCATTATGAGAAAGATTTAAATTTCATGAAAAAATATTGTATAGATTTTAAGCATAATTCCTGAAAAAGTGTTGTACATTCCTACCTCTTGGCGGCGCCACTTGTATGTTCGGCAAAAAATATAGTCCTACTCCGGAGCTAAACCGTGAGGCGACCGCGAAACTATTTTTATTTTTTATAAATGTAAAATAAAGGTTTATTGAATGATTTATGTTTAGAATAATAGAAATAAGTTGTATCTATCGTTAGGAATAAATATAAATATTGTAAGGAATGTTTTACCACGTTTATTAAGGAAATTGTGAATCTCTCTTAGAAAAGGTTACTCGGCGCTCTGATTGGTCAATAGATTCACTAATGCCGTATGCGATTTTTTCTTAAATATGATTGGTTACAGCCGCTTATAAAAAAGGGGCGTTTTTCGTGGTAAATTATTCCAAATCCGGCAATGTAATAATAAGGAATCAAGAAATAAAACAAGAAGAAATTCTCAAGAAGTGTTATTTATTGCTCATCTAACTGCTACTGTATGCTCTCCAGTTAACATCCCGCCAGCAAACCCGCTCTATTTATCAACGCTCCCTTATACGAGCATTTACATTGGTCCTTCGAGAAGCCGGATCGGGTTTAAGGAAAACTAGGAAGATGCCTTCAAATACAAGATCAAAATCAGTGCAGTCGAAGACTACGAGTGAAAGCAACGCCACTACGGGTACCAGTACGACGGATTGGAGCATGAATACGCCGAGTGATTCTACAAACACGACGGCTACCAACACGTCAACTTCAGATCGATCGACGCTTACAAGAGCATCGCCCAGCAGCGTACACAGACAACCCGTACTTCTTAACAAAAACATTGCCGGAAAAGAATCAACACCAGGGGACGTAACCCATACCACCCCCCCGACACGCACCATCGAAGCGTCAGTTCCTCACCAAGAAGGAAGTCATCCAACGCCGCAGATTCAAGAAAGAAGTGTCGCAATGAAGACTCTGCAACAGCCTCACCCTAAGAAGACGACCCGCGATCCAGACACGCTTTCCGTTCGCTCGTCGCATAGGAAGAGAGCAGAAGCGCAAGCAAAGATGACAATGGCATTAAGGGAACTAGAATTGGCAGAAGCGCGGTCAAAAGTTGCTCAAGCGGAATTAGAACTTCTCACCGCGGAATCAGAAGATGAAGATGGTACCGGAGAAGAGCTGTTCGAGCGAACTCGAGAAGTCGAACGCTGGTTCATCCAGACCGGAGACATGCCTAATAAGAACCACAAACCAATAGAGGCAGAAGAAAAGAAAAGTGACATCCAAGAACTAGCTTCAGTCATACTAAAGCTATCAGAAAAATCACGTGACACCGTTTCACCGAAGCACCTAGAACTACCTCACTTCAACGGGGCCTGCGAAGAATGGTTAGCCTTCAAAAGATCATACGAGGATACGGCTGCTTCTTTCAGTAGCAATCAAAACCTAGCACGCCTCAGAATAGCGATCCAAGGAAAAGCTAGAGAAGCCGTCCAAAGCCTGCTATTCACCGCCGAAGACCCACGCGAGGTGATCAAGGGACTAGAAGCAAGATTCGGAAGACCTGGAGCACTAGCATTAGCAGAACTAGAAAAAATGAAGAACCTCCCAAGAGTCGGCGAAAACCCGAGCGACATATGCATATTTGCAAGCAAAGTAAAGAACGCAGTCGAAACAATCAAAGCCCTGAAGAAACCACAGTATCTCAGTTCACCTGAAACGCTAAGAGTTATAGTAGACAAGATGCCGACGTCAATGAAGTTCCGTTGGTTCGCCTACCACAGAAGCAGAAGAGACGAGGAAATTCAGGAGCTATTACTTATCGAAGCGTTCCTAGAAACAGAAGCCGACATGTGCGGAGACTTCGCCCCGCCCGAAGCGCCCTCAGAACAAAGAAGAGGAGTAAGAAAACCCGTTCATTTGGTTCAAGAAGCGTCAAAAGAGAAATATAAGAAGTCGTGTCCGTTCTGTGGGGAAGAACACTTCGCATTAGAATGTAAAAGGTTCAAAGAAGCCAACCTGAATGAAAAATGGGATATGACCAAGAAGGCAAAGATATGCTTCAAGTGCCTTCGATTCAGACACTCAAGAATCAACTGTAAAGCACCAGTCTGCAAGCTGTGTAAAAGATGGCATCATACCATCTTACATTCTGACAAACCACCGGCGTCGATAGAAAAAGAAGCAAAAGACACCAATAGCATCTCAGAAGAAAAGGTCGCCTCAATCCATAACGCCAAAGGAGAAGAAAAGGCCTACCTAAAGATGATCCCCGTGAACCTCTATGGCCCAAAAGGACAAGTTCGCGTATTAGCACTACTAGACGAAGGGTCAACGGTCACACTCTTAGACGCATCAATTGCTGAAAAAATCGGAGTCGAAGGAAAGAAAGAAAAACTCACGATCGAAACCGTTGGCGGAAAGGTGTTAAGAAAAGATAGTTCACAGAAGATCGAGTTCAAAATAAAAGGGGCTCATAGAAAAGAAAAGAGAACTATCGTAGCAAGAACCATCGACGACCTGAAGCTGTCTGAACAATGCATAAACAAGGACACCGTGAGAAACTGTGAGCACCTGAAGGCAATTGAAAATCAACTCCTCTACGTCTCCGAGAGGCCCAAGCTACTGATAGGCCAAGACAATTGGGGACTGATAGTGACAAGAAAGCTGAAGAAGGGCAAACCATCAGATCCTGTAGCTTCCCTCACGAACTTAGGGTGGGTGTTACACGGATGTGAAACAGGAACAACTGCCACAGTACACTTCACTCATTATGGCAGAGCGACCACTGGCAAGGAAGACATAGAAGACCTCGTCCGAGAACACTTCCAATTAGAGTCTCTAGGGATCCAAAATCGTTCACCATCTAACGACAGCGACAGAAGAGCACTAGAAACCCTCGAGAAAACTACCAAGAAACTGCCAAGCGGTCAATATGAAACGGGACTCCTGTGGAAAAAAGAAGATGAACACCTGCCCAACAACTACAATCAAGCTGTTCGACGCCTGGTTAGCATCGAGAAAAAATTGGATCGTGATCAAGAAGCAAGAAAGCACTACGAGGAGCAGATTCTGAGTCTAATCGAAAAAGGATACGCAGAGAAGGCTCCAGAAAACTCTAACGAAGGAAGGACATTCTACCTACCCCACTTCGCTGTTGTACACCCAGTCAAGAGGAAGCTAAGAATAGTGTTCGACGCAGCTGCCAAATATGAAGGAAAGAGCCTCAACGACGCCTTGCTCTCGGGCCCGGACTTGCTACAATCATTATTCGGAGTACTGCTGCGTTTCAGAGAGGGACCAGTAGCCGTCATGGCAGACATACAAGACATGTTTCTTCGAGTAAAAGTCAGAGAAGACGACCGAGACAGTCTCAGGTTCCTGTGGCGCGGAAACCGAAGAACCGGCAAGCCGGAAGAGTATAGAATGTCCTCAATCATCTTCGGGGCAGCGTCATCACCTGCAACAGCCATATACGTAATGAACAAGAATGCAGAGGAATTTAAGAACACTCATCCTGAAGCAGTGAAAGCAATTAAGAGAAACCACTACATGGACGACTACCTGCAGAGCTTCGCATCTACAACCGAAGCAAAGAAAATATCCAAAGAAGTGAAAGACATTCACGCAAGAGCAAACTTTCATCTGAAGGGATGGGCCAGCAACAACTCGGGGGTAATATCAGAGGTAGAAGACGCAAACAAAGAAAACTCCTTACAACTGACCAAGGAAGAGAAGACTCTGGGACTAAGATGGCTGGTGAAAGAAGATACATTAGCCTTCAACGTCGGGCTACGCAACACGCCGGAGGACCTGCAAGACGGCAGAAGGACTCCAACAAAAAGAGAAGTCACAAGCGCAGTAATGTCCACCTTCGATCCAATGG
Organism: Parnassius smintheus behrii; assembly: GCA_036936625.1. Classification (NCBI taxonomy): domain Eukaryota; kingdom Metazoa; phylum Arthropoda; class Insecta; order Lepidoptera; family Papilionidae; genus Parnassius; species Parnassius smintheus. The sequence goes on from JAUPFT010000027.1 coordinate 27,376,092, forward strand.
GTTTTGCTACACCAGTTCTAATACAAGGAAAGAAACTAATCCAGGACATCTGGCGAAAGAAAATAGACTGGGATGAACCAATCAACGAACATCAAAAGGAAGTCTGGATGAAATACCTGGAAGAAGTGTCAACATTAACGAGGCTGAAGATCCCGAGGTGCGTCTCACCCAAAGGCAGAAAAGGACAGCTACACACATTCTCCGATGCGAGTGAAGAAGCCTATGCAGCAGTAGTCTACTGGAGAATAGTCGAGCCCGGAGGAAAGGTCCATGTCTCCATGATCGCCGGCAAAGCAAGGGTAACGCCAACGAAACCTGTGTCAATTCCGAGGCTGGAGCTACAAGCGGCTTTACTCGGAAGCAGACTAGCCGCCACAATCGAAGAGGAATCAGAGCTCGACATAACGAGAAAGGTTTACTGGACCGACTCCAGCACAGTGCTGCAATGGATAAAGTCAGAACCAAGGAAGTTCAAAACGTTTGTGGCCAACCGACTCGCCGAGATCGAAGAAAGGTCCAAGCCAGAAGACTGGAGATGGGTGCCAACCAAGGAGAATCCAGCGGACGACGCCACGAGGGGAACCCCAACCGAATTCGACCACAACGCCAGATGGTTCAAAGGCCCGTCATTTCTCCGTCGACCAGAAGAAGAATGGCCATTTCACGACTTCAAGCCAGAAATTGTTATGCCAGAAGAAAAAAGCAAGCAAAAGGTATTGGCAACGATGGCAGCAGAAGACACCCTATTAAACCTAGAAAGGTTCTCGAGCTGGGAGCGACTGCTGCGCACTACAGCCAGAGTGATCGCCTTTACACACCTACTAAAGAAGAGCCGTAAAGCGACCACCACCGCCGCACGCCAGAAGGATGAGTCTTGGAAACCACAAAAAATCCAGAAGAAAGAAGCACAAACCTCAATCCCGTCGACCAGCGGAAGTAAAAATAAGCGCCTATACTCACCCATAGAAACAGAACACCTAAAAAAGGCCGAAGAGATATTAATAAAAATAAGCCAGAGCGATAGTTTTGCATCAGACATAAGAAAACTGAAGTCAGAAAAGCCATTAGAAAATTCGAGTCGACTTAAGAAAATCGACGTTTACATTGGAGACGACGGAATAATTAAATTAAGGAGCAGAACAATGAAATTTCACGACCGAAACGGAAGAATAATGAATCCTATCATTTTAGACGGAAAACAAAAAATAACTCGTCTAATAATACAACACTATCACAGGAAATTCTTTCACGGAAACACCGCTACAGTAATGAACGAAATTCGTCAAAGGTTCTGGATCTTGGGTTTAAGGGCAACTCTAAAAGCGGTCGCACACAGCTGTCAATGGTGCAAGACAAAGAAGAGTTCACCAGAGATACCACCAACGGGAGATCTGCCGAGTGAAAGATTGCAGCATCATCAATTTCCGTTCTCCTGCACAGCCGTAGACTACTTCGGGCCGATGCAAGTCACCATCGGAAGAAGAAACGAGAAGCGCTGGGGAGCCTTATTTACCTGCCTCACGACTAGAGCAGTACATTTAGAACTGGTACCTTCTCTCAGCGCCAGCTCAATGATCATGGCACTCCGTCGAATGGCAGCCAGAAGAGGAACTCCGAAAACCGTATATAGCGACAACGGAACTAATTTCGTCGGAGCAAAAAGGGAATTAGAGGAGGCCGCACAGGAAAAGGGCATCCAGTGGAAGTTCATCCCCCCGGGAGCTCCGAACATGGGAGGCGCCTGGGAGCGGCTCGTACGAACAGTCAAGACGGCGCTAGCAGTAGTCCTCAACGAGAAGAGCCCGCCCGAGGAAGTACTCCATACGCTAATGACTGAGGTTGAACACATCGTCAACTCGAGACCTCTCACCCCGATCAGCATGGACCCAGGAGACGAGGAGAGCCTAACACCGAACCACTTTCTGCTGGGAAGATCATGCGGAGCTATGGCGCCGGGAGAGTTCAGCGACACGGAGCTCATCGGAAAGGCAAGCTGGAGAACCACCCAGAGACTCGCAGACCACTTCTGGAAAAGGTGGATTAAAGAATACTTACCTCTCCTGATGCCAAGGAAACTCGAGGGGAAAGAAACCAGAGACCCAAGGGAAGGAGACATCGTGCTAATAGTGGACGCCACATTACCGCGAAACTCATGGCCTCGCGGTGAAATCGTCAAAACCTATCCCGGACCAGACGGAAGAACCAGGGTGCTGGACGTGCGGACATCAGGCGGAATACTTCGCCGTCCAACTCGACGTGTCATCGTGCTGGTGCCAGCGGAGTCGTCGCCTCCAGAGGATGCAGTGCTACGCACCGTGGGGGAGAATGTTAGCGACGACAAAGTGAATTCGAACATTTAATATTAATTATTTATTATCAGTGAATTAAAAACTAAGTGTTAGCATTTAATCATAATTATTTCTTATCAGTGATTTAAAATTAGGTGATGGTATTAATCTTAACTGTTTCCTATTTATAAAATAAAGCTAAGTGTAAAGACTGATTAGTGCTGAAAAAACAGGAAAGTAAATTAAACACTTCTATTTTTATCTTAAAGTGACTTATATGAATCTATTTAATATTATTTAGGTCTGATTAGAACATTAGACGCAAGTATAAGCTTATTTTCTAGTAAGATTTCTTTTATCATAACTTTAAGAGCTATTTAACATATAAGTGATTAATATAATTCTTTTTCCTTTAAAGTACTTCAAAAGAAACATTAATATGTCAACTAATCGCTGTATAATGTTATTTCATTATGAGAAAGATTTAAATTTCATGAAAAAATATTGTATAGATTTTAAGCATAATTCCTGAAAAAGTGTTGTACATTCCTACCTCTTGGCGGCGCCACTTGTATGTTCGGCAAAAAATATAGTCCTACTCCGGAGCTAAACCGTGAGGCGACCGCGAAACTATTTTTATTTTTTATAAATGTAAAATAAAGGTTTATTGAATGATTTATGTTTAGAATAATAGAAATAAGTTGTATCTATCGTTAGGAATAAATATAAATATTGTAAGGAATGTTTTACCACGTTTATTAAGGAAATTGTGAATCTCTCTTAGAAAAGGTTACTCGGCGCTCTGATTGGTCAATAGATTCACTAATGCCGTATGCGATTTTTTCTTAAATATGATTGGTTACAGCCGCTTATAAAAAAGGGGCGTTTTTCGTGGTAAATTATTCCAAATCCGGCAATGTAATAATAAGGAATCAAGAAATAAAACAAGAAGAAATTCTCAAGAAGTGTTATTTATTGCTCATCTAACTGCTACTGTATGCTCTCCAGTTAACATCCCGCCAGCAAACCCGCTCTATTTATCAACGCTCCCTTATACGAGCATTTACACAACGAAATACTTTTTTTCTCACTAAAATATTCAAAACATAAACATGTGCTGGCAATTTGCTTAGTACTAGACAGAGAGTATTTTTTGGTACTAGATGATGCAATAATATGTCAGGTGTGGCGGGGGAGCGAGGGGCAGGGTCATGCACTAATTCCGCGCGCTTTACGGCAAGTTTCGACATAAATTGGTTGGGTACCGAGGTGATCCTGCCGAATAATGTTCGACCGAATATTCGGTTCGGTGAAAGTTTTACTGAACTTTCGGCCGAATATTCGTATTCGGTGAAATCCATATTCGGCCCATCTGTACTTTTTACCACGTTTATATTTAGTAACTTTGCTGTTTGTCTGTCTGTCCATCATTCCGGGTGTAATCTTGTACCTCAAATTTCGAGTACTTTCCGGTGAGCTACAGACTTGAACATACACTTTCAAAGGGAAAAAAATCGACTTCAGAATGTAAAATTATTTTATTATTTTTAATTATTTGAAATCGATTTTAACTTTTTATTAAAAGTTAGTTTTAAATTACAAAAACGAACAAGTCAACTGAAAAAGTACATAAACTTTAACATGCAAAAACCGCATCGAATCTCAGAACAAAAGTATGTTATGACTGGAATCGTTTTTTATTATTTAAATGAAAGGACTCGGCGCGCCGGAGGTGTCACGTTGAGGAAATTACAAATAAGTGTACAAGCGGACAGAAAAGTGAATACGGAATGTTGATTTATGTACTTATTTTATTTAAAAATATATTTTACGTTAATAAAAATAAAACATTAAATTTAGAATCGACTTCAAAAAAATCCGTATAATAGTACATATAATATGATAATTTTAGTTGCTACATAATAAAAACAGAATAGTAGGACAACTCCCGCGCCGTTCGAGACTTAATGCCTGCTATAGATATAATAATATAACCTATTAATAAAACGCGTGTTTAATTAAACAAACGCATATATTAAGTTATTTTAGAAAAAAGAAAATAAAACGAAAATAGGATCGCTAGCTAAATTTTATTAAAAGTCAACAAAGTCTCAAATAAAGATGATTGCGGAGTACGGCAGAGGGCGTTCCCGACTCGGCCTGATCTTCCCGACTTAGCAAGTGTCGTTGAGTGCGTGTTGTGGCTCGTGCGTACGAGTCCGTCCGGCGTTCGCAACATTTCTTATAAGATAGCCTACTATTCTGTTTTTACTATGGTTGTTACCAGCAAGATGCTTTTGCCCTATTTCCTTTTACAGTTCTCTCTATCGTCTATCTTCTTAAACATACGACGATATAAGCAACTCCTGCAAAACGTGGCAATCATAGCTAATCCTCTGTTAAATTGTGAAAGACTATGAAGAAGCGAAAAAGCCAATGAAGATAATTTATTTAATAATCATTATTTTTTTAAACCTCGTTTAGCCAAGAAATTTTAAAATACGGCTCGCTTCTTCACAAAAGTTATGATTGAATTTTATTGCCCGCATAAATAAAGTTGTAGCACAGCACGACTATAATGGTTTTAAATAGTCTTGAATTTTTCACCATCATGTTGTAATCACTACAAGTATTTATAGTTATAAATAGTGTTCAATTATAATTTGGTAATGAATGAATGACGAGAAACATAGACTCTCATTACTTGTAACTAGACATCCCCTCTTAGTTTTCAACGATGACAATAGGATATATACATTCCGAATTTCCGGAATCTCGCAACTCGGGAATTTCGGATTCAAAATTTCCGATATTTCAATTCTGGAATTGAGAAGAGTAATATCGTTATCCCAATAATCATATATTTGGTATACTGATTGATGTTACCAATAAATATCACATACATACTTTTATACATACTTTTTTACTCATAGGTACATCATGTTGTATAAATTAAAAAAACTTCAGAAGTTAAATATTAAATTCTTTATAATTTTGTTGCGTATAGTTTGTAACAATTTATAATGGACAATAAATCAACTTTATTTGGCAATTTACAAGACACATCGTAATTCGTATTGTTTTCTTCTTGGATAATTTCAATAATATCTCTACAAATCATTCAAAGTGTAAAAAATATAAAACAACGCTACATGCGCGGAATTCTTTCAAGAATAGAGACTATGAAACTTATTTATTACCTGTAATAAAATATCTGATTGAATCGCCGTGGGGTTGCAAGTTAGGTACTGTACGCCGGAAACCTTAAATTAGCCCTTACCCACAATGTATTTGACTGTACCGAGTTGCGCGGGCGCATATTCATACTGTCGCGCGATGTCGGACCATATGACGTGATGAGTTGTGCGGAGCTATATAATATCGATACAAAGTTTAATTTACATTTCCTTGTTTCAGCCATCAAAGTCCGTTTCCGATTTCAAATAATAAATATTTAATACTCACTTGTGGAATTAAAACATTTCACATTGAAATTAACATTCATAGTTTTTTAAATTATTTTTAGTTTTTTTTTAAGGATAGGGTAACAAACGAGCACACAGTCCACCTGATGGTAAGTGGTCGCTGTGGCCCATAGACATCTACATCCATCCTCGATTACGAATCAAAATGCAGATGCGTTGTCACCCGTGAGGACTAAGATGGAATGCCTCGTTTCCAGTAAAAAGAGTCTCCGGTTCTCTACACTCACCATACGAAACACAGTGGCATTAAGCTACTATTTGACGCTGGTATTCTGTGAGAGCGTGGTCCTTCCCCGGTCGAGCCGACCCATTCGTGCTGCAACTATACCACTAATAATTGCAGCATGGCTCTACCACGTATAAAGTACCACGTAAAGTATCTGGAAGATACTGCTAGGTGTTACTCATCACCTGTTTCGGGTTCTCTCTGTCGCCTCTTACTACATCCACGGGGTAATATTCCGTGGGATCTCTTACGCCGTCACTACACGGATAAATCGTAAATAAAAAATTGTGACACATCTTCAACTTCTTAATTTTTAATTTCCGATGTTAATAAGTAAATTTAACGCGATTAAATCCGTAAAAATAATTTTATTCAACAAATAAATGTGCAATAAGCTGTCAACTTTTTTAAAGTCATCATCATCTTTTTTTTAAATACTCCTAAATAGATTCCCAAGAAGTATAATTCCGTGCCTTCTTCATCTATGGATCCCTACGAAACTTAATAGGCCTTTCTACACTGTTTGGCATGACCTCTATCATATGTAATATAGGGTAGAAATTCCAGCAATATATATCAAAAGCAAAAGTTATAAGCCTGTAAACATTCCCAGCTGGACTCCGGTCTCCTCTCGTTTCTAAGAAGTTTATAGAGAAATGTACAAAATAAAATACAAAATGATTTTAAGAACGTGTGAAGTCCGCCAACACGCACTAGATTAACTTATAATATAATATTTATATGAGTACTAGCTGGCTTCCGAAAAATTGCTGCGGCAGAAGAGATAATTGTGGAAATATCGTTTTAAATTTGGAAGAATTATATTGTTTCATTAAGAATGATAATACATTTATTGATATATAAAGAATATATGACTTTGAAATCATTTTTTCAGTACGATACGGGTGCCACCTACTGTAAGTTAATTGTGCTATGCCTATAATATTCGCGCAAGTACAAGCAATAAGCTGACAAAATTTTAGCGCAATCTGTTGAACTGTATGGGCGGCGCATAAAATACGAACAAACAAACATTAATGTTTGTATATTTATTTATGATTTTTATTTTATTACGAGCCGAGCAAGTTATAAATCTGCAGTCAAATAAAAAAAATCGCCATTAATAATTTCCTTGGTGATGGCAAGCATCGAACCCGGTTTGATCGCGTACTTTGAAATGTACGGTGAGAGCTTAGCCCCTGTAGAACTAGCCGAATTTCAAGTACCATTATTCTTATATATCAAACTTGTTGTTGTTGGTTGGGCCAACATATACATTTTGTATTTCATTAGTTCAGGTTTGGATAGCAACCTACTTTTCCTCGCACATACCGAGAGTATAAGATTAGGTCGCCGCGTCAGACGGTCGTTCGACAGTATTGACAGTATAGTCAAGGCAAATCGCAAGTAACGAAAACATTAGTTTATTGCTCTTCGCTGAAAGGAACCTTTACCGTGTAAAACTTTTGTCTTAAAAGTAATTTTTTTACTTTTTGAACTTTGTTTTGGTGCATACGAATAAAATCGAGAAGAGATCAAGTATCATCATAGTTTATCTCGCGCCCAGCAGCAGTCGAAGATACGAGTTACGCCGCCCATTATCATGGTATTGGGCTATCCATTATTTTTATTATGATCTGTTTTATTTGTTGTTTCTTATTCCTCAACAGCTCATCTGCTCTTCGTATCAGCTAACGGATTGAATCAATTTTACGCAAAGGTCTATTGTCTAAAGCACGGAGCAAATATAAAATGATATTTGCTCCGTGGTCTAAAGTATAAAGTACACACGTGGCATTCTCCGCCATTTTGTTTTAGTTTGCTTGTTTGTTTGGCCGCAGCCCCATTATTTTATGGTTCCTTTGAGTCGCATCTCACCGCTGAACCAAATTTAATCAACAGTCTTTCAAAGACAACAGCTGGTAAGTAACTATCCAAGATTTTGTTAACCGTTATATACGACTAAGAAGATTTATATTATCATGGTAATCAGAGTTAGTGTGTACAGGCTTCAAGTTCCCATCACTAATATGGAAATTTAAGTTCAACTTCTTAGATTTGTTATCATGTTTGAAATACATCTAGATTTAAACAAGTCAACAAATGTCATGTTAATACGATAAAACCAGGCCCGAGACTATAAAAGTATGAACTTCATAAAAAACAGAACGGATTCAAAAATTCACTGCATATATTATATCATAGTATAGCATATATAATAGTGTTGCTATTATAAAAATACACTTTGTCTTAAAGGTTGGCGTTAGCAACACGCCATCTACCAGTCAGCCGAGTATACTGCGAGTAGATGAATTTGGCATTAGTATAATTGGCTTAGTCACCTTTACAAATGCTTCTCTTCATTATCCCGTATCGGCCCATCCCTGGACATGAACCGCCATTGTAAGAAGGATCCAACCTAATCGTCACGTTTGGCTTACGTAATGAATTGCAGTACCAGAAATTTCGCATGTTTAACGCAGCTTCCGTCGCCGTTTTAGGTATTTTACGCCTGACATTAAACTTCCCACGAATGGCGGTATAACATATTTATACCTGGTAGAGCCATGCTGCAGTCATAGTAGTAGCATAGTTGAAGCACGAATGATTCGGCTCGACCGATGATGGACCACGCTTTCACAGAATACCAGAGTAAAATATTAGCTTAATGCTGCTGTGTTTTGTATAGTGAGTGTAGAGAACCGGAGACCCTTTTCACTGGAAACGAGGCATTCAATCTTAGTCTCCACGGGTGACAAAGCATCTGCATATTGATTCGTAATCGGGGATAGATGTAGATGTCTATGGGTTACAACAACCACTTACCGTCAGATGGACTGTGTGCTCGTTTGTCACCCTGTCCTATAAAAAAAAACATATCGGTTATACCGAAGACAAGACCTTTTGGCATATCCCATAGTCGCCTCCTTTTAATATTTATTTATTAAAACTCTCGATATCGATATTCTTCATTTCAATCACTATAAAAGTACCGATTTTTACGTAAGATCATTTCGGCTGCACCTTGTGATTGTTGACATTTTAAAATATTTATTAGTTTAAAGTGAATGACATACGGTAACAGGACCTTACATACGTGAAGTTGAAATCATTAAATTGGTTCGAGCGTTGTTCTGGTAGTACATGTGCAAAGTATTAAGAATTACAAAATATTTACAAAAGGCATTTGTAACAAGCAAACTTGCTGCAATATCTACGACTACTGTCAAAATCTACTCATTTTTATAGAATAAATATAGAGGGTGATAAATCAGCACACAATCCACCTGATGGTAAGTGGACGCTGTGGTCCATAAAAATCTACATATATCTTCGATTATGAATTAAAACGCAGATGCGTTGGCACCCCTGAGGACTAAGATGGAATGCCTCGTTTCCCGTAAAAAAAGGGTGTCCGTATCTCTACAATCACCATACGAAACACAGCAGTATTAAGCTGCTATTTTACGCTGGTGTTCTGTAAGAGCGTGGTACTCCACGGTCGAGCCGACCCATTTGTGCTAAAGCCTTAATATATAGCAGCAGCGTGGCTCTACTATCTATAAAAAATTATTATATGTATGAAAATACTTAAGAGTTAAATAATGTAACTCTAAGGCATTTGAAGGAAATCCTCATAGTATTGTAATTATACTAGCCTTCAAGCCCCGACATAAGCCACTAAGTACTACTTACTACTACTTAGAGGCAGGCAAAAGAAGTTGGTGTCTAAGTAGAAAAAAATTCTAGGCTGAAAAGAAGCTATAACTTAAAATAGAACGGAAGAATTCTAGTTTCGAACAGTGCCTTTAAACCTTTAATGCCTCCAATCACGTTGCTTACCAGTACGAGGCTGCCACCCTACCACCACCATATAATATTGTTTGTCCGTTAAAATAGAATAGAATGGAATCTTTTTTTATATTACAAGAATACTTTTTAAAGTCATTTATACTTTTACCAATGGTTCGGAAAATACTCTGTCCTAGGAAGAGCTAGCAAGAAACCCAGAGTGTTGGCGGCGCGAGATAATCATCTCGTCAAATCTTTCATGGTTTTGTAGAGAAAACGATAAAATAATTAATTTTGTTAAATACTAATTTCTGAGCATAGAAAGGTTATTTGTATTAACTTATATTCATGCGTTACATAGTAATCGGCTATATCATCATCATCATCATCATTACAGCCCTTCACAAGTCCACTGCTGTACATAGGCCTCCGCCAAGGAATACCACAAAGCACGGCCCTGAGCCACCTGCATCCATCGACTTCCTGCGTGTCTTACCTTGTGATTGTTGACATTTTTAAATATTTATTAGTGGCAATGGGCCGGCCGTATAGCTCGAAGAACCGACAAAGTTGGGGAAAAAAGGTTCTCGAGTGGCAGCCTCGTACCGGTAGGCGTAGTGTAGGGCGATCCCCCACTAGATGGAGTGACGACCTGGTAAGACATGCAGGAAGTCAATCGGCTTTATAATACGATATAAATATAGAATAAAAACATTATATTCGCTTTAAGCGCTTTTAATTATTTTCATAATGTTATTTGTAAGGTATGTTACATAATTTAATCACTGACAGAGCATGCCAATGTGTTAGATAAGGTCAGTTTAATTTAATGCATTGAAGTAATATGTACTTACGTACTAGAACAGCTATTTCAAACAAAAAATGTGCGCTACTCTGTGTTCGCGCGATTTGTTTTCTTATCAAAGAATAAACATAGGTAGAATAATCAGTAGGTAATATGAGATTGTACTGTTAAATAGGTAAATTATATCGAGAACAATTTTTTAAATTTGTCATTTATTTTGTATATTATATTTGCTTATTTAATATAATATCACATAATATTATATCACAATTACATTTTAATGATATTTTTATCTCAATATTTTAAAAGGTATCTATCTCAAATATAAAAAAACATACTAAATGTATGTTTAATAAAACTTGTTAAGGGGAAATATAATCTCAAATGGCTTAGCAAGATCCTTCTTTATGACGAAAATATTGCAGCATTAATTTTGAAATAAATATATGGTAAAGTTGAGGATTAATGTTAAGGATTATGTTAGACGAAAACACGATTTCGTAAAATTTTCTAGATAGAAAAAAATACAAAGTTACCTCCAAAATAAACAATAAACCGCTGTTATTCATAAAATACTTTAAATAAGATCGTGAAACATTGTATACTAACTGAACTAACTATAAAGCAGTGCTTATGTTATTTACTTTTTTTAAAATACCATTATTTTCACTGAAAAAAGAAATTACCTAAATTATTGGCCTCTTGAAGCGTGATTCCTGTGGCACGGTCACTTCGCTTCGGCCTTTGAACAGGGAGGTTGTGTCGCTTACGATCAGAATATACATTACGCAACAGGACGACGTAAAATTAAAATGGAAAATAACCGTAATAAAAATAAGAAGCGACTATGTTGGCGTTAAGAAACAGGCATAAATATGATAAACCTAATAAAATAACTATCTAACGACCTTTCTACTTACAGTATTAGTGATTACAAATATGTCGGTACATAGCATACGACGCGCGGGCAAGTGGGGACGAAATTAGAATTTGAGCTGACTTACTCTATCCCCTTAATATAACATTTAAATTACAAATGTATTTATTTAAATTAGATTAAGAGCCGTTCATAAATACTGGGCACGCGAGAGTTAAAAATTGACGAATTTATTCCACTTTGACTTTGATGTTGTGGAAACCTAAAAATAAAATATAAGAATAATTAGCAGATTTAAATATAAAAAATTTGGCCTAATTATGATAACTCATATATATTTCTACAAAAAAATGTGTATAATAATATATTCGTCCTATATTTAAGTACCCACAGAAATGTCGCATCTAAACAAATTAATTTCATAATCTATATTACGTGACACAAGATGGCGTCTTAGGAATAATTTGTTTTATTACTAATTTATAATACTTTTTTTTATTGATTAAGTATCTTATTAACCAATGAATAGTAATTCCTTGGTTTTTACTGAGATTTCTTGAATTATTTGTGCAATATCTAAGTACGCACGACGGCATATTTTTATCACGAGATTTTTTTTAAATCAACATAATACATGTCAACTCTACAAGCGCCTAGCGAGTGACTGATTAAAGTGCGGTGTATGCACCGCAGTTGAATGGAACATAGTAGCTGAATGCAGTGTCGCTTCTAGTACGTAGTACATATTAGCTCAATGGTTTAATGCTAGAGTGAAATGGTGTTATACTTACTTATACCCGTCTTACTTATGACAGGGATAAGTATACATATTAGAAAGGGATGGCAAGAGCCTCCTTTAGGATCCGGAGGGTCTTGCAAACTAGACTTTGCCAACTTCGATCAATAGTATATAATTGATCGAAGTTTGCCAACTTGTATAGGTAATTAACATAAAGAAAAAGGGCAAGTCCGAACTGTCTTATAAAAATATCAAATTAAATACGGTGGGACTAAATATCAAATGAAATACAGTACTTTTTTATCTTATTACAAATTTCCAAAAACCTATTATCTAGCTTCAGCGGTACTCTTGGGTCTGGTTATGGGTTAAAGAAACAAAATAGGCTGTGGCTGTGTCGTTTGTTTTCCGTGAAAACGTGTACAATGTACGTAACGAAACGACCTCAAAATGACCGCAAAAGATGCCTCACAGTCCTCATCCTCAACGAAACGGATTCTTTGACCCTTTAGCTATCGATTGGTGTAGTTAAATTCCGGATGTAGATGATGGATATGTAGCTGTAACACCGAACTGTATCCTTCGATTTTGTTATCAATCGGAGAATACTCCGATTTATCTTAATCGAGGATAATAGTAGATGTATAAGGGCCACAGCATCCACTTACAGTCGGGTAGACTGTGTGCTCGTTAGTCCTTTTTTATAGGAGAGAGGGCAAACGAGCATACGGTTCACCTGATATTAAGTGACTACCGCCGTCCATGAACAGCCGCAACACCAGGGGAATTGCAGGTGCGTTGCCGGCCCTTTAGCAAGAAGTAAGCTCTTTTCTTGAAGGTCCCTAGGTCGTATCGGTCCGGACAAATCGCCGGTGGTAAACATGTCACCCTAATTTTATTTAAAAAATGAGTTTATCTGAATTGTCTTCTACTAAAGAACTAAATTTAAAGACAAATTCACGTGAAAATGACGTTAGAATGTAATTATCAAGGGCTGGATTAAGGGTTAATTATCTGTCGATTAGGACAGGCTCAAGTAAGTGTATTGTTGAAGTTTCGTATCGCGTGTTCACATTTTTGATAAAACTAAGTGAAAAACAAACGTCTCATTGATGGTAGGTGGGTGACATTGCTAACAGACATTTATTCTCCATTGAGAACCAAAATGCAGATCCGTTGTCACCAATGCTGCATTATGCTGCTATTCTATGCTAGGATATTCACTGCGAGCCTGCCTCGTCCAACCGACTCACTCGTGCTTTTATATAGCATTGGGTGACTAACGAGCACACAGTCCACCTGATAGTAAGTGGATGCTGTGACTCATAGACGTCCACATTTATCCTAAATTACGACCCAAAATGCAAATGCCTTGTCACCCCTGGAAACTTGAAAATGGCTCGGCTCGACCGGGGAAGTACCACGCTCTCACAGAATACCAGCGTAAAATAGTAGCTTAACGCTGCTGTGTTTCGTATGGTGAGTGTAGAGAACCGGAGACCTTTTTTACTGGAAACGAGGCATTCCATCTTAGTGCTCACGGGTGACAACGCATCTACATTTTGATTCGTAATCGAGGGTAGATGTAGATGTCTATGGGCCTCAGCAAGCATTTACCCTCAGGTGGACTGTGTGCTCGTTTGTCACCCTATCCTATAAAAAATATCAAGAAAATGGTGCCCATGCCCATTTCCTGTTACAGTTTCCCCATGTCGCCTCTTTCGGCAAATATGGGACATTATGCGATAGTGGATATTCTTACATTAACCACAATACAGTTTACTTCAGTTTCATAAAAAAAAAAAACAATTTTATTGTCAACAAATCTCTTTAAAATACTTGTCCCACACAATACGTAAAGTATGTATTACGGGGCAGTAAAATTCCAGTAAATAACGGATAGGTGTGGGCCACTTATGGCTTTAAGTGGTGAACGATATGTCATACGACGCTGCAAGCGATCGCGTCAGTGTGGTACATGGTATAAGCTTAAGCGGTTACAGTCGATTATTATTATAATACTCTCGAACGTAGTTGTACACTGACATTTGTGAGGGTTTAGCAATAGGCGCCAGGATGTAGCACACGTCAACTCTAATGATCACAAAGTATTTTTTTAAATTAATAAATATAGTACGTGAGTGTAATATGGTCATCAGGTCAAAATAGTCACTCTCTTTTAACACAAAAACTACAGCCTTGTGCGTAGACGGCTTTATGATACGATAGCTCTTCATCGGTCAATCAAATAATAAAGGGTCAAAAGGACGCAGTTTTATCGACGCCATTTTAACAGTTGATATTATTGTAAATATTTTAGTCGATTTTAGTATGGCGTAATGTAGTTAGTTTTTATTACGTTGGTTTTCGAAGCGTTCCTAATTATTTTCAAAGCTTATTTGCTATTTTTTTACCAATATATTAGTCATAGTAAACGACTTTGTGTTTATCTATCCTCCTCTTAATTTTTTTTAACAATTGACATTATAGTAAATATTTTAGTCGATTTTAGTATGGTGTAGTGAGTTACTTGTTTTGAAGTTGATTTTTCGAAAAGTTCATAATTATTGCCAAAGCTTGTTTTTTTTCTAAATGTAATAATTATAGTAGGCGACTTTGTGTTTTTGCCTTAGTCCTTCTCGTAGTTTTGGTTTAATAAGGCGGCAAAGTTTAAAGTGACTATATTACCCTCGTGTACCCTATTTTATACATACAGGATAGCTGGGATTGTACCACCTTGATGTATTTATGGGCCTTTGTAGGACGTATAGTTCTTATACGTTCATATTTTTACGTCCCAGATAAGATTATTACAGGGCTAAAGTCGTGTTATTAATGTTTGATATAGGGTCTCTTATCATCCTCTAGGAATTTCTAAAATTTTAAATTTAACACACTGTGTGGTGTGTTTTGTGGCGGCTTAAGAATATTCAGCACTGAATCGCTGAGTGACAATAGGACTTACGATCTACCTGATGGTAAGTCGCTGCTGCATTTTATGGATAACTGCAGCCAACTTCAAACAAAGAAAGCTCCAGATGTTTAGTCACCTCTGAGGACTGAGAAGGAATGCCTCACAGCCCGTAATAATGTATTCTGGCACGCCATACCCTTCAGACCAAGAACTGCAATTTGAAGGCAGTAGTAGGCAAAAAAGTGGAACTCACCCAAACAAGGCAGTGACTTATGTGGTCAACTGACTTAAACTGAAATGACCAAATGAATGTCCCAGATTAAAACTGTACTGTAATGCCAGCTGATTTTTTAATGGATAATAAGTGACAAACGAGCACACAGTCCATCTGATGGTTAGTAGATGCTGTGGTGTATAAACATCTACATTTATCCTCGATTAAAAATCAAAAAGCTGATGCGTTGTCACCCCTGAGGACTAAGATGGAATGTCTCGTTTCCAGTAAAAAGGGTCTCCGGTTCTCAACACTCACCATACGAAATACTATTAACGAATATTGAACTGCTATTTTACGTTGGTATTCTGTGGGAGCGCGGTTCTTCCCCGATCGAGCCGACCCATTCGTGCTACAACGATAATATAGCTGTAGCGTATCTCTACCACGTAAATACCTATTACTAATAGTTAAAGAAAAGTTTGTGCAGTTGAATTATATTAATGATTTGTTTTGATATTATGTGATATCACGTGATATGATTTTAATTTGTGTACTTACAAGGGGACAACATTTTTGAGGACTAAAGGTTAATTTGTTTTAATATAATAGATAAATAAAGAATCGCTGTTCACTTATGCCTTGCGGTGTTCTACGTTCGTATCCTACTGGCAGAACTGCCAAATCGTCCAAAAAATGCCTCAGCAACATCTTAGGGGTGGTAAACGAATTTTTTTTCATTTTTAACGATAATACATATAATAAAAACTACATGTGTCTTTCTTCTGTTCTTCGTCAGCCAGTGAAACTCCACTGCTAGATTTAGGCGTCTCTTATTGTGAATAATATTTGTCACAATTTCTATATTGGTAGGTCGTTGTCAAATTTTTGACGAACGAAACGCAACCGTTTTCCTGACGACGAAAACGGTGTAGAAAACAGTCGTCGTTGCAACTGGTTTGAAGACGGCTTAAAGGACGTAACTTATCCAACATGGAATAGAGTTGCGTTTTCGTCGAGTGAAATGTGAAACGTTAAGAGGGTAGACGGGCTAAATTTTTTCCATACAAATGTATTCCCCTGTTTTCTTCCTGGATAAAGCCTCTAGAGTAATCGTTTTTTCGTTTTTTTTTCGTTTTTCGTTTCGTTTTTAGTAATCGTTTAAAAATCTAGATAAATATAAGGTATGCCCCTGTCATTTACTTTTTTTTCAAAAAAATTATTACAAAAATAAATATGACTTTCCAAAAACCTAAAAAAATGCCCCGTTTTTACCTCCGTAATCAGACGACTACCAAAGAAATTTGAAAAGTTTTTAAGATAAAAGCAAATGATAGAAGCGTAGATCTATTCTTCCTTTAAATTATGATAATAAAAGTAATTTAATTGGCTTAATTTTCGAGGAGAAAACAGGGGAATACGAAACGACGATCGGTTATGGTTTTTGTAGGTAAAATCGTTATGAGCTGCAGTTGTCCCTGTCGCACTCTTCGGGTGGAGACCAGAGGTGAGGGACAGCAATAGTTTCTTCAAATACCTATTATTCAATTCCCGCGCAGACCGTCTACCCTCTTAAGGGCGTCGACGCGACGGGTGTGATAGATAGTTGAATCAATGCGTTCTCGACTGTACTTTCATAGGCGTAAAATAGAAATCGTATTAAGCAATTCGAAGACTAGTTTGTGCAACGAAAACTGTTTGAACCCTGGACGTAAAAATGGTTTCATCGTTGCGGAACACAAAACGGTCTTTGCAAACGGTTCGCCGTCGCAAAGCTCACCCCTAAATTGCTATTATGGGCGTTGGTAGATTGGTACCCCGTCACCGGTCTCGAATTTTTGCGTCTGATATAATAAACAAGATCCGTAGTCGAAATCATCTTAGTCGTCACTAACGAAACTCACGGGTGATTAATTTTCTTATACAATGCGGCAATCATTTTTTGAAGTGAAAACTTCTTTGGAATCATTGCGATTTCAAACTCGATGAAACGAAATTCGACATTTAATTTCGCAGTCTAAATCGATTTAGACTGCGAGAGAATGAGATAGAACACAGTATGCAGTGTTTTATAAGTTTATTTATATTTTAATTATATAAACCATACAATAATTTTTCTCCTGATTCTTTCCGAAGGTTTCACTTCTACCGCGTCTGAACTGAACATTTTTTGAACTCCTTCAAAGCTAATGATAAAATTTAACAAAAAGAAAACAATGAATTTTGAAACTGTATTTGTTCTTCATCGACACTAATTAGAAGTTTGAATTTTTTACTCATAAGATATTCATTTCAAGTCGTTGATTGACTCGTCCCTGAAAAAAAGGGACTTGACCAACGGATATCAGTGTTCGTATAAGGGTTTCGATTTTCGTATTGAGTTGTTTTTTATAGGAGAGGGGGCAAACGAGCTCACCTGATGGTAAGTGATGCCCATGAATACTGCCATACCAAGGGAATTGCAGATGCGTTGCCGGCTTTTTAAAAAGGAGTAGGCTCTTTTCTTGAAGATCCCTAATTCGTATCGGTCCAGAAAAATCTCTGGTGTTAGTCGATTCCACAAAGAATTTGTGTGACGAAGAAAACTTCTCTTAAATCACACAGTGGCGGGACGCCAGTCATCCAGATGGTATGGATGGTACCGCGAGTTTTGTCGCGGTGTGCGATGGTAAAATTGTGCGGCTGGAATTAGTCCGAACAATTCCTCGGAGCGCTATTCGTGGTAAATGTAATAAAATACGCAAAGAGATGCTTATTTTAATTCGTGTTCTAACTTATGAATCACTGAAACGATTGAAAAAATGTGGCAGTCACAACGTTTGTTACGTGGTAGAACCATGTTGCACCTATATTATTGTTGTAACACGAATAGGTCAACTCGATCTGCGTTTTCATTTTTAATCGAGGACAGACGTAGATGTGCGTCTATGGGCCACAGCATCCACTTACCATCAGGTGGGATCTGTACACGCCTGTCACCACAATTTTATTACAAAACCACGACTTTTTCTGCCAACAGTGCGACTTCACGTTGCAATAAGATGAAATATTTAACACATTTCATAGCCGGATAAATTAATTTGTTAAAAAACCGTAGTGATGTTTCTGTCTGAAATATTAGTTATATTTTATATTAATAAATTACATTAGAAATGGATAAATCAAACTAGGAATATTCCTAAAAGTAGCATAATTAAAAAAAAACTTAAACATGTGTTAAACATTAAGGTGATACCTCGAAAATTTGGTGGTTTTTCTATTCCACATATTTTTTTAAAGTTTGATGGATTACAAACCAAAATTTTGGTATATGGCCTTGGATTGCATAAAAGGAAAACACGATATCATGTAAATTTTCTCATTAACATTTCTCCATGACACCACAATATTTTTACGAATAAGTTAGTGGAATTATTTTTATGGCATAGTAAATAATCATATCTAAGTTCTCATAAACCATTTTTTAATCAATAACGAATTTTTGTTAAAAAAAAAATAAAAATGTTTTTTGGCGCTTTAGTTTTTTTCCGAGCGTGTGCTCGGTATAGCTATCTCATAATTTGCGTATTACGAGGGTGGATTGGAAAGTACTCGGCCTAACCAAGAAAATAAACACATACTAAATCAGTTATATTTTTATTTTTCTACATAATCACCATCAAGTTCAATACACTTTTGCCACCTCCCCTTCCAAGCATTTAGACCGTTGAAAAAAAATGATTCTTCCTTAGAGTCAAAATATGCGTCTACAGCTGCTTTGACCTCGTCGTTTGTCGAAAATCTTTAACCTCCCAAGTGCTTTTTTAGGTTAGGGAACAGAAAGAAGTCTGATGGCGCCAGATCAGGTGAATACGGCGGATGCGGTAACAGTTCAAAGGCACAGTTGTGAATTTCAGCCATTGACTGTACTGACGTGTGAACACGGGCGTTATCTTGATGAAACAGGACTTTTCTTCTGAGCATTCCTCGACGTTTTTCTTTTATTTCCTCTCGTAAACGACGTAGTAAGGTGCAGTAGTAATCAGAGTTTATAGTCTGTTTATAGTCTGACCCCTTTCAAGATAATCAATCATAATCACACCTTTCGAGTCCCAGAATACTGAAGCCGTCACCTTATTTGCCGACAAAATCGACAGCCTTTTTAGGGGGTGGTGAACCAGGTCTTCTCCACTGTTTTGATTGTTGTTTTGTTTCCGGTGTACAGTAATGAACCCATGTTTCGTCCATAGTAACAAAAGGATTCAAAAAATCATCTGCATCGGCTTCAAATAACTCCAAACAGTCGCGTGAAATAGTCAATCGCGTCCTTTTTTGTTCAACTGAAAGCAGTCGCGGAACCCACCTCGCAGACACCTTGTGGAAACCCAACTCGTTGACAATGATGTTTTGAGTTCGTTCATAAGAGATGCCTATAATCTCGGCTATCTCTCTAATTTTTAATCTGCAGTCTCCCATTATTAAATCAAGTACTTTTTTAATATTTTCGTCAGTAGTTGACGTCGAAGACCTTCCAGAGCGGGGTTCATCTTTCACACTCTCTCTACCACGCTTAAATTCTGCTATCCATTTTTTGACGGATGAATATGACAGAGCACAATCGCCTAATGTACTGACCATGTCATCATGGATGGCCTTTGATGATAGCCCCTTCTTATGGAGGTACTTAATGACGGCACGCTGCTCGATTTGCTCCATTCGCGGAAATTATGTCCGATTACTTTGTTAATAAATTTATAAAATCACAACTAATTATCGCACACGTTTCGAACTTCACACAATGAACTAGTCTGAACTGAACTAAATAATGTGGGTCGATTTGATTTTTAGAATTGAATGGATCTGTGTTAGGCCGAGT
The DNA here is from genome assembly GCA_036936625.1 of Parnassius smintheus behrii. Classification (NCBI taxonomy): domain Eukaryota; kingdom Metazoa; phylum Arthropoda; class Insecta; order Lepidoptera; family Papilionidae; genus Parnassius; species Parnassius smintheus. The sequence continues at coordinate 27,396,287 of JAUPFT010000027.1, forward strand.
ACTTTTCAATCCACCCTCGTATGAAGTCATTGCATCAATTTCATTTTGACACTCCTTCAGTCGACCGTGAGCTTCATCGATAAAGGAATAAGCCACGCCCCCAAAACTACGATTCATTTTCAAGGTATCCTCTTAAAGTTATACACGTACACCAGAAACCGAAAACTATATAATGCCAAATGTTCAATGATAATGATACTATGTAATTATCTGCAATACAAGTACACCTTACAACAACTAGCGACATCTAGTGGGCGTAACATTATTAGGCCTCACTGTGCAAGGTAAAAAAGTAAAATGATATTATTTGACAATTTAAAATAAATGTTGGCAGCCCTGACACCGATGCAGCGTGACGTCATCAATTGTGCATCGGGCTGCGTATGGCAGGCTCACACTTCGAAGGAGGGTGCGGGGCGACTGGAACGCTACGACACTCATACTTGACTCCTTCCTACGTCAATTGCGTCTTTCAATATACTGAAATGTACTCTATGATTGCTTCTTAGTGAAATGTTTAATAGTTTGATATGATAATCCCACCAGATGTCGCTAGTTACTGACATTGACCTGCATGTGTTCTTGAGGTATCAGTTTTTGTAAGGAAGTAAGTATAACTATTTCTTTAAATTCAAGGAGGATCATGTTACTAAATACAGATCAAGAGATCCTACTAGAATAATGATTTCATCTTGCAGAACAACTTTAAATAAACATAATGTATATCATATGTATATATCAGTTTTTAATAAACTGCATAAGAGTTTAGCGAACTTCCACTTAAATATTTTAAAATTAAGTTAAGAAAATGGCTAGTGGATAAGTGTTTTTATACTATACGAGAGTTCATGCAACATAAAACTAATGCATATGATTATTTGTAAAATTAAATATAATGTAATATAATAATAATAATAAATAATATAACTTGACATTTTTGTAAGTAATATAATAGGATTTTAATTGTCTTATATAATTATAAATATTTGCACGCCTATTAAAGGCAGAATATAGCTTGAACTATGCATCACAAAACTGAAGGTAGCCGGACTACTAGGACAATGGGACGTCAAACATCTCAGTCCCCCCCCCCCCCGTGACCATGTGTGCTGTAAAGCACCCGAAACGTCGGGATAATAAAAATAAGTTAAAGTAGTAATTAAACGCGATAAAATCCGTAAATAATAGTTTTATTCAATGTGTAGTGTTCGCGTAAATTTAAGAAATCATTGTTAGCAAGCACCACTGTTAAATCTGGTACCACCTGTATTCTGTGCAAATAAATGTTTCTTTCTTTCTTTCTAGTTTTTACTAAGGTGAACATTATATTTGTCACGCAGCTGGTCACGCAGTGTGATCGTCATTGAAAAGTTGCAATTTAATTAAAACTATTTCGGTTTCTATTCTACGTACTTATACCAAAAATAATGCTTCAGTGCTGTATACTTTAATTTTATACACATTTTTAACTCTTTTTTAATTATTTAACTTTTAGGAATATTTTTTAGTTTAACTATTTCTAATCTAATTCTTCCAATTGTCTACCAATTTAACTTCCCCGCTGTAAAATCTATCAAAAAATATTTTACTTCATTCCTTAGTGGTGTTACCTAGGTGTCAGAAAATATCGCAGATCATCGAAGCGCTTAGCATACCTACGTCGTGCTCGCAGCACCAGAACTGTCGCCGTGTCGTACCACTGACGCTGCTTTCCGTCGTGTATAACTTTACCTCTGGTGTAAATGAACTGGAAAAATCTAGGAAAAAGGAACGAAATGGGCGTGAAGAATTCTCATACGTCACTACCAAAACAATTTCATAAAAACCTCATACAATACGGAGCAAAAATATATAGCATGGTGACATGATAAATGTGGAGGTTGTCGTAAATTTTCTCGCTATAGACAAGCGAGAGACTGAATTTTTTTTTGGTTAAAAACCAAGTTGTAATGCATGCAACATACATACATAGATTGCTATCCTTTAAACGAGCAATTCTTGTATATATATATATATATATATATATATATATATATATATATATATATATATATATATATATAATCGGAATCTCGGAAACGGCTCCAACGATTTTCATAAAATTTAATGTCCAGGGAGTTTCGGAGGCAATAAATTGATCTAGCTAGGATTTATTTTTAGAAAATGTCGTTTTGTCCGTGTTTTCAGGCAATAAAAAAACTGCTACAATATAAGAAGGTAAATTTGATTTGATGATGATGACAGACTAGTAGTCTGTCAACGATCGTAATAGCTCGGGTGGGATGTCGATCGGGCGTGATATCGGAGTTCCGTGGTTCGCGTCCCGTCTTGGGTCCGACTTTTATTTCCTTTTTTTCAAATTCCCTTCTTTTGTGAGAAAATCTATTATTTCGAGGCCTTTTTGTAGTAATTTTTAAAAATAAGAAAAATTTTAATAAAACTAATTGCACTCATGAATTTCATTCAAATAATGCATTGTACCGTGAGTTTTGTTGTGATGTGTACTGGCGGAATTTGCCGGCTGGAATTAATCCGAACAATTCCTCTGAGCACTCCTCGTGGTAAATTCGATGGAAAATGTGGATATTATTTTATAGAGGGTTGTATGGTTTACAAATTGTTGTTTGAGATCTGGGTGTTTGGTTATGTGTATTTATTTATGTATTCTTTAAAGAATAACGTTGTCTTTAACATCACTAACCACTTCAAATAGACTAACATGCTTATGCTAGAAGTGATTCACGACAGAAGTCGAATAGCGGATTCGACGCTCACGATTACTGAGTTTTGAGTTTTTAAGTCCGTTTGCTTAACCACTAGGCTGCTGCATCTTGTAGTTTATACCTATGTTTAAAATCTCTCGGTCATCCGGGTACTGGTACTTAAATTACTTGTTATTTTTATTTTAAAGATTTTAAACAATGATGATGTATCTTATCTATATTGAAGACCGGTCAGCCGCCGTAGAGTCTACATCACCTGAAGATGCCTCGTGTAGAGGCGAAACACGTGTCGTATTATCGTCGATGGTGTGTCTTTCCCGGAGTAGTGGCGTTGGGAGTAGTGGTGACGGGATTATTGCATGCAATTGAGGGAGGGCGGGATGTGCTCTTCAATCTAGATAAGACACATCATTGTATTTAATTAAGCGGATGGTTGCAAAGTAACTATAAATATCTTTATTATAATGGATTTCCGCAAAGTAACGTCTGATTCCATCAATTATTTGGTTTTCTTGTCAAATCTGGTATGGTGTCAGTCAATTCAATAATTGAATAAATTTATTATTCCATTATTTTTTCTTTTAACAAATTTTTGTAAGGTCGCCACCATGTTTGGAAAGATGTCAATGAGAAGCGTTTCGTTCTGTCTAGGACTTTGATAAGAGTGTTCTTTCTTATTTCAAACTTAAACTAATATTTACTGTCGTGAGGACTACACTACACTGGTATTGCAGTTGTGAGTGAGCGACAGAGGAACAGATTCCCAAGCTTACGTCTATTCATGCGCAATTCGCCAACCAGAGCAGACTGAATCGAATGTTATTTTTACCGATTAATAGTTTCGTGAACGTAAAATATACGTCGTTTGCAAATATCTCACTGTTAGACACTCCTCTTCTTACTGAAAGGGGTATTCAGATCAAGAAAATGTCCTACACTCCGCCTCAATGCGTGTTTACACAATTCACGCGTACGCGGGCAACCCTGGTTCGATCCCCGCCGTCACTAATAGAATTGTTAATTGCAATTTTAAATGCTAATTTACCACGTGCTCGGCAGTGAAGAAAAACACCGTACACTCAACGTAACTTCGCGCAGTGTATATATTCTTTGACGTAACGTAACAACTCTCATTGAACAATTGATGCATGAGCTTTATGATCTCTTCCTATAACAATGGACAGGTGGTAAAGCAATTCGCAGTTTTATTTGTGCTGTGCTGGTGGAGATCAAAGTCGGTGTTCCCGCGCAGAACGCGTGGTAGTTAGGATGCAGTTTTTAAGACGACACATCGAAAAGGCTATCGCCGTACTGATCCGAGATACATAATTTCTTTAAAAACTTGAAAAAAACGCCGTCATAAGGTCTAAAGTTGTGTAGCGCCCGCGACAAATAAAACCGCTTAGAAATTGTCAGAATCTTAAAATATTTTTTATAAAATTATTGATATAGGTAATCAAAATAATGAGCAAGTAAATTATGAATATTGATGTTATGAATATATTTGAGTGATTCCCAAGCATATAGATTAAGTAATTTCGTTGTAATTTCAACTATATCTAGTGATTTTTACTGGTGTTTTCGCAAACAATTATGATCTAGTCAAAATAATACAATCGTGTTTTGGAACAATCAAATTCGAGATAAATACATGAATTTACCTATATCAAAATTCCACTTTCGTTAGTGATGTCATAGTCCTATACTATTCGATGAAATGAGGTGCATTTTTTCACGGTGTCGCCTATAAAAAATCTTTATCTTCATAATATATAAATTATAATATCGTACTTGGATAATCAAATTAAAGGAAGTGATACAATATAAGGGAAAAACGCTACATATATATTTTACAGAAAAACATTCTCTTGTTTCTCCAATATTTGTGACATCTGTCTTTTTGTTCTTTACAATTATTTAAAAAATTAAAAATAAAAACAAAACATATGAAAACTCCACGGACAGTCGGTGTGCTTGGCCATGAATCATCCAGAAAAAGACCTGAAACATACGGAGAGCCTGTGTTTTTAAGTAAAACTAATTTTTACGTATTGTATCGCGTATATTAACTTATTTCATATTCCCGACGTTTCAAGTACTTTACAGCACCATTGGTCAAGTAGGGTACTGACTACTGAGGTGTTCGACGTCCCTATGTCATAGTTAACCACGGCCATTGTTTTTATTCTGTGACCACGGTAGATTAAAATTTAATTAAAATTAAGTAAAGTGCTCGAAACGGCGGGAATAAAAAATAAGTTATTATATGCGATAAAATCCGTAAAATACCAGTTTGATTTAAACATGCAGTGTACGCTTAAAATATAAGGAATCATTAGATCCTATATTGTCTAATACATTATCAATCGATAAAATCAAAACTGCACAAATAATACATGCTGGTCAATCAATTTTTGTCGAATCTAAGATTTATTTGTTTATTTATAAATATCCAGTATATTTTATTGGATGCAGGTGGCTCAGGACCGTGCTTTGTATGCCACTAATACGTACGCACACTTGTATGCCTCCTTGTGGAGGCTAGTGTTCCGCAGTGGACTTGTGTACGGCTGTAATTATGATGATGATTATTAATAAAGGGGTATTTATATAGTATTCTCATCAGGTTGAGCTTAGTAAATATACATATAAAAGAAAATTATAAATACGCATTAAATAGATTAAAATAAATAAATAATACATAAAATAAAAACCCAACCAGATGGGAGCTCACGGCATAGGAGACCAAACAGTCCAGGATTAGGGGGAAAAGGGAAAGAAACCGGCGCTGCAGACGGGCGTGCGGTATCGAGGAACACCACTTTCTGTATTTGAGTCTGGAGCGGTCCGTCACAGAGTACCAGTCGCTTCAGTACCCGAGAGGCTAACCGGGATTAGCCCGTTCACCCTACATGTCGGTCACCTCTTGAGCCAGGTCCAGGTATTATTCCGATCGCTTATCTACCTCGGCTTTCACGACTTTCTCGTCATACGGAATGGTAATCTCGACCAAAACATTCTTGACTGTGCCCAGTACATCAGCACAATATCAGGATTATTTTCAAGAATGTTCCTGTCTATGTCTGATCATTTTCTAGCATGGCTTCCGGCAAGTACTTATAATAAGGCAGTTTTCGATCCACGAGACCGCATTTCAGGGCGTGCTCCTGGTCTATGGTCCTAGCTACTGCGTTGTGTCTGTGCAAGTCTTCAGAGTTAGAAATCATCGAATAACCGGAGACGACATGTCTGAGTGATTCATCAGGATTGCGACAGGCTCGAACGATGTTGACGGCGCCATCCCTTAGGATGTATCTCTGATAGTTGTTGGTCTTAATAATCTGATCTTGTACTAAACAAAACCTTCGAATTCCCCGGTAGATAACTGTAACTGCCGAAAGGCTCTATATGAACCTTTCATAGATACTCCCATGGAGCTCCTTCTCCTTCCATACGGTCTCCCGGTCGGAAATACTCTGTACTGCCGGCTCTTGCTAAGGAGTCTTGCTCGTTGGCTAAGGATAGAGCGGAAAGCTCTTTATCACAGAAATATAGCAGCTTAATACTGTTGTGTTTTTATAGTCAATTTAGGAACCGGAGACCATTTTTACTCGAGGCATTCTATGTTAGCCCTCAGTGGCGACAACACACCTATATTTCGATTCTTATTCGAAATTGTATAGGTGACTGTGGATCAAAGTATCTACATAACATAAGGTGGACTGTGTGCTCATTTGTCACTAATATTCTATAAAATAAAAAATTAAAATAACACCTTGTACAATATAAAAAGCCTAGGCAGTGAAGTTGTAAGAATGCAGAGACATCTATTGTCAAATAATAATAGTAAATGTTACGCTGACTAAAGGAAATTATTAAGGCTCATCTATCGCCTCCAGAGAGCGAATAATTTAATAAAGAACCATAATCTTGTTAGTTATTGTTTCCAACTTAATCCCGTAATTTTTTATTTTTATATAGTACAGAACATAATAATATATACAATTAAACTTTTTTTACCAACTTACGGCAGCCAATATATATTTTTAATTAAAATAACAATTCCTTTTTTTAATAACTTTCTCGAACCTACATTCTCATATATATATTATTTTTATGATCCCATTTGTGATTTTTACTCTTATACTGGTAGTTCTGTAGGTACTGATCCTTAAATAAAACTTTCTACGTGTTTATCTGTAAAAACTTCTAAGTAGCGTCTACGAATAATATATAAATAACTCAAAATATTTAGCAAGCAAACATATAATAACTGTAACGACATTAGTATTTATAAAACTATTAGTGACATAGTGTTCCAATTTTATATAATAGAGCCATCTGTCGTCGAGTAGACTGAGAATCAGAATTCAGAACATCATTTTTAAGTAGGTGGTGTTTATGCGCCTGTGTAAATTTTATAGCAAAGTTAACTTTTCGATAAATTGCTTTACTTATTTTAAATTGAATTTATTACACCATTTTAAATTATACGTAATAATGTTAACAGTGACAAAATAAATTAATATTAAAACACTACAGCCAAGTCTACTGTAAATTTCTTGCAAAATCGTTTAAAAATCAATTTAAGCTCTTTATAGTTACGATGAGACCACTTAAATAATATTTTTATATTGTTAATACAAAGTGAAATAACTCTTTTTTTTTAAATAAAATAAAGTAAGAAAAGCAAACAAAAACAATAAGAGTTGTTTTGGAGGTGCTGGGATTTGAACCCAGGACTTTCAGCATGCGAAGCAGACACTCTACCACTGAGTTACACCCCCGACAAAAAAGTGTATGAAATTGAGGAACATATCAATTTTAGAACTATGTATCGCTGTAAAGCAGTCTGATGAAATAATAAAAACTATAGAATATAAAACCACTACGATTGTAAAAGCTAACTGATTAACTGGAAAGGCTAACTCTTGCATCTCAGAATGACTTGTGTTTGAAATTGACATTTGGTGGTTCACACGTCATAAATTAAAAATATTTATTTTGACCAGTGTGTATATGACGTAATCATGTAAAATTAATACAAAATGACTTAATAATGTGCTGTGTAGTGCCGGCGTAAGGAAATCCACTACCCCGTACCATCCCACGGGAACTAGCAACAAACTGTTAATGCAAAAAAAAAAACTAAAGTTAAATGTTGAAGATGGAGAGATATAATTATTATAAGTTCAAAATAACTTACGCATTTCTATCATTCATGATGAAAGATAAGTAGTTATTGTTATAAGAAACGCAACCAAAACGGATTATAATTGATCAATATCATTAGACCATATAAAAGTTTACAGCTAAATGTATCGTTCATAGATTGTCTCATGGAGGAATATTTGCCTTAGTTGAAACACTTGGCAAACGAGTTGGCAACCCAGTTTATTGTCTTATGAGGAAGGATTTTACATTCTCCTTAGAGAGGGTCCATGTCCAGCAGTTGATTATTACGGAATGATGATGATAATGAAGCTAAAATTAAATGCTGTAAAGATTCGTAAAATTAATTTATTTATAATGTGTACAGTTCGCCATAAAGTGTTTTTTATATATAGAATAAGCGTAACAAACGAATACACAGTCCACCTGATGGTAAGTGCATGCTGCGGCCCATAGAGCCATAGACATCTACATGTGTCCTCGATTACGAATCAAAATGTAGATGCGTTATCATCCGTGAGCACTAAGACGGAGTGCCTCGCTTATAGTAAAAAGGGTCTCCGGATCTCTACACTCATCATACGAAAGACAGCAGTATTAAGCTGCTATTTTACGGTGGTATTCTGTGAGAGCGTGGTCCTTCTCCGATCGAGCCGACCCATTCGTGCTACAACCATAATATAGCTGCAGCATGGCTCTACCACGTATAAATATAATAATAAGTATTAGGTAATAATACCTGCTATCTCATATCATCCCATGCATATCGTAAGAGACTACAGAGGAATGTGAAACAGGAGCATTGTCTTCCTCATAACATCTCAATAATATTTGTAAACATTGAGGTTATCAATGTAACCTGTATTCCAAGCGTGCCAACTATAGAAAACTTTCCAATTACGAGACCATCTATAGGGGAGGCTGATCAACAGTGAACTTTTGACAGACTGTCATGAATAAAAAAAAACGATAATAATTTTTAAATGAAAATAAATTTCGCGGTAAAAATTCTAGCGCTGTATACGAGGGCGGCACTGAAAATTTCGGGAATCAAGGAAGTGAAACAACATTACTATTTAAAAATGTATTTATTGCTTTTCGAAGTATTCTCCGCGAAATTTGAAACATTTTTCCATACGATGGACCCAATCATTGAAGCAACCATTCCATTCGGAAGTTGGGCTCTCCAAAATGGCCGTTTTGTAGGCGTCCACAGCTTTTTCAGGTGATGAAAATCTCTATCCATGCAATTTATTCTTTATTTTAGGGAAAGTATAGAAATCATTAGGGCTTAGGCCGGGACTGTACGGCGGATGATCTAATAATTCTATGTTTTCTTGCTCTAAAAACTGTTTTGTTCTGTGTGCGGTGCGAGAACTCGCATTGTCGTGATGGAGGATGATGCGGCGGTTGTAGTTCTCTTTACGTAGTTCAGAAACGACCTGTGGCAAACAAATGCTAGCATACCATTCTGCACTAACCGTTCTTTGTCTCTCAAGAGGAATAGTCGTAACGTGGCCGGTTTTGGAGACAAACGTGGCAAACACTTTTTTTGCAACACTCCGTGATTGGCTTTAACTCATTTTCGAACACCCAAACTCGTGACTGGTTTTTTGTTTCGGGTTCGTACGCGTATATCCAGGATTCGTCACCTGATACGATGTTGTATACAGCATTTGAGGATCCTACGTGGAATCTTTCGAGAGTTCTGACGCACCAAGTAACGCGAGCCGTTTTTTGCTCGTCACAGAGCGAATGCGGTATCCATCGGGAAAACAACTTTTTTACACCTAATTGTTCATGCCAGATTATTTGTATTTGACTCATGCCAATGTCTAAAGTTGCCTGAATTTCGCGGTATGTTTCGGGTTTGTACGCGTATATCCATAATTCGTCACCTGATACGATGTTGTATACAGCATTTGAGGATCCTACGTGGAATCTTTCGAGAGTTCTGACGCACCAAGTAACGCGAGCCGTTTTTTGCTCTTCACAGAGCGAATGCGGTATCCATCGGGAAAACAACTTTTTTACACCCAATTAATTGCTCATGCAAGATTATTTGTATTTGACTCATGCTAATGTCTAAAGTTGCCTGAATTTCGCGGTATGTCACATGTCGATCTTCCTCAATCAACTTACTTACAGCATTAACGTTTTCTTGAGTGACTACAGTTTTTGGACGACCTTGACTGGGATCATCACTGAGCTTGACACGTCCACGTTGAAATTCAGCAAACTAGCGATAAATTGTGGGGCTTCATCACCAAATGCAGAAATCATCCGTTCAATACACTGTTTTTGTGTTAAACCACTTCAAAAGTCATAATAAATCATCGCTCTTGAATTTTCTCGAGTCAATTCCATTTTCTCAACGACTAAACAAGTTTGACAAAACCTTGTGACAAGACTGAGAATCTTTTTTTAAATAAATAAATGGTATTCGATTTTTAAAACCAAGGAGTTTTCAATTAAAAAGATTTTAATATGACTGGAACAGTGGAAATATTTCATTCCCGATACTTTTAGTGCAGCCTAGTAGTAATCGACTTAAAGTCGATATGTAAATATTATAGTTAAAATTACGCGCTACAAAGCTTTTTTTAATTTTATTTAGTCAGTTGTGTATGTACAGTTTGAGTATATTTCAAATCATCTATGGGTTGGTTATTAATTCTTCTTTACAATATTTTCTTTCGCTGGTTTTCTTGTAATATAATAGATTTTCTTTATAATTACGTATAAAATGACCAAGAGAACCAGGACAGCTTCAATTTGATCTAACATCCACAATTCATACCACTCTTAAAGTAGAGCCTTAGAACGTAGATGATAAGCTCCCAGAAGAAAGGAAAAAATAAAGTTGAAAAAAATTAAAGTTATTACACACATTTTTTTAAATATTCTTTCTCTTCTTATTCTCTTCTGGTATTAGAATAAAGATATTTAAAAAAAATAAAATCATCATTTATTAAAGACAATTTATGTTCAATTTTCCGATTTCTCAAAAAAAAATCTGATAAATATAGCCTTCATTACTCCCGGTATTACTCTCTATCAGTTCATCAAGAAAAAACCATCAAGAAACCTTTTGAAGCTGTTTTTTTTTCATAGTAAATTATACAATATGTAAGGTTTTACAAGCTATTTATATAATTTATTTTAGAAATTTTGGAAGCGACAACCTCATTCCTGTTTCTCAGGGGTTATTATTATTTGTATTATGGTATCGTATATACAGTTTTTGTTTAATAAAATATTTAAACTTGGTAATAGATAAAATTTGTATATATTCTGGGACTTTGTTTTAATAGCGTATACTATATATACTATTATGTTGCCCCATGAATTAATGCAAAAGTAATTATTGTATATGTTAGTCAGAATTATTTGAGTAGCAAAACTCGGTCAATCAAAATGAGGATAACGGCGTGATTAACATAATTAGTTAATTGTATTTTAAGGACTCTGTCTATTTAATCACTATACCTATTGCGTAACTGTTTGTCGTCCCAAATAATTAAAATTAAATTAAAAACCAGAATGTGTCAAAAAAATACGTATGGCAGCACACAGTGTTGTGTGAGTCCCTACCTTAATGCATGGTGGTGAAAGTTGGGTATATCAGAAGAAGCATGAAAGTTAAATTGATGCTGTAAAAATGCGGTCATTAAGAAGTATATTACGGCGACTTAATGATATTCTGAGAAATTTCGTGATAAGAGTGTTGTTTGCAAGATGTTGTGGTTAAGAAAAGAATGCTTCGGTAGTTTCGACACATAGAGAAAAGGGGGAAGACTGACAAAACAAATGTATGCTGCAGAAATGAGGGACAGAGTTTGCAAGGGACTCCCCATACGGAATATTATCGACCAAACTGGTGATATGTTATTGAAGACGGGCCATATTAAGAGTACCCTCAACCTACGAGCATGTATGCGTAGGTAAATAGATGTAAAAGAAACGTGAGAAATGTGTCTGGATCGTCTCAAATGGAAGTCCATAGTGAAATGAAATGAAATGAATGATTTTAGTCAATATAGATTATTGTATAATACTTATTGAAAGTCATTTTTTAATTACCACAGGTTCGAAAAAAAAAATCTCTGTCCATGAAACCCAGTGGGACTTTTTTAAAACACATTTCAATTTAGAATAAATTTATTTTGTACAATTTTTGAATGAATAATTATAGAACCAGCATGGTGGCGAATTGCGATCACCTCATTCCCGGGGGTTATTTTCATTTATGTATTCCTCTATATTATAATAACCTTTTTTGTACAATCTTTCTTTAATAAAGCATTTAAACTTGTTTAATGACAAATTTTGAACATTTTCTGAGATTTTGTTGTAAAAGCGTATACATTGCCCCATAAATGAATTACTACTTCTGTGTAATCTAGTAACCGGTATTACAAGCTTATGTTTGTTCCTGGTGTTTAAAGTATGAACATATTCTTATGAAAAGCTATTTATGTTTTTGTGTACATATATTACATATTTTCGTGAATATATTGCGATGCCAAAGTTAATATGTTTATTTCTTTAAATTTTTTTTCTCTAAGGGACTCTTTACAGTTTAAGTGGTAAATCACCCGTACGGCTCTCTTTTGCAAAACAAATATGACGTCAATGTCAGTTACATTACCCCATGGTAAGATTCCATAAGACAGTACGCTATGAAAGTAACTAAAATAAACTAATCTAGCTGTTTCATCTTTGGTGAGATTTCTTCTCTTTCTTCTTTCTTCTAATCTTTCTTACAGCATATGCTGCAGAACTAAGTCTGCCTGCTAATTTAGATATACGGGGGCGCCATTGAAGCTTCGCGTCAATAGTAATACCAAGAAAATCTACAATGTACTGGTTTCGATAGAGCATTATTTACATTGTCAAAATTAATTGACTGTCAACTGAGTTTGAAAATTAAAGAGGTTATCAGCAAATAGTACTATATCGTGATTGTCCCCTACAAGATAAGGTAAGTCATTAATATAGACTAAAAACAGGAATGGGTCAAGAATCGAGCCCTGGGGAACGCCCATTGAAACTTGTTGATCCTGAGGAACCTTTACTATTGATAATGACTTCTTGAGTTCTGTTATTTAAATATGAAATAATAAGTCTAAGCGTAATATTTTTGACACCGTAATGTTGTAATTTCTTGATTAATATCTCACGATGATTACAATCGAATACCTTGGAAAGATCACAAAAAATACCTAAGGCATCCCACTGGATGCCTCAAACTCTCCTCGGTATTAAAATATATTTCATAAGCTCGACAACTGTCAACAACAGTCGTCAAGTGACCCATCCTGAAGCCAAGTTGATTTTTATGGAGTAATTTATTTTATTAAAAAAATTTACAATTGATCTAAAATTATTTTTCAAAAATTTTACTGAGAGTTGGTAGTACTAAAATTAAATACTAGTACTTAAAATAGGTTTGAAATTAGGTTAGGTCCTTTTAAAAGGATCAAATTTTATTGATGTTCAGACCCAAACAAAAAGATGCAATGTTTTCTTTTGTTGCAGTTTTTGTTTTAAATTTAGTTTATGACCTCATATCTTTGGTTCTTTGTAAAGGCCTTTGGGTTAATATTAGATAAGTAGGTACAGAAAATTAACACTATCTGTAGGACTTTGGGTTGTAAAGGTATAAATAAAAACACAATTTTTAAGAAGAAAATCAACATTAAAACAGCAAACAGCAAAAGCAAAACTTAAAGAAAATACTATACTGCAACAATAATCTTCGAATTTTAATTAGTTTACAATTTAATCAAACTTCAACATTTATTGTGTAATAAGAAATATTAATCAGTCTTCACTATGAAATATTTTAAAACAGTTCCTTTCTTTTGTAAGACATAAATGTACATTACATTTACTGCATCGTATTTTGTTTTTTTTCTTACAACTATGTAGTTTCGCGACATTTATTTTGTATTTCTATCATTTCAGGTAAATGTGATGCATTTTTTTTCGTCGCTCGTTGGATGGCAATGGAACAACAAATTTACGACCTCTCTTTCTTTTCACTAAATGCTCTTGTTCAATCACATCACCTTCAGACTCCACGTCAGAAACTAAATCTATTTATTTATTGCCTTTTACCATGTTTTCTGCTAACTCCAATTTATACTATCGTAGCTGCTGTATTTGTTTTATAGGTACTTTATGATTTAATTCTTGTCTCTTGAACATCAACCATGAATTGGACACAGCAATGTCAATCATGTGTGATGTAAATCGTTGAGTCCATTTCTTTGTTCTATATCGGAAGGGACACACTGATAGCAACCGATCTGCTAAGTCAACACCCCCCATATTGGTATTGTATTCTTTGACTACTTCTGGCCTGTTTATTGTCTCGTACTGTCTATTCTTATTACTCCACCTTTGGCAGGTATCAACAGTTTGATTAGCATGAACAGTGGACAAAAAAACAATGCCCTTACTGTCAAACCATTTTGTAATGGCAACATCACCACTATCTCTGACTAAGACTTGCGTGGTTCCTCTTTCCATTCTTTTCATTTCACGATCTTCCTGTAGCAGTGATCTCACAGGAGCTGGTATACGATTTTTCATGAGGGTACCCGCACACATTATACCTTTGGTTAAGAGTTTTTCTGCTAGTCTTAGACCATTGAAATACCGGTCAAAGTATACAATATGTCCGGGCACCAAATTCTTCGTCAAATTTAAAACAGCTTTCTCTGGCAGGCTATGATGGTGTCGGCGTATTCTGGATATGTTGTTTCGCCCTGATAAATGCAAAAGTCGCATATTGTGCCATCAGAATTTGCTAAAACAAATGCTTTCAGTCCAGTAGGGTTAGGCTTTCCTGGACAATATTGTTTAGTGCCACAATTTCCAGAGAAAGGAATTATCATTTCATCAATACCTATCTGGGTACTTTTTTCCAATGCTCTGCAGGTATTTTGAATTTTAGATATCAGTGGCCTCACTTTCCATAGACGATCTTTATCTTTTTCGTGGCTTGGAATATCATCATCAAAAACTAGCTTTATACAATTTCGCAGCAAAAAGAATCTATTTCTGGCCATATTGTCTGCTATTAAAGCAACTCTAAATTGATATTGCCAGTACATTCTTAACTGTGGATACTGAATGCATGACATGGCTAAAGTTATGCCAATATATACATGCAATTCATTGGTAGTGAGACCAAGGCACTTGCCATATTTTGATAAGAAAGTTTGATTAGTTTTCAATACTATTAGCTTCATGATTTCGTCATCAATATAGAACTTAAAGTAATCAAATTTTTCGGTAAATGAATCTGCATAAATCGGTAGATATGAGGGTTCTATACGCGAAATAACATGTGGATTAAAATTCTTCATTGACCACTCATAATGTCTTACATCAGATGAAGATGACGCTGGCACGTTCCTATTATTGGTTACCCTTCGCGATGTAATTCCGCGTGAACGTCGCATGGCTCCACGTTGTTGCATGCCACGATCTCGTCCTTTCCTTTGTGATGAAGGTGCGGGAGTCATATCTTCGTCGGAACGTTTGGACTGAGAATCTGAATCACTTGATTCCAATTCCGACCTCTTGACACTCGAGGACCCTGAATCTGACAAATCTTTATCTCGTGATAACACACTAGAAATACCTGCCATCAGACCATTATCAATTTCATTGATATCAGCTGCTTCATCTTCAAATTCTGAATCAACAAGTAAATCTACTATTTGTTGGTCATTAACTCCTGAAAGAAAAAAGTTTTTTTTTTGTTAATTATATATCGACTAGAAACAACAATAATACCTAAATAAATTTTCAAAAAAGTATTTTAGTTTAACTCATTAACTTAACATGCACTTCATTTTAACTAAACATAATAACCCAAAGACCTTTGTATAGGTCTAAAATATTACGGGTTTTTTGGTATAAAATCCCGCGGTACTTTTTAAAGTATCAAAAAGTTTGGTTTAATTAAATGTATCATTTTCGATAGTAAAATGAAAAAAGTAGTTAATATAATTACGGAAAACATATAGCCACACATATTTTTGTATACGAAACCGTGCTGATATCACTGATCACAAGGATTAAGAAAGATTTACTCACTCTGTCTCCTAAAGTCAGCCATCGTGTCGAAAAAGAAATGGCGTCACGAGGTCAATTTTTAAACCAATAATTACAACTTCCGGTAACAGATTAAATAGGTCTTCCAGGTTCGTCTTAAATGTCAAATATTTATTTGGCGGTCCATTTGAATTCAAAAAACGTGATTTTAAAATTGAACCTTTTTAAAGGACTTGGGCCTGCATGAAGAAGTAACCATATTTGATGCTGGGTCTGAACACATATATTATTTATTCCTTTAAAAAGGACTTTGGGCCTTACGAGGATATAAGAACATTATTCCTTAATAGTCGCATTTTAGACTAAAATAAAATAAAGCGGTAAAGAAAAACCAATGAACGTTTTTTCATACTTTTCAGGCTTACGACTTTCTATAATCCTAAAAATATTTTTAAGGCATGTACTCTTTAAAACGAAATAAAGTTAATTATTTTTTTTATTTTAATTGATGTAAACTTTATTTTAACCCTAATATAAATGATAAATCAAATAAAGGTGTATTTAAAAGTTGATTGTATTTATAAAAATCAACTATTTACATATACTACTATATACACTTTTGTATCTATATTTAATTTACATTTAAAAATATTAGTAAGGCTTCTTTTTGTCTCGCTAGTGAATCCACATTGGTACAAAAATTACACCGAACCAATGTGGATTCGCTAGCGGCGTGGGCACTACAGATGCAATTCACTCAGTAAAAATACTTGTGGAAAAGTACAAGTCACGCAAACAAGATCTTCTTCTTATTTTCATTGACCTTGAAAAGGCGTTCGACCGAATTTCACGAGAACTAATCTGGCAAGCACTAAGGGCGCAATTGGTGCAGAAGCATTTTATTGAACTCCTCAAAGATCTGTACCACGATGTAACTACAAAAGTGGTCAGCCCAGCAGGGACAAGTGAATCATTCGAAGTCGGAGTAGGGGTTCACCAGGGTTCGACCGTAAGCCCTCTTCTATTCAACCTAGTAATAGACTATATCACTGCGGACATTCAGAAACCAGCACCGTGGTCACTTCTATACGCTGATGATGTAATACTTATAGCTGAATCGATGGCGGAAGTACAATCAGATCTGATAATATGGCAGAAGTCCTTAGAAAGAAGAGGGTTGAGAGTCAATAGAGAGAAGACTGTATATATGTACTGTAACTTTTCTAATGCCAATGTGAATGTTATTCCATGTCCTTCTATTGAAGGCAGTCCTCTTAAGAGAGTTGAAGAGTTCTACAATGGATCTCGGATCCATTGTAGCACCAAAGGCATGTATAGAAAGAGACATACAAAATAGAACCCAAACAGCTTGGTTAAAATGGAGATCGCTATCTGGCATTCTATGTGACTCCCGTATGTCTATTAAAATAAAGGGCAATGTATACAAAAGATCAGTAAGACCAGCTCTGCTATATGAATCTGAGTGCTGGCCGATGAGAAAGACGGATGAACAGAAACTTCACGTCACCGAGATGAAAATGATACGTTGGTCTGGAGGAGTTTCTAGAACAGATAAAATAAGAAACGATTACATTCGTGGTAGTTTTAAGGTTGCTATGGTGCACGAAATACTTAGAGAAAACCGTCTACGCTGGTACGGACACGTCATGAGACGGGATGATGACCATATGACTAAAAGAGTTATGAACATAGAAGAGGGGAAGAAAGGCCGTGGACGACCACCAATAACCTGGCTGCAAACACTAAAAAACGAACTGAAATCTATTAACATATCAGAAAGGACAACCCACAATCGCACGGTGTGGCGCAAGATTACTAGGAGGGCTGACCCCAATTAAAATGGGACAATAGCCAGGGAGAAGAAGAAGAAGAAGTAAGGCTTCTTTTATAGCAGACAACTGTGTCCTTCGATCACTTATAAATATACAGTATAAACAACGTCTAACACTAAATTAGGTCACACGCGATGAATAGCGTGCTACTAGATCAAATTTGCGTCACACGTCCTCTCTCAACAGCCACAGATCACTATATACTAGTCTACGACCAACAGCGCTGCTGCTAGAACTAGTTGCCGCTAGATATTAATACTTAATAGCGCCATAGCGCCATAGCGCAATGGCGACTACTTACATAGCACTTGCTATGTGTTACGGAGAGATAGCGCGCTATAATATGGCGCTATGCACTATATTAACCACCATTAGTCACTACAAATATTAAATTCTTCAACTCAGCACACTTCACTCCGTCGACAACTACTATAATATATTACATAAAATTATATAATTATAAGTTTACTTCATACCCTCTAGCTACTCCAGCGCTGTTGTGGAGAGTTTTTGAACTCCTATGTACTGCTTACAGATGGACACTTTTTCAACTATTCTCCTATGTGAGATGATTCTCCTTACATCTATACTCCATGACATCGATGTTGAACATTATGATGTTTTTCGCACATGTATTTATTAATAAGGAGGTTATTCTCTAATTCTATTATATATTCTAATTCTATTAATAACCTCCTTTTGCGTAGTATCCAATTATCGGGCCAAGGGCTCCTCTGACCCGTTTCAGTTTCTTCACTACCTTTTCGGTGTGTTGATTCATTCTCATGCGTTTATCGAAGACCACGCCGAGGTATTTGATCTGGTTTTGGTATGGTAGCATCTGTTGTTTTAATTTTACCGCTGGGTGGTATTTACTTTTCTTTGAGAACATAATGCCCTCGGTTTTCTCTATGTTGCATTTGAGCCCCCATCTCGTATAGTAGTTAATAATGGTTTCTACTGCCCATTCCGAGCGCATGGTTGCGTGGTCTGGGTTTGTGGCTCTGTTGAGAATGCAGAGGTCATCTGCGTACTGTGAGAGTTCGAGCCCCTTAATTCTGTCATGTGTGTCCCAGATTTCATAGACATACAGGTTGAAAATCACCGGTCCCAGGATCGATCCTTGAGGCACGCCATGGAGTATAGGTTTCTCCTCTGTTTTAGTTGTTCTAAACCTGCCTTTCAGTTGTCTGCCTGCAAGGTAGTATTCTATAATTTTTGTGATGTTAGTGGGTACGTCTTTGTCTTGTAGCTTTTTGATCAAGCCTTTGTGGTTAATCAAGTCAAAGGCTTTCGAGAGATCTGTTGATATCGTGGAGACGCTGTCGCCGATGGCCAGGGCATCTGTGATTATTTTACCGGTGCGAAGGATCTGGGTCGCTGTGCCTCTGGCCCTTGTGAAGCCGTATTGGAACGGTGGTTGCAGTTGGTTCACCGTGGCGGTGAGTCGTCTCAGGATCAGTCGCTCGCACAGTTTGCCCATTATGTTTGAGCTGTGTAATCGGGCGTTACGATAGTGCCTGGCGATGATCTTTGCCAGCTTTGTGCAGGAAGAAGTACACGCTGGTTTTCCATCTCTTAGGGAAGTAGCCTGTGGACAATATAAAGTTAGCGAGAAGCACAAATGCCTCGGTGAAGACTTCTCCCCCGAGTTTGAGGGCGTCTGCCTTGATTCCATCCGGCCTGGGAACCTTTTTGTTTTTGAACCTGCTCAGTGCTAATTTGACTTCGTGTTTTGATGTTGGGTCGAGTAGCTGGAACGGGGTCGTTTTCTCGGTGCCCTCGTCTTCCGTCGCAATTACTGCCTCTTTTACTATTGCTGCCTCAGTCAGTGAGTCGATCGTCTCTTTTTCCGTTTTGCAGCCCGTTATGTTTGGTAGTTTCATGATTGGTTTCTTCATGTTGCGTTGAATGCGCCACATTGCGACCTATTGTCATTCGGATCCTGGATCTTATCCAGCCAGCCCTTCTCGGTGTATTCTGTCAGTGCTTGGTCTGCTTCTTTTTTGGCTTTGTTGTAGAGGGCACGTGCCTCTCGTTCTAGGTTGGGGCTGCAGTGCCTTGCCTGCCATTTAATATGTTTCAGCTTGTTTCTGAAGTCTATCTTTTCATTTATTTCCAGTGGTAGATGTTCTCATCTTGTTGTTGTTCTGAAAGGTGCGTGTTCGTCGTTAGGACTGCTGTAATGGATTTCTCCATGGTTTCGACGTATCTTTCGCAGTCTTCCTCCGTGATTATTTCCCCGTGTAGGTAGCGGAAGCCTTTCCATATGGTTTGTTGGTATGCTTCCATCGCCTACTCGTCCTCGCACATCCTCCTTGTGTTGCGAGATTTTTTTCCTCTATGTTGTGTTCGATTTTTACAGTGAGTAGTCATGGTAGATGGTCTGACCGACGCTTTCTAACTGCTCAGCTTGTGCCTCGATCTGTTGGTGTGTTATTACGGCTATGTCCAGGATTGCGCTGCCTTGGTTGGCCGGCCTCCACGGCGCGCTGGCGTTTTTTAGTGAGCAGATTCCGTCGTTTATTGCTTTCCTGATTACAATGCCTAGGCCTGCGTCTCGTCTTTGGTTCAGGGCGCGCATCTGTAGATTCAGATATCCTATTATTATCGTTGGTACGTCTGCCAAGGTTTCTTCAAGCTCTTCTCTGGCTTGGTGTTGATTTGGGATTTGAAAATAGGTCCCTTTTATTTTAATGTATTGTCTGGTCGCGTGGTCTGTGAACAGTTTGATGCCCACGCCTTCAATTTTTCCTCATCCTTTCCCCACCCCGGTGTGACCTCTGTTTTGGTCCATCTTAGCCCCCTTTGTATGTACATGGCCGTGGTTAAGTGGGTTTTAAGCGAGTGTGTGCTTTTATCGTATCCTTTCATGTTAAACTTCTCCTTGTCGAAGTTGATTTTGCATTCGTTTATCACTATTATGGCTGGCCTGTATTTTTCTGCCAGCTTTTTTACTTCAATGAATTTATTTCTCAGTCCTTGTGCATTTAGGTGTAGGATTTTGAGGTTCTGTATTCTGTTTTGGTCGTGATTAGCCATTGGTCTGTCGTTGTGTATTATTTATGGTTTCTATGAGCTTCATTAGTAGTTGTTCCGTTCACTCCAGTCTTAGGTGGAGGCTTTCTATGGTTGTTTCGTTCGTCGGTGTTAACATTGCCTGCTCCCCTGTGATAGTGTCGGCTCCTTCTGTGGCAAGACGGGGAATTGTCTTTTGCTTGAGACGTCCGCATATCTGACTCCAGGTCTGACTGTCGCACGTCTGATTCTCTCTTCTTGTTTAGTCTGTTTGGCTTTCGCTTGTTCCATTTGTTTGGATATCATTTTTTGAAATATCGGGCGGGTAGCGTTGTTCGCGCTGTGTCCTTCTTTCTTACAGTTTTTGCAGACCATCGTCGTAGTGCCCTCGGGTGTATTGATTTTGATCTGTGATTCTTCTTGTCTGCCGTTGCAAGACTGTTTCGAGTGGTCAAATGCATAGCATTTCTTGCATTGCACTATGTGTCTCGGGTTTTCTCTGAATGGTTCTACCTTTATGGAAGGGGCGCCGAAGAACTTCCTGTCAGCGGTTTTGAATGCTTCCAGGACGCTCTTTTGTTTATATTTATTTTCAAATATCAAGTGTTGTATTTTACCTGCTTTTCCTAGCGGTTTTATTAATATCGGTTTAATGCCAATGCATTCCGCTATCTCTTCTGCGATTGTGTCGGTGTCTTCACCGTATGTTTCATTTTTCAGCACCACTTTTGTCGCTGGTCAGCACTTGTGTCAGCTTTCGGTTTTGGTGCTATTATTCTTGATGGTTCGCACACTTGGATTTTCGTGAGAATGTCTTCCCGGGCTGCTGAGCTCCCTGGGTTGATTTTTATTTGTCCGTTCGTCACTCTAAGCGTTGAATTATTTGTTGATGTCGCCTCTCTTATAAATCTGAGGGCGCGTTGGTCTTTCATTATTTTTTCATCCCTAATTACTATATCAGGGATATGTGTGTTTTTCTGTGCGGGCGTCACGAACTTATCCGTTCCGGTGCGTTGTCTTTTTATTCCTCTATTTTCGTTTTATAGCGTTTCAAATCTGTTTGCTAACGGTATATTATAGATTGTTTCCGAGTTGGTCTCGGTTTGCCTGTCCGCGCGCTGGGTGTTACATGTGGCGGACAAACTCTGGGTTGTTTCGGTCGCGCAGGTACGCGCCGTGGTCGTGTGGCTTTGGGCGATGGTGTCGTTTCTTTTGTTCAATACCGTAGACGCTCGCACGCTGTGTCGTGTGGCGGTCCGGGCGGCGAGCGGCTTGCATGTGCCGTTCGTTGCACGTGCACTGGCTCTTGCAAGCCAACGCCCTGGTATGTATTTAGTGCGCAAAGTTCGACGGTATTATTTGTCGTTCTGACCTTACGATTTCTTTTTTTCTTGCCTCTTTGGGTGGTTAGAGACGGGCTTGAATCCTCTGCTGTGGTTTTTATAAGTGCGCATTGATTTTTGCCACACTTACAGATGAACCATTCCCTCGATATGTATGTAAATTCGTCTATCGGTAGGGTGATCAATTCTCTCTTTGTTTTACAGTCTACGCACGTACAAAAGTTACTTACTCCGGTTTTTAGCGAGGCTATGTATATTGTTATGGTAGTTTCGATTTTTAGTGTTTCTTTTTCGAATTTGAGCACTATACTAGTTGCCGCCTTTATGAGAAAGCTTTCCATGCATACCTTACATTGGATTTTCCTCGTGTTCATTTGATTGGTACCCCACAGGAGGGCATCCGTTTGGAAGTATTGTTCGCATTCCCAGCACTGTATTATATTTTTATTGAATTCATTGAGGTCCATTTTCACTTTTTTCACTTTGTCTTTCACTTGTTTACTGTCCGTGTCTAGACTAAGTAGATTCGTGTCCATATCATTAGAGTTGTGTGAACTTTCACTGTTGTTTTTCGAGAGCATGTTTCCTATTACTCTTGATTCACTAATTCTATTGCGTGTTGCCTGTCTCACTTCTTCTGGTGAATCCCAGGGGGTGCTCCCCCCGGGGTCCTCACAGTTCATGATTTTTCACTTTCTATTCACTTCAAGTCTCGTTTCAATGTGGATTGTTTTAAGAACCACTCAAAATTTCAAGACACCACACGCAGTTCGTGGGTCGTGCGTGGATTGGCTCTCGGGAGCTTTCCGCTGCGCGCGTCCGTTCGCTACGGCGGTCCGCGCGAGTCTTATAAAAGAAGCCTTAATAATGTTTTTAAATGTAAATTAAATATAGATACAAAAGTGTATATAGTAGTGAATGTAAATAGTTGATTTTTATAAATACAATCAACTTTTAAATACACCTTTATTTGATTTATAATTTATATTAGGGTTAAAATAAAGTTTACATCAATTAAAATAAAAAAATAATTAACTTTATTTCGTTTTAAAAAGTATATGCCTTAAAAATATTTGTAGGATTATAGAAAGTCGTAAGCCTGAAAAGTATGAAAAAACGCTCATTGGTTTTTCTTTACCGCTTTATTTTATTTTAGTCTAAAATGCGACTTATTAAGAAATAACGTTCTTATATAGCATGCGGTCTATCCAATGAACGACATGTAATGTAACGTGCTATGAGATATAGCGTGCTGCAAATCTTAACGCGCTTGCCGGCCTTCTACACGATTTTCTTATAAATAGGGTGCTATAACATAGCGTATTTAATAGTGCGCTAGAAATGTATAGTTTATAGTCTGTAGCGTGCTATTGATTCATAGTCGTTTTGAACAAATTTAGTGGTGGGTACTAGAGTAGTTGATGCTTGCTTGAGCGGATGAAGTGTCGCCTTTCGTTACATGTCTCGTAGGCTAGGTGGTCTGTGAATGTCATAAATAGCATTTAATACTATCTCATGTAAGATACAAACTAAAAAGCAAATAAATGAATAAAATATTCCATAGTCACATCTAACGATACCTATAGCATGATATTGGACAATGGATTATCTTACGATACTACGGCGCTCATCAATCACACCATTATTGCTTGGTTCAAATCATTTAAATTATATTCTCTAAGGACAAAGCCGTGTTGTGATGGTGTAGGAATATCCACTTTATCATATCACCCTGGGATGGCGTAAAGGCTTTCCAAGAAAAAGATGCATAGAGAAGTTTTGCCTTTGCACCTTCTACCGCATCTACCACGGAGAGTACTCTGAGGAATTGTTAGGAATAATTCTAGCCGCCAAATTTCATGAACGCACGTCGCGACAAAACTCACGATCCTATCCACACCATCTGGATGCTTGGCGGTCAACCACTGCACGTATTATTAGTAGTTTTCTTCCTCGGCAACCCCTCTGTGGAATCGTTTAGCACCGGCGATTTTTCGACCAAAACAACCTTTTAAAAGGCCGGCAACGCACCTTGAAGTCCCCTGATATTGCATTTGTTCATGAGCGACGGTAGTCGCTTACCATCAGGAGATCCGCATGTTCGTATATTTAATATTTGTATAGAGATTACCACCCATGGTGTGCTCGTTTGTCACCCTATCCTATAAAAAAAATTCACTTCAAACTTCCCAAGCATTGTATAGGAGAACTCGCCGAAAATATCTATTAAGTCAAGCTTAGTCTTCTTGGGAAGTGTAGTGGACCGATAATGGACCTCATGCCGAAGTATATCACGCCTTTGGGTGAAGAAGAATGTAGAGATAACCTAGGCTCAGAAGGGCTAGAACCCAGAGCCGTAAAGCTTGTTAATAAAAAAATTCTCTGTCTACGTAGGATTCTCTGTTTCTCTGTCTACGCTAAGTCCTAACTCCTAACCTACACTTTTTGTTCTCATTTAAACGTAGACAGAGGCATAGACTAATATATAATACTGGAGAGACAGAGGATTCTCTGTCTACGCATTTAAATAAATTATTTTGGTGTTTACCTTTTTGGTCAATGACTTTATTAATATATTTAGTTGCGTTGTTTCTTTTCTTTTGATAAAGTTACTATATTCTTTGGGCGCAGTAATCAATTTGCATGTTTACAATGAATAGAGAGAAAAGAGAACCCGAATATCCTGCTGAACTTGAATCGCAATTTGTACTCAGACTTCCTGAAGAGCCAGCAAAGTTACTCAGAGAGGTGCTCAAGTCAGGGGAAAATCTCAAAAATCGATTGACTATTCAGATAGAAAATGATATGAGACATGGTGAGGTGCGATTTGATCACTGGTTGATGCATGCGAAGATAGTCGATTTGCCCACCATTATTGAATCGCTAAAGACAATTGATAACAAAAGTTTCTATAAGACTGCAGATATTTGTCAAATGATGATATGTAAAGACGAACCTGATACCCCGTGCATAGAAGAAGAGACCCCACCAAAGAATAAGAAAAAGGACCCCTATAAAGTGGACAAAAAGTTTTTATGGCCCCATGGTGTTACTCCTCCTACAAAGAATGTTCGTAAAAGACGTTTCCGAAAAACTTTGAAGAAAAAGTATGTGGAAGCTCCAGAAATAGAAAAGGAAGTGAAGAGACTCCTGCGAGCAGATAATGAAGCTGTTAGTGTGACATGGGAAGTAATCAAAGAGGAAGATGACCATCCTAAGCCTGAACCTGTCTCATCTTCTCATTCAAAACCTGATCGCAAGCCCAAAGTTGAGCGAAGTTCTAAACGAGAATCCACAACATCTGATGCTACGAATCCAGAATCTTCTAATGTTGTTGATATATTTGGAGGAGCTGTAAGTGACAGTGATGATGATAATATTAATGTTGAGATGGAAGATAGCCGATTATCAGCATATGATAGTCGTTTGTCTGATACAAATTCAATGCATGGTATAGGAGACATGCATTCAAAGAGAGATTTCCCAATTCAGTTTGAGTCACAAATGTTCCAAGGGGGACAAAGCTCTAAGAGGTCAGCGAGCCACAGTCGCGCCACTACTCCTGCAGCGTCTGTTGTATCTAAAAGTGGAGGTATGTCTTCAGAAGATGATGGCGATTATCAATCACGGGATATGTCTAAAGATAACATGCAATTCAGAATAGAGCAATTAAAAACGGAACTGGAGGAATTAAAGCAACGCCGACAAAGAACTCAGCATGAAATTGCAGGAATGGAGAATTTGGCTTTAAGACAGAGATTCCAAGATATTTTACACACCTTAAATCAAGATATAATGTACAAAGAAATGGAATACCAGGGCTTACTAACTCTTCAGAACTCTGAAGATATTTAATTTTACTATGTATCAAAAGTGCTGGAATTAGATTGGTAACTTTTTTTATAGTATAAGGGTGACAAACGAACACACGGTCCACCTAAAGGTAAATGGACGCCTTGGCTCTTAGACTTCTGATGTCGTCTGTGAGGACTAAGATGGAATACCTCATTGTAACTGCATTTTTTATCAATTTGGGCTGTTATCAGAAATATGCTACAGTCCATCTCCTGCTTCAGTTTCCTTTAATCCCTGTTACCACAATTATGGGATGGTATGGGGCAGTGGATACTCTTATACCACTCCTATACTTGTAGTAGCCGTAGTATTTATTTAGGACAACCTACCATAACGACCTAACTAATAACTACATAACTAACCATACTAGTAATAACAGGAAAGTTTATATCTAAGTGTTAATTAAAGGTTGCCATGGCATACAATGTGGACAACAAATATGTTTCTTAAAACTTACAACTACAAACTTAAAACAAGACCCAAATGTTAGCAACGGGCTGCAAAGGACTACAATAATTTTCACTTGACTTTTGAGGGTCATATTTTTGAAATTCAAATTGAAATTTACTTCTTTCCATTTAGATTTTTAACGCAAAAAAGTTACATAGTAGTAATAGTGGTTAATCTGTAGTATAAGCATAAAAAAAATTAAAAACTTTATTTAAGAACAGACAAAAAAAAAAAAAAAAAAAGACAATTTAAATGTTCTCAAAAGCACTACTGTTGGCCTAGTGCCCTGAATTTAACATCTGGTCAAGGTTTCACTTTAAGTGGTAATTAGCTAGGCAGTTATAAATAAAAAATAATCACTTTTTATAGCAAGTTTGGTTAAACTATAGACATCCAGTACTCCCTTACAGCGGTGGAACTGGGAGGGGGGATATTTGCGTTATATACATATTGACATATTTGCATTATATAAAAATTTTTGTGAAATTTGTTTTTATTGTAATTAATTCATAAACGCATTAACGACAACCAAAAACAGTGTTAAAGGTTCCAGCTTAACCCTGACAAGCCTCCTAAACTGAAAACATAATTGAAATCAAGTACCGGATATCTATAGCCAACTCGCAAGCATTGAGTATGTAATGTAATAATTTTAGATATTTTTAAAATAACCTATTTCTATCATTTATTTTTACATGAATATATTAATATGTACATGTTATTTGCACAGACATGCCATTTTTCTAATGTACTGCATCAAATAAAAACTTTACTTTTAATGTTATTTTAAGTTGATTCATCCATCTGTCTATTGCAGCCTATAAGAGTCCACTGCTGGACATAGGACTCTCACATAGATTGTCACATTTTATGTGTGGTAGAGCCATGCTGCAGTTATATTAGTAGTATGGTTGTAGCATGAATGGGTCGGCTCGACCGGGGAATCAAATAGTAGCTTAATGCTGCTGTGTTTCGTATGGTGAGTGTAGGTATCTGCAAGCAGTAAGTGAAGCTTCAGCAAACTGCAAATATTAACTATTTACCTAATTATATAACCTATCTGCGTTCAACAATGAGTCAGGAACGTACATCTGGCCTCGCAATCCATTGAAACTAAAACTGACTGATACAGAATTTGATGAGCTGATAGATTCTTTCGCAGGAAAAAAAGCACGCCGTGTAAAGCTGTAGCAAGATTAGGAAGAAAAAGATGCTGAGACCTAAAGATCCTAAATTTCTTGATTGTTTTCTTTCGTGGTTATAATATGTTTTCTATATATAACTTTGTGTTACACAAATAAGAAAGTTATTAACTAATATATAATAAAGATTTAAAATTTACTTATACGTGGTAGAGTCATGCTGCAGTTATATTAGTAGTATAGTTGTAGCACGAATGGGTCGGCTCGACCGGGGAAGGACCACGCTCTCACAGAATACCAGCGTAAAATAGTAGCTTAATGCTGCTGTGTTTCATATGGTGAATGTAGAGAACCGGAGACCCTTTCTACTGGAAATGAGGCATTCCATCTAAGTCCTCACGGGTGACAACGCGTCTGCATTTTTATTCGTAATCAAGGATAAATGTAGATTTCTATAGGCTACAGCAACCACTTACCATCAGGTGGACTGTGTGCTTGTTTGTCACCCTATCCTATAAAAAGAAAATAGTTAACACGCATGGTGACCGGGTTGTCCGCCACAGGTTTTTATTATTTTAAGTTGTTAATATGGAGATATTACTGCTCATCACCTGTTGCAACTTCTCTCTGTCGCCTCGTACAACATTCACGGAATGATAAGGGTTAGTCAATATTCTTTAACTGCCGCTACAGATAACAGTTAATTCAATTTTAATATTTAAAGATTTAGCCAATAATATCATTTGGTTTTCCCTTACAATTTCTATAAAGTATTAAACATTTTGATAGCCTCTAAAAAGTATTTCTATTGATATGAGAGACAACTGTAAAAAAAAACCATACTGTAAACACTGTATTGTGCAACAAATCAAATGTAAGGCAGACCCTAGTCGGCAATGCAGTGTGACATGAGTTATATGAATGATGTACAAATTTTTTAAACATTACCTCCACGTTAGGATTTTCTCCAATTTACGAATATAAATTTCACACGGACAAACATCCAGACAGCTGGAATAATTACTTGTAGGCCATACAATTTTATACATGGTAGAACTACCATGTATAAAATTATAGCCCATATTATAGTTGTAGCACGAAATGATCAGCTCGACCGGGGAAGGACCACACTCACAGAATACCAGCTTAAAATAGCAGATTGGTGCTGCTGTGTTTCGTATGGTGAATGTAGAGAACCGGAGACCCTTTTTACTGGAATCGAGGCATTCCATCTTAGTCCTCAGGGGTGACGACGCATCTGCGTTTTGATTCTTAATCGAGGTTAAATGTAAATGTCTATGGGCCACAGCATCCACTTACCATCAGGTGGACTGTGTGCTCTTTTGTCACCCTAATTCTATTTAAAAAAAATACTAGTTCCATGCAGAATTTGAAATCACGGCCCTTAGTGCTGTAACCCGAATTGCGATAAAATGATTAATGACATCATGCATGCTGCATGTCATTAATCATTTTATCGCAATTCGGGAAAGCTAATTTTTTGTATTTGAATAAATAGAAAGAAATTCTGGCATGCTTCATTCAGCGCACATACAATTAAAAATTGTTTTATTTTGGCCGGATATCCGACGCAATATGGCGGCGGCACGCCAGTACAATATAGTGTCAATTGATGACGTCATTAGCATTTAACAGTGTACTGGGTTGTATTTCGGAACATACCCTGTGGCGCATTTACATAGACCTTTTAAGAGCTGTCATTATTATCGGACTAGGCTAAAATTCTGGTTGAATTGTTTATGTTTTGCTTTGTTTAAAAATTCTCTGTTAAATTAGTGGTTAAAATTATAAATGTTGTAAGGAAATGCAACATAACATAAACACTCACGCCTGTCACCCAGAGGGGTAGGCAGAGACTACGGACTTCCATTTGGCACGATCCTGACATACCTCTTTCGCCTCCTTTACATCCTTATATCTACGCATACATGCTCGTCGGTTAAGGGTACTTCTAACGTGGCCCATTTTCAAAATATCGCCAATTTGGTCGATAAACTTTTTTCTAGGGCGTCCCTTCCCGACTCGGCCATTCACATCTGCCATATAAATTTGCTTTGTCACTCTTTCCTCATTCATTCTTTCTACGTGACCAAACCACCGAAGCATTCCTTTCTTAATCCTGGTCACAACATCATCTTGCATACCACATTTATCTCTTATCACGCAATTTCTCACCCTGTCATTCAGATTCAACCCTAGCATATTCCTTAAAGACCGCATTTCTACAGCATTTATTCTACTTTCGTGCTTCTTCTGCCACACCCAGCTTTCACTGCCATACATTAAAGTAGGGACTAACACAGCATTATGAATTACCATACGTGCCTGTTTTGACACATTCTGGTTCTTCATAATAGAGTGTTGTGCCCCATTCACTCTATTCCCTGCATTTACTCGTCGTTCTATATCCCTATCATATCTACCATCCCCGCTAAATACACATCCCAAATACACAAACTCATCCACTTGCTCAATTAACTCTCCTTCTATTCTTATTTCACATACCGTTTTGCTTTCTTACATAAACACTCACGCCTGTCACCCAGAGGGGTAGGCAGAGACTACGGACTTCCATTTGGCACGATCCTGACACACCTCTTTCGCCTCCTTCACATCCATATATCTACGCATACATGCTCGTCGGTTAAGGGTACTTCTAACGTGGCCCATTTTCAAAATATCGCCAATTTGGTCGATAAACTGCCAACCACATCCTCTAATCGCTACGCACCACATATGCAAGAGCAAATTTTTTTGTTATGAGTCTGGTTGTGCTGTGCCCATGCTCCGACGCTGCATCTTAGTGTACATCCGATCTCCTCCATAAGATTGATATTGGGTGTTTGTAGACAAGTCAAGTAAATGCCTTTGTGTTTTAATGGACACCTGTAGTATTTTTACTACTGTAAATGTTTACTATTAAATAGGTGTCATCTTGTAAATTATTTTTTTATTTCTATAATTTTAATTTGTTAATATTTGTTAATAATTGGCACTAGAAATTTTAATATTGTAATTAAGTATACCTAATGAAGGAAATATTATAAAGTTGATACAAGATAATGTAAAAGCCAAAAATGTTTAATAGGCAAACAAAATTATGTTTATTGGCACCAGGAAATTATCTATATTGTAATTAAAACTCATGGACCTACTAGGTACTAAATGAAACTCGGCTCCGCGCTCAAAAGTATTGTAAAAACATGCACAAGGATTGTAAAAACATGCAAATACTACTTTAGTAAAATAAGAAAAGAAGAAGGCGTATCATATTTACGTTAAGGACAATCATCAATATTAATCACTTAAAAGTAACATTTTCATTAGATACAGAATATTTTATTTATATTCATATTAATTGTATAAATAAATACCCATGTCGATAATTATCGATAGAAGCTTCATGAAGTGCGACCTCTAATCGAAGTTAATAAATTAAAGGCTAATAAATTGTCGCAAGTAAAATTGAGCTGTTTTCTAATGATAGTATGGTTTGAATTAGGATGTTATCGCTTTTTTATATTTCTATACATGTACCTACGCTTATACCATAGGTTGATTCGGGAAAATTTTCCTTAAATTTTGGTCTAGACCCGCCGTCCATTTAGTACCTAGTAGGTCAATGTTAAAACTGTTACTTTGATGAAATAAATAAAAAAAGTTTGGAGAAGTTATTAGATTTATTATATATATCATATATATTTATGATAGATTATCAGATGTTACTAATTGTTTCATATCACCATATTTTGCTGATCGCAACATCAAGATGCGTGCTCCGATTACAAGCCCATTAACGCTGGTGTTCCACAAGGCTGTGTGCTATCACCAACGCTGTTTCTTCTGCATATCAATGACATGTTGCATATCGGCAACATACATTGCTATGCAGACGACAGCACTGGTGATGCTTTATACACCGGCCGTGCGAATATTTCTCGGGAAAACGTCGCCGAGTACCGGGACAAACCTGTGTTTGAAGTCGAGACTTTGTTGAACAAAGTCTTGGACTGGGGGCGACAAAACCTAGTCCAGTTTAATCCCCAGAAGACACAAGTTTGCGCATTTACCGCTAAAAAGAACCCCTTCGTCGTATCTCCTCAGTTTCAAGGCACTCCCCTTGTTACCTCAGCCAGTATCGGAATCCTTGGCGTCGACTTATCGAGTGACGTGCAGTTTCGTGGTCACTTGGAAGAGAAGGCCAAATGGCCTCTAAAAAGCTTGGCGTGCTCAGCAGAGCGGGACAGTATTTCATGCTGGCTCACCGCCTGCAACTTTACAAGGGGCAAGTTCGGCTGCACATGGAATACTGTTCCCTTCTCTGGGTAGTCAGTGTCCCCAGTCTCAGCTCCGTCCATTTGATCGCATCCAGCGCAGAGATGTTCGAATCGTTGGCGACTGTGCTCTTTCCGATTGGCTTGACTCACTGGCACTGCGAAAAAATGTTGCATCTCTGCGTATTTATCACATCTACCACGGGAAGTGCTCTGGGGAATTGTTCGGACTAATTCCAGCCGCACAATTTCACCATCGCACATCGCGACAAAACTCGCAATACCATCCATATCATCTGGATGACTGGCGGTCAACCACCGTGCGATTTAAAAGAAGTTTCCTTCCTCGCACAACTTCCTTGTGGAATCGATTACGGTGTGAGGTGCGCAGGGTGACGGGCGGTGGCTCCCATCGCCGTCCGTAATATTTTCCCCCAGGGTAGTTCACGAGCCTTCATCTCCTTTTGGGAGAACGGCTGACCGACCTTCTCAGCAGGCCGCCTTGCGTTCTGATCTCGACATTCCCGACTATCCCGTCTGGTCCAGGAAAGGTCTTCGTGGCGTCTCCTCTTGGCCATACGTTTATAGGGAGGTTGTCGTCTGCTATAATCACGAGGTCGTCTTCTTTTATCTGTGGTTGCTGAGTGTTCTTCAATTCTCCTCGGAGTACAATTTTCGGACGGTACTCTCGCACCCAGCGTAGCCAATACTCATCTGCCAGTCTCTGCGCAGCCCTCTATGTCCAAAAATACTCCGAAGAGCACGTCGCGGTAACTGGAACGTTAGAAGATCCCAACAGGAGAAAGTGGTTTGTGGTTAGGGCCTCCTCGTCATTGATTCCAACTAGCAGATGAATGAGAGGTTTGGAGTTCACTGTATTCTCCGCATCTGCTAACAATGATGCAAGTGTTTCTTCCTTGGGGCTCTTCTGATGGAGGGTTGCCTCTAGCGCCGTCTTGATGGATGGGAACCGTTCCCATGCGCCTCCTTAATTGAGTGCACCCGGTGCAATGAACTTCCATTCGGTACGATGTGTCAACGCGAGTTCCTTCAGTAACAGTTCCCACTCCTCTATCCTCCATGGCCCGTCGTAACTCGGTGTCTGCTCCGTGGAAGTTGGTGCCGTAGTCCGTGTATATCGCCGTAGGCCACCCGCGCCCAGCTGCCATGCGCCTTAGCGCCATGATTGCCGAGTCCGTGGTTAAACTGTATACCAATTTGACGTGTACCGCGCGCGTCGTAAGACAGATGAATAACGCAACCCATCTCTTCTCATGCTGTCGCCCTATCGTTACAGTTAACGGCCCGAAATAATCCAACTCGGTAAACGTAAATGGTCGCGCGAACGCTTTTAACCTCTCGGGAGGCAAGTCTCCTGTTACCGCCGGTCGTGGTGTCGCTTTCCTAATTCTACAGCGCATACACCTTCTTTCGATCTCTATAACCGTCGGTCACAGTCGGATGATGTGGTATCTCATACGTAGATCGTTGACCACTCCTTCCCTATACAAGCAGCGTCACGAACCGGTGTCTTCCATCCAATACGACCGGTCGCTACGTCTAGTCATCCACAGCGGCTGCATTGGTCCTGCCTCTTGCTTGCAATATTCCCTTTTCGATAATCGGGTCGAGCCTTTTTAATGCGCTGCCGTTGTGTAGGTTCTGGCTTTGACAGAGCCGGTGGATGTCATCAGCGAAGCTTTCCTGCTGACTTCGTACTATCATCTATCGGATCTATCAATATCGGATTTTTTACGTGGTAGAGCCATGCTGCAGCTATATTAATTGTATAGTTGTAGCACGAATGGGTCGGCTCAACCGGGGAAGGACCACGCTCTCACAGAATACCAACATCAGATAGCAGTTAATGCTGCTGTGTTTCGTATGGTGAGTGTAGAGTACCGGAGACCCTTTTTACTGGAAAAGAGGCATTCCATCTTAGTCCTCACGGGTGACAACGCATCTGTACTTTGATTCGCAAACGAGGATAGATGTCTATGGGCCACAGCAACCACTTACCATCAGGTGGACTGTGTGCGCTACCTAGGTAGGTGCTAACATCGCGTAACTATCTAGGTAATCGTCCATGTAATGACTGTTGCGTTAAGGGCACGCGGATGTGTCTCGGCGTAAGCGCGCGCGTTGTGGTCCCTAACAATATGCGCGAGGAAAGATGAACTCCTCGCTCCGAATATCTTCGAAGTCATCACGTACTCACGTAAACAAATGCCTATTGAGACCGCTGTCAACAAAGACCTTGTGTTCAAATTTTGATAACTAATAAGAAAAAGAAAAACATTCTTTCTTCTTACTCAGTTTAGGAAATATCTTTTAAATTGGTCTAATATTATAGGGAAAGAAAATGGTAGAACCGAACCTCGAATTATGCCTTTTTACTTAGGCTACTCTACTCCGTCGGATATTATGCAGTTTGTTCTTTAATGTCATGTTATAAAAACGCATGTAAGTCAGTGGCCCACTGGATCTTACTAACATGAATGTGTGTTTGTTTGTTCTCCAATCACGCTTGGAAGACTGAACGGATTGTTATGAAATTCGCCATAGAAGTCGTCTATATTAAGGACTAAAATAATTTTTATATCAATTATTACATAAGTTCATTTTACGCCCAACGAAGCGAGTAGGAAATGGGGTGGGTTAGTATGGCAGGACTCCTTCTCTCTCTCTGCCAAGGAATCAGTTTGGGTAATCCTTTTAACTGCCAGCCAGGCGTGCAGTGCAGTGTGCTGGTTTGAAGAGTTTAGAACTAACACGGAATGCCTATAATATTTAATACTGGCCGTATTATTATACACACTCCATATTCATTTTTGTATGGAAGAATAAGCAATAAAAATACGGCTCACCTGATGATTAGTGATCACCGTCTCCCATGAACATCTGCAGCATAACCTATAAATTATTATGTTTAAATGTTTGAATACTTATAAAATATATCAAACTAATTTATAGTATAGGGATTTAAAGGTAAATAAACATGAAAATGAAATAAAATTTTTGATATAAGTATTTTATGAACACGAAGCTCAGCCTTTGATCCAGTGAAAGTGATACGGAGATCAGCCCCAGATCTACGATTTTATTGAACCGGGAAAACATTTCATAGTGGCACCTCTTCTCTCCAGCGTTTTAAATAACTTGCTAAAAAAACTCGCAAATATAAGTATAATGAGTGGCATTTTTTGTAATTGAGACAGTAAGAACCCTTTAGTTTTTTTATAGGATAGGGAAACAAACGAGCTCACGGTCCACTTGATGGTAATTGGTTGCTGCGGCCTATGGATATCTACATCTATCCTCGATTGCATATCAAAATGCAGATGCGTTGTCACCCGTGAGGACTAAGATAGAATGCCTCTTTTCCAGTAAAAAGGTCTCCGGTTCTCTACATTCACCATACGAAACACGGCAGCATACTAGCTATTATTTTACGCTGGTATTCTGTGAGAGCGTGGTCCTTCTCCGGTCCAGCCGACCCATTCGTGCTACAACTATACTACTAATATAACTGCAGCATGGCTCTACCACGTATAAGTAAATTTTAAATCTTTATTATATAATAGCTAATAACTTTTTTATTTGTGTAACACAAAGTTATATATAGAAAACATATTATAACCACGAAAGAAAACAGACAATCAAGACATTTAAGATCTTTAGGTCTCAACATCTTTTTCTCCTTCATCTTGCTACAGCTTTACACGGCGTGCTTTTTTCTCTGCGAAGGAATCTATCAGCTCATCAAATTCCGTCTCAGTCAGTTTTAGTTTCAATGGCTAGGATTACGAGGCCAGATTTACGTTCTTGACTCATTTTTGAAGGCAGATAGGTTTTAATTATTTGCAGTTTACTGAAGCTTCGCTCATTGCTTGCAAATGTCGTAGGTAATTTGCAGTATATTCTTAAAGCTATACTAACATAAGGAAACGCTACAAGGAAGTGATGCTTGCACAGATGTAACCGGTCAAGAATGTTTATGCAAAATTTGAAGTAAATTGGACCAAGGAATCACGTTGTCCCACACAAACTTTTCCGCTCATCACCCCCTTGGGGGTAGAATTTCGAAAAATTCTTTCTTATCGGATGCTAGAGTTATACAAAAAACACAGCCTCCAAGTTTCAGGTCTCTACAATCAGCGATTTAGTCTGTGCGTTGATCCGTAAGTCAGTCATTCAGGACAAAGCATTTTATATGTAGGTATAGAAGATTGAGGATTTCGTTGAGGTACCTATACACTGGTTTGAAAGATGCGATGATGTAGAGGTAAGATGAGGTAGATGTAGTACATGTTAAAAAGATATATTTTTAAGTTCTCAAATAAAAATAAATTTAAAGGACATGCGTCACGCCAGTTATAATGTTAGGATTGCTAGTAGGAATAAAACGCAAGAAAAGTATTCTTATTTTCTTTTATTGATTTTTTTCTGCTAATAAAATCCTTTTGTATAATTAAAAACTTTCAATATTTAAACTTTGTACAAATGCAAGTATACATAATATCAGAAATATTTGTTTATTTCAATAAAGGTTATTTCAATAAACTTAGTACCTATTAGGTCTTTATCTTTCTACATCATAGAATACTATAATACACAATAGAATGCTTGTTAACCTTATTTTGTACGAGGATCAGCGTCGCCCAGAGCACACATACAAGCAATTACGTCGTATTATCGGTTATCACTACTACAGACACATTTTAGAGTTTTGATTAATGTTTTTGATACATAAATATTTCTGTATTTTTGTTTTATAATATTCACAAAATATAAATGGTTTCGACCGACTGGTTGTAGAATGTGTCTCCTTTATTTAAATTCCATCCCGCTGTTCTTTCGACACGTAATTATTGCACAATTTGCCATTTTTTAAATAATTTGCATGCAGCGACGCTTGACACGAAAATTGGAAACGATTGTTTGTGTTGACATTTGTAG
Organism: Parnassius smintheus behrii; assembly: GCA_036936625.1. NCBI lineage: Eukaryota > Metazoa > Arthropoda > Insecta > Lepidoptera > Papilionidae > Parnassius > Parnassius smintheus. The sequence continues at coordinate 27,433,170 of JAUPFT010000027.1, forward strand.
GTGTGAATTGACGTGTTAGTGACAAGTTACACGGGCTCCGCCCACTCCCCCGTTCTATTATGTACCTATGTATTATAGTATTCTATGATATACATATATACACAACTTGATTGCAAATTCACTATTCACTTGCAATTATATCGCATTATAAAATATGAAACAAAAAATACAAATCTGAGGTTACAAAGTGAGGTTTACAAAGATATATGCAGGACATGTCGCAGTTCGATGATTTTATCAGCCGCTCAGTTTGATAAATCTAGCCTTACCGTCCTAAAATACGTCGCAAATACCATTTAGCTTGCGATACGTTAAATCAAAATACACCAAAATGTTTAAATTTAGTTCTTTAATTTTTGTTTATTATTTAATCTTTATTTTTACACTTTTAAATAACAAGGCAACAATGGGGGGGAAAAAACTGTTAACGTACTCAGACCAGTCAGCCTATAGCTTGGTTTTATCAATTTGAATGGTGTTTTGTGATTTGTTTATACATTTGACTACCATGATTCGGAAAAAGGAATTAAAAAAAACATTTAAATATCACCTTCCAGTAAAGCCATAATCATCCTCGCAAACTAAAAATTTGTAAGTAACTATATCTCTCAAAATCAGCCAGCCTTTGTTTGGTATGTAAATCAAATATGGGTAACTTAGGCATTTCGCTAGACATCAGAATTAAATTACTGACTAACGTCAAATTAGTCGTTTAATTAAACCATAGGATTGCTTTATATTAATAAGAAATCGATACATAATTAAAAACGTCGATAAAACCAAAACTAATAACATGAATATCTTTAATATTATTCAAAAAGTTTATAATTTTTTTTAAATTTTAATTTGTAAAATATCGTTTGTGTTACCATTTAACTATTACTAGAAATTTACTGTTATAACCAACACATATATGTAAAAAACACAATGATATTGAGGTCCGATTCCATCAAACAATCATTTGATAGAGACTTAATTAATTAAATCAAAATAACAAACACTGTAAGTACTGTACATGGTTTATCTCACGAACCGAGTCGTAGTTGAACAGAATATTGTTTTAACTGGTAACGAGGTATTATATTGAATAAAACTATTATTTACGGATTTTATCGGGGGACCGTCCCCCCCGTGACCATGGGCGCTGTAAAGCACCCGAAACGTCGGGATAATAATAACAATAAATTAATGTAATTAAACGCGATAAAATCCGTAAATAATAGTTTTATTCAATATGTAGTGTTCGCGTAAATTTAAGAAATCATTATGAGGTATTATATTTTAATAGTTAAAAATCAATTAGGGGTTGTACCGAACTTGCCCCCTTTTTTATTTATGTTTTCGGTGGTTTCTCGCAAACGGCTTAAAACATTTAGATGATTTTTTGTATTTAAATAATGTTTTACATTCCAAGTTTATCGGGTTTCGGGTGTAATATGATATAGTAATGTTATTATCGTTTTATCTGCTTTGGTGAAATCGGACCTCACCGTACTTTCATTTCTATTTGTTCTTTTTGTCCTTCTTTGTTTTGCTATCCGTCGTAAGCTTCTTTATAATTGCACAAATGATTTTCTTCACTATTACGTAGAATATAAACAAGACAGCCAGCACAGCAGCTAACTGATCTAACATCCACAATTCGTACCACTTGTGAAGAAGAGCCTTGGAACGTAGATGGTAAGCTCCTAGAAGAAGAAAAATTGTAACTTATTGTAATCTATCTTATCTATCATAACCTTATGCCGAGTAATGGCGACTTAAGAGAATCAATAACTTATTTTTTTGTTTTTATTTTTTTAAGTAATATTTAAAATTCTATAAACATTACTAATATTTCCCTTAACCACTCGTGGTAAGCTTAAATTGCTTGTGTTACAAGTGGTTCACGCCAGTAGTCGAATGGCGGATTCGAATCCACGACCTTTTTGAGTACACGGTCCGCGCCCTGCCATTAGGCTACTGTCGCTTCTCTTATTTGGTAAAGGCTTGATGATGATGAAGAACCTAGACCGCAATCACTTCTGGAGCTATGGCGAAAGGTTATAATATATCGATATATATGTACTACGCACTAAATATGGCATTCCGAACACTCACTATGTTCAACTGAACTGTACTGCAATCCGTACACCTGTTATTGTGGCTTCGATATTCATTCAGTGCGGAGCGGCGCTAATAATAATTTTATATTAAATTAGCACACATGCAAAATAAACGAAAATTAAAAAAAAAATGTACTCGGTTAACAATATAATCTAAATAAACAATTATTTATTACGACAATTTTCGCGCGTTTATATCAACTACGCATGCGCGACTCACAGAGTAGGGCACATTTTTTGTTTGGAATAGATTCTCTAGTACGTAGTACATATAACTCAATGTTATAATAAAAGAATTAAATATTTTTTCATTATAGCTTGTCAGTCTACTGCTGAACATAGGTTTCACCTGGTTTGCCTCATATATCACCCATTTGCGATAGTTACCATATTTGACAGGTGGTTTAACAGTCGCAGTTTTCTTTATTATTAAATTGTATTCAGGAAGATCCCATGATATTATATGGAGCAGTGGATTCTCTTCCACCGCCACAAAACGGCGGCATCACACGGCCAAATTGTTATTACATTACTATTTTAAGAGCCGTGGTAGCTCAGATGGTTAACGCTCGCTGTAAATATAACAGAACGCGAGTAACCCGGGTTCGATCCCCGCCGGCACCAATGAAATTGTCAATTGCAATTTTAAGTGCTGATTTACCACGTGCTCGGCGGTGAAGGAAAACATCGTGGGGAAGCCCGCATGTCTGAGGAATAAAAAAAATATTTCGAAGACACGTGAACTTCGCCAACACGCATTGGGGCAGCGCGGCGGACACTTCCTTGCCCTGAAAACCTTTTAGAAATGAGAGGAGGCCTGTGCCCAGCAGTGGGACGTATATAGGCTGTAACTTTACTTTACTTTCGGCGGTGAAGGTAAACATCTTGAAAATAATTTAAAAGATTAAAAATGTTTATAAGGTGTGTGAAGTCTGTCACAATACGTACTTGAGCAACGCATCGGAATTTCCTAGCCCAAAGCTCTGTGAGAAATAGGAGCAGCACTTTTTACATATGGCTATGGGCCACAACATCCACTTACCATCAGGTGGATTGTATCTATAGAAAAAAAAACATATGTAAGAAGGAGAAATACACAGTCCACCTGATGGTAAGTAGATAATATAGTGGTTCAGACGCCTACATATCGATTATAGTAGATTAAGAATCAGAATTGAGACGCAATGGTCACTCCTAAGGACATAAAACGTTCCGTTACTAGTGCAAAGAGTCTCCGTTCCTAGTCACTGACCATACGAAACACAATATAATATTATACCCTGGTATTCTATGCGATTGTACTCATTTTCCGGTAGAGCCCCAACACAGCTGCAGCGTGACTTTCATACGTTTATTTATTTGTTATTTATTTATCTACTCTTTATTGTACACCACAATACAAAACATCAAGTACAGTTAAATCTAAATAAGAACATGTACAATAGGCGGTCTTATCACTCTGAAAGTGATTTCTTGTATATTATAATGATTTAAAATAAGACCTTTAAATAATAAAAAGTCAGAACCAACTTGAAAGAATAGGAGTAAATAGAAGAAAATTATCGCAACACCTTCTGTAGTCGGTGCTAAGACGCAGTGAATAGAAGAATTAATGCCTTGACTTCAGAAGCTGTTATGTTGAAATTCTTTTGTGCTGTTTGGTTCTTTAAAAATCAGCTTTCATTTTCTAGTCTAATTTTTTAACCCGTTTAAAAAAGGAATATCCAATGTTTATATATCGTCCAAACATTAAAAACTTCATCCTCTATTTTTTTGTGCTGGATTTTTTTCCAAAATTATGGGAACGCCTCTGAACTATAACTTATTAGTAAAAAAAACATGCGTGCAGTTAACGCCGTAGATGTGAAACCTACAAAAAATAACTACACATCGAGAGAATGACACGAATGCAGAGTATCTGGTGTAGGATAATTGAAAAGTTTATTTATTATAATATTGTCACCAAGTTCAAAAATTATTTTACATTTTATTCTACACGTATTACATAACATATTATACAGACCGCAAGTTTTCAATTTCATTATCGTAAGATCACATACATATTAAGGAACACTGTATCCTGTATTCTATCTCACTCTCTCGCAGGCTAAATCCTATAAATAGATGTATATGTTTGTCTCTTTTTAGTGTCGCGTTTTCGTTTCATCGAGTTTCAAATCACAACGATTCTAAAGAAGTTTTCACTTCAAAAATATTTAAAACATCTTTGTCTTATTCTCTCGCATGCTAAATCTTACAGATGTATATATTTGTCTCTTTTTAGTATCGATTTTTGGTTTCATCGAGTTTCAAATCACGCTAAGGAAGTTTTCACTTTAAAAAAAAGAATCATTTAAATCGGTCCACAATCCTCGTTGTTTCAGAAGTCAGCTAATAATCTCACCTTTACTCTCGATGGCCAGCTCAATGTAATGCAAGATGAGCTTACTCTGCTTCACCGGGCGATTGTTGAACAACTTCGACATCGACTTGGCCTTCTTGTAATAACTACAACAGAAATACGATTATATAAACAAACAAGACGATGTATGCAGTTGGATCAGGAATTTGTGCGGTTTTTGTGGGAGGCCTATGTTCAGCATTGGACTGTAATGATGATGATAATGATTACGAAACGGAAGTGTAAGAGAATCAATCCGTCAATCCATATTGTCCACCTAGATTCACTATCAAGGAATCGGAGTTCAGTAACTTCTTTCAATCACTTTTAGGCAGGTTTATTGCAGGAGGTGATTATAATGCTAAGCATTCATTTTGGGGTTCCAGGCTTGTTCTACCCAGAGGGCGAGAACTCCTTAAATGCATACAAAAAGAAATATGAACGTGGTATCGTCGGGTCAACCGACTTACTGGCCAACAGACAAAAGAAAAATCCCAGATGTTATAGATTTTTGTGTCGGCAAAGGAATCGCTAAGAACATCATATCGTGCCAGAGTTGCTGGGATTTATCTTCAGACCACTCTCCAATCATAGTAGAACTACATACCACCACTCAAAAACGCGCCATATTGTCCCATAAGTGTCGTAAGAAGAGACTATGGTATTCGGATTATGAGAAAGAACAGAATCATCTCATAGCTTCCAATAGATGGCGGTATAACCCTTAATTGGACTTATAGTTCATAAAAGATAGTTTGATCTCTGCGACAGCTGTCAGTAAAATGTTTATAGTTATGCATTAGGGATCCAACTATGGAGTGTAGAGGTAAAGAGTACAGACTCTGTATAAAAAAATGTCCGTAGGAAAGCGTTAAATAAGGGTTGTGCCACTGTAGCTACAGTCTTAATTTTTAAGAACTTTTTATAATTTTTTATTGCACAGACTTTCACTATAATTCTTTTCTGATAATTATTTTGTTGCTTTCAAAATTTTTATTTTCAAAATCACTCTCAACGTATTTTACGGCGATTTGTCATACCCCGTAGCTACTCGAGCGCTGTTGTGGAGAGTTTTTGAACTGTTATTTACTGCTTACGGACGGACACATTTTCAACTATTCTCCTATGGGAGATTGTCCTCCTTACTTCTATTCTCCACGGATCCAACCCTTAATGAGGGCTAATAATCTTCCGCTCACCAGATATCGCTAGTTGACACTGAGATGAAGTTTTTGTTACGCAATGTCATTTAAATGAGAAGTAAGTTTTAAATAATTGTTTAATACACAAAACAATGCCCCAGACACTTTTTACTGGAAATGAGGCACTCCATCTTAGTCCTCACGGGTGACACCGCACCTGCATTTAGATTCGCAATCGAGGATAGATGTAGATGTCAATGGGCCACCGCAACCACTTAATCAGGTCGACTGTGTGCTCGTTCGTCACCCTTTCCTATAAAAAAGTGGTATTCTCTTTTATTTTATGCACATTTTAACTCCTTTTTTAAATTTTTCTATTCTTACGAATATTTGTGGCTTGGTTTATTTAATTTTAATGTAATTAATATAAAATGTAACTAAATGTACAGAAAGATACATTAACCTTTACATTTTTCGAACAAATTAATCCCCGCCATGAAATCTGTCAAATTATATTACACCTCATTTTTAGTGGCGCCGCCCTGGTGGCAGAAAAATGATGATGATGAACACAATCGAAAGCCTTGGAAAGATCACAAAAAATACCTATAGCATCTTTGAACTCTCGCAAGCATTAAAAATATATTTACTAAGCTAAGCGACACCTTGTGAAACCAAATTGATTTTAATGAAGTTATTTAATTTTATTAAATAAAATTAACGATTGATCTAAAATTATATTTTCAAAAAATTTACTGAGAGTTGCTAGTACAAAAATAGGTCTAAAATTACCGGAGTCCAATGTACTACCAGATTTATATAAAGGTATTACTTTGCTATTTTTTATTAAATCAGGAAACACACCAGATTCGAAACTAGTATTAAAAATAATTGCAAGATGAGATGCAATTAGATCTATTATAGACGCAATAACTGTAACTGAAATTCTCCATAAATCTACAGTTTTCTTTACAACATAAAATAAATAACAATTTAAATAATGATAAAGTAATTTAGTGTGATGTTTTTGCACATTCAATACATTTTAAGCGCGCAATGTGAAGCGAAATGTCACTTTAGCACTCAGCTTTGACAGTCCTAAGCCGATAAATTAATAATCCATTACAATTTAGTTTAGTAATTAAGTTATAAAATCTATAATACACCCATTAGAATAATTTATATTTACCTGTCATTAGAAAGCATTTCGTTGAGAGCAGTCTTGAGTTCCGGAGCCATGTCGGGTGAGAACTTGACCTTGAGCGCGTGACCGGCCCGCACGGAACGGGCCGCGTTGCTCGGCTGATCGCCGAAGGCCGGGATCGCAATTATTGGAACCCCGTAGCGCAGTGACTCTAGTGTACTGAGCAGACCTCCGTGGGTTATGAACACCTTTACGTTCGGATGCGCTAATGGGCATTATAAATATATAAAATTTATATAGGTATTGAATATTGTATCACAAAAACTCGATACTCAAGAACCCTTAATTTTACGAAACGGGGGAAAAGAACAAAGGAGTTAAACAAACATTACTAATTGCTAAATTCTTCGAGCAATAATATATAATTTAGCGTCAGCCACGTGTCCCCATATACCATACGACATTATGCTGTGGAAATAGCTAAAGTATATATAACTGTTTCAACACTGGTAAGATTTGAATATTTTTCCAGCATATGTTGCAGAACTAAGTCTGTTAGCTAGTTTTGATATGTGGCGACCCTTTTGAAGTTTCACGTTTAGTGTGATTTCAAAATAAATGGTGTTATAGACATGACTCAGCTCCTCCCCATTTAAAATTACATTAGTATTTTGATGTTTGTCATTTGGAGTTATGAATTACATACATTTCTTTTAGTAGTTGTAGTATCGTAAGTTCTCAACCAAGTCTTATTAATCGTGGTGTTCCTCAGGGTTCAATACTTGGTCCACTTCTTTTTATAATTTACTGCGCTGATCTTGTCAAAGTTATAAAGTATTCTACGTACCACTGCTACGCTGATGATGTGCAAATATACGTGTCGGACTCACCAGATAAGTTACCACAAGCTGTCACACGGCTTAATGAGGACTTGGACAGAATTGCTGACTGGTCAATAAGAAATGCTCTTGTTTTAAACCCTTCAAAGTCAAAATATATGGTAATGGGCACAAAGACGCAAATAAATAGAATTCGTGGTGACCTAGATGTTAAGATTCATGGTAAACATATAATGCGCGTGGATGAATCCAAAAACCTTGGCATTACCTTCGACACTAATCTCAGATTTGAAAATCATGTCCTTAATATGGTAAAAAACTGTTTTTATCGCCTAAAGGTTTTATATCAAATCCGTGACCGACTTTCTGTACCATCACGCATTACTCTTTGCGAGTCATTGGTTTTGTCTAGGCTCAACTACGGGGATGTTGTTTATGGACCCCGGATTTTCAGCAAAACAAAGCGACTAATACAACGCGTGCAAAATGCATGTTGTCGGTTCTGTTTTGATGTACCTCCCAGAATTCACATTACACCCTTTCTGAACAATGCTTCCATGCTCAATATGGACTCACGTAGAGAGCTACATTTAGGGGGTCTACTCTTTAGTGTTATTAAGTTTAAGAAACCAGAGTACTTGCATGCAAAGATAAAGTTTGCTAAGCAAGCAAATTCTGGAAAACAATTGAGATCAATAAGATCAGCACTCCTATATCACAGCCATAAAACAGCAGCATTTACCGGCAGTTTCCGATATATGGCAACGAAGTGTTGGAATAACATCCCACCACCAATAAAAAATCTTAACACCAACTACAAATTTAAAAATAAATTCAAAACATATCTTCTAGATAAACAAAAACAAGGTATTCCCAAATACTTCGTTTGCCACCTATAAACCATGGCATGTTATTTCCTTTTTTTCTTTTACTAACTCATCATGGTTTTAAATCATTTGGGTACTAGTCTAAATTGGGTACGCAGTCTTACACATCTTTTTCGAAATTTTTTACTAAATTAAACCCAAGATATAAATCATAGAGCTGAAAGGACACATCTTTCAGACATAATTACACTACAACAATATTAACGTGCAAAAAATAATTGTTTTTTCCTTATTTCTTTCTGATTGTACTATTGTGCTCATTTTCTTCTCGCCACCTCGAGGGTAATAGCTGAAAATCAGTGTTTGCTCTCTGAGCAATATTAATCGCTGAGCTATGACCTATTTGTTTAACTGCAACACACATGTATATTTAGATCATAAGTTTATGTATATTTTTTTTTCCGTAATATCTTGATTGTATATTTTGTTTAATCACTGAATTTACGTGTGTGATTGGAGATACAAATAAACGTTTTATCTATCTATCTATCTATCTAGTTTGAGTACCATTTAAATGCAAATTAATAACGTTAAAATTAAGATATATTCATTTCACTGAAATATTTTTCGGCATATTTCAGCAATTGTCGTTTTAGTTTGAAAATTAATGAAGTACATCAGCAAATAATACTATATCACGGTTATCCAATAACGACGTAAATCAAATCATTAATATAGACAAGAAACATAAAGGGCGAGAGTATAGAACCCTGAGGCACGCTCATTTGTACTATCGATGCGAAAGTACTCATACCGTTAATAACAACTTTTTGCCTCCTATTACTTAAATATGAAACAACAAATTAAATAGTATCACTTCTAACGCCAGTGTCGTATTTTATGATTAATGTCTCATGGTGAACACAATCCCAGACTTTGGATAGGTCACAGAATATACTCAAAGCATCCTGTGAATTCCCGAATGCCTTGAAGATATCTTTAATCAGTTCACAGCATCAGTTGTCGAGCGATCCCTTCAAAAACCGAATTTTATCGAGTACTTACAAAAACGAATAATTCAGTGACTTAGTGTTCTACACGTAGACAGAGAAACCTATAGACAAATTGACGCCTTCTTTCGCATTCGCACACGAAAAAGATAGATATATGCATACGTCTTGCATAGAAATGAGATAGAGCGGTGTGATTGTTTGTCCCTTTCTCCGTGCCGGTTTTTTTGTTTAGCAAACTCTACAGTTTGCGAAACAACTTTAACAGCGTAGCGATTTAAGGAGTTTACAAGTTGGTTTAAGTGAGAAATAAGTGTTTTGTGAGCTAAGATTGGTGAATCTTGTTCACTTCAGTTCTTAGAACAATTAAAATTTTTATCTAAATGTGTTTAAAAGTCATAAAGATTATTGTATAACCTAAAAATTCGTTATCGTCCTTTTTCACTCGAGGCCACGCCGATGATTAGTCTATAAGTTTCTCTGTCTGCGGTTCTACATCGGAATTCAGAATAATATTTCTCAAAAACCATTGCAACAAAATCATATATCAAAGACTCACCCAAAATACTGGTTTGCGGCATCCACGGCCTGATGTGTACATTCTTAGGCAGTCCGTCCAATTTTTCTTCGAATTTCCACAGCACGGTGTATGGAAGCTCGCCAAGAACCTTGAGCAAATCACGCTTGGTCTCCTCGTGGAGAGAAGAGGATTTGAGCACGGATCCCAAGCTGAAGTAGACGACGCCTCTGGGCGATGCGTCTAAAATTTCTTGAAGATCCTGACGAAGTTTGTAATTATCTTAGGCATACATTTTCTCTACACAACTTTTCTCTACGTGGTAGAGATATGCTGCAGCTATATTATTAATATGACACGAATGAATGGGCTCAACCGGGAATGGAAAAAGTTCTCACAGCTCTCATATAATCTCATATACGTTTGAGGTTCTGGGATTCGAACCCAGGACTTTCAGAATTCTGGATATATATCTACGTGGTAGAGCCATGCTGCAGTTTATCTACGTGGTAGAGCCATGCTGTAGTTATATTAGTAGTATAGTTGTAGCACGAATGGGTCGGCTCGACCGGGGAGGGACCACGCTCTCACAGAATACCAGCGTAAAATAGCAGCTCAAGGCTGCTGTGTTTCGTATGGTGAGTGTAGAAAACCAGATACCCTTTTTACTGGTAACGAGGCATTGCATTTTATTTCTCAGGTGGTGACAACGCATCTACATCGATGTCTTTGATGTATATGGATCACAGCATCTACTTATCATCAGGTGGACTTCGGGATTGTTTATCCCTCATATTCAAAAAAGGACCAATCCAACAAATTTACATAGCAATCACCACGCTGCAAAAATAGCAGAATAATGCTGCTATATTTCCTATTTTAAATGTAGGAGATTGACGTCTCCGTGGCGCAGTGGTTTAGCAATGAGTTACAGCGCTAAGGGCCGCGGGTTCGAATCCCGCACGGAACAAGTATTTGTATGGCCTACAAGTAATTGTTCCGGGTCTCGATGTTTGGCCTTGTGAAATTTATGTTTGTAAACTGTCCCTACGATGCAGGAGAAAATTCTAGTAAAAAAAAAAGAAAAGAAAAAAATAAACAAAAGAAGCAATGACCCTTGTAACTGGTAACGAGGAAATGGTCATCAGGGGTAGGTAGAGGTAGCCTAATTACTGACGGCGCCTCAAAATGTCATGAGATTTATTTATCTTAAACTTACTTGCTACGGGGGAATGCGGCTGATTTAGAAACTATTTTTATTTTGCAGAAGAGGGCCATTAGAGCTATTTACAACCTTAAACCGAGAGTCTCTTAGAGAAAAAATTTTGACGTATGTTCACAAAAACAAAGGTAGTTTTAGTAAAAAAAAGTGATATACGCTCTGTAAATACTAGGACCAAACACAAGCTAGTGATACCAGAGACTCTCGACTCCACAGCATCAGTAATTCATTCTTGGGGCAATGTATGCGCTATTACAACAAAATACCAGAAAATATACAAGGCTCATATATTCAATAAAACAAAAACTATAAAAAGAGTTATTATAATATAAATGAATACATGGTTGATGATAACCCCTGGTAATGAGGTGGTCGCTACCAAGCTGTTTCTAAAATAAATTTTGTAAATATTTTGTGATCATTGGCATTGTAAAATTTATTTTAAAAAAGAAGTCCCGCTGGGTTTCCTGCTGGTTCTTCCCAGGACTGAGGTTTTATTTCGAAGCGCTGGTAAATAAGAATTACTTGTAATCTATATTGAAAAAAAAATTATTCTATTCTATTCTTACTTTTGGCAACGGTGGTGTAATCTCGTTGATGTGATATCCAGCAATCTCGATCACGTTACTCGGGAGGCTTATAGTAGGTGTGAACGAGGGGTGCGAGTTCACAAACAAAACGGAAATATTGTGCATTGCCTCGGAGAACGGAGGCAGCGGCACTCCTCGAGCGGCTGCGAGAGGTGCGAAATGCTGTTCGTAAATGGAAGTAGTTCTTGCTGTGTCTCTCCTGGAATTACAACGATACAAAATAAAGATAGTCCTTATTAATAAAAGTGACCTTTGTCAGATTTTACGATGTATTATATCCTCGGCTCAATAGGATGAATATTTTGTAGATCATAAAAAAGTAAAGTTACAACCTATATATATCCCACTGCTGGGCACAGGCCTCCCTTCATTTCTGAGACGGTCTTAGGGCAAGGAAGCGTCTGCCGCGCTGCCCCAATGCGTGATGGCGAACTTCGCATGTCTTTATATCATAATATTCATTTTCTTATTTCTCAGACATGCAAGTTTCCTCACGATGTTTTCCTTCACCGTCAAGCACGTGGTAAATCAGCACTTAAAATTGCAATTAACAATTTCATTGGTACCGGCGGGGATTGAACCCGGGTTACTCGCGTTCTGTTATATTTAGAGCGAGCGTTAACCATCTGAGCTACCACGGCTCATACACCCATTGTAGATCATACACCCAGACGTTTCTCTGCAATTGGCGCATAGTTTCATTTTACCATAACTCCTCCCGCACCACTCATTTAAATAATGTGTTTTTGAAGTAAAACTTTTTTACGCACGCTTGACTTGGGGAGTAAGCTGGCGAACACGTGACAAAAGAGTTACGAAAAGTGTGATCGGGAGTTGAGTGGTGGATATAAGCAAGAGAGAGCAGTGCGCGCGTTCATTTTCTTTCTCTCTTTCTCTCATAACCAGGTAACGTTCCTTATTTTATGAATTGATATTTTGTTCAATACATTAAATATTCTACGTTTAAAGTCAATAAAATAAATTCATTTTAAAGTTCATATTTTGTGAATTTTCGGGTAGTAAATAATAACAAATTATGGAAGGAAGCCTATAATAATTTTCAATTTTCGTTGAAAATTAATATATGTATATGTATATACATGAATAATATATATGTGCATACAGATGGAGCTAAAGAAGTTTTACTTCAGCCATAAGCACACTCGTTTTTTATTTGTTTATAGCATTTAGAAACATCACTTTAAAGTATTGTTCCCGAATGTTATAAATTTTTGAACAAAACGTAATTCCACCAAAAACATAAATATAATAAAACCGGCCAAGAGCGTGTCGGGCCACGCTCAGTGTGGGGTTCCGTAGTTTCCCGTCGTATCCATTATGTTCGCGCTTCAGCAGCGCTCCGCGCTCCTGCAACTGCTCCCGGTAGTGGGTACTGTTGTTACCATCCAAGTTCAAAATAATTTTCCTAGAAAGTCCTTATAAAGTTCTACTTTTCAGATTTTTTTCATATTTTCTAAACTTATGGTTCAAAAGTTAGAGGGGGGGGGGGGACACATTGTTTTTTACTTTTGGAGCGATTATTTCCGAAATTATTGACATTATCAAAAAATGATTTTAGTAAACCCCTATTCATTTTTAAAAACCTTTCCAACAATATATCACACGTTAGGGTTGAAATTAAAAAAAAAAATTACTTCCCACCTTACATATAGGGGGGCTACCCTAATAAAACATTTTTTTCCAATTTTTATTTTACCACTTTGTCGGCGTGATTGATACACATATTGGTACCAAATTTCAGCTTTCTAGTGCTAACGGTCACAGAGATTAAGCGAGGACGGACAGACGGACAGACAGACATGGCGAAACTATAAGGGTTCCTAGTTGACTACGGAACCCTAAAAAGGGAACCAAGTTCGGTACAAAAGTTTAGGGTTTGGGAACATTTTAGACTTTTGGAGTGGTTGGCTTTGCCGATAGAAGTTGATCTGAATAAGTGCCAAGTTCCATAGCAGTTCCTTAAATCTTAGCTACAAACCTACTACTTAAATGTTTTTGCTATAAACATATTTGGTGATTCATATTATTTGCCAGTGAGATGTAACTCGGTGACAGAGTGTCTGCTACGTATCCTGGAAGTCCTGGGTTCAAGCACCAGAACCTCCAAAGTGTCTTTTTTAGTATTTTTGTATATTTTCCCGTTGTATGCAAGATTACACAATACTATTCTTAAGGACATGTACACTTTCCAGGCGCTGTTTGCCTCAAAGCAGTACTTTTCAAACCTTTAATATTTTTTTAATATCCATCAACAGTTTATCTTACACAAATGTTAACACACAACTTTAGTAAAATAGTTACGGGGTTTTTTTTAGGTAAATAAAGTATTTGTAGATCCCATCAAGATAACTAAACAAGGATTGTCTAGATTCTATTTGTAGCATCAATTTCAAACTTAATAAATATCTGAAATCACTGAAAAGTTTAAGAAACAAAAAAAATATAATCAATTTGAAGGATTTTATTAAATGATATTTTGATTAAGGCTATTTATATAAGAAATTAAAAATTAAAACAATGTGAAATTTTTAAGAAAATGCTGTTGATGTAACGGTTATTTCCACCAATTTATATTACTTAATTTAAACTAGCTTTGATCTTCTTCTAAACTTTGCCTAGTAAAGTAATAAGCAGTAAAATATTTTGATTAGTCACCTAATTAGTTTATTTTTATTGAATATATTGCATTATACTTTATACTAATTTTTGTTTTGTTTTAACATAATTTCAATCAAATTATATGCATTTCTAAATATGTATTTCATCCGTTAAATCAAATCAAATGAAATCAAATCAAATAGTTTATTGGAGTATTATTATATTATTTATATCTTGCATAGTTAGAGAACCTTTACCAAGGTAATATTTAGTAAAAATTTAATAAAATTTATAACAAAATATTGCTCAATCCAGCTCAATCACACACGCACGTACATATGGTACGGTAAAACATCCGCAAGACTACACGTACATTCCCGTGTCGTTAACAAAATTATTTCGTAAAATTCAATCATTGCAATATTTTTCAAGCCAATGGGCATCAAGGATTTATCACTTTCTTACACCACAGTGTCTTAAACTTGGATGAAAATCTTGTTTCGTGGAAATTTGCAACTTTAATATTTTTTTTTTCTAAAGAAACTGATCATGTTGTTGGGAAACTGCAATTAACATGCAGTTACACATCCAGTTAGAAATAATATTCAATAAAAGTAATACGTTATCGCTATTTCAATAGTATGACATAAATTACACGTATTAAGGTGATAAATTTTCGAAAAAATCATAAAAATCAAAAATCTTGAAAACTGTAACAGTTTTAATAAAAATTTTTTGGCTGTTGTCATAGGGTACGATCTTATTTCTCGCCATATTTTCGTTTGGACTACTATTAACAGAACTCCTGTATATGTATAATAATCTTGACGATTGATGCATTAAGATAAATACTTCCTACAATGGGAGAGGCACATGCCCAGCAGTGGACATTAACAAGTTAATCATGAAACATGAAGAATAACATGCCTACCAGAAAGCGAACATCATAACTCCGAAGCTAAATGTGTTGTGTAGGCGATCCCAAAAGCTCATGGGCGCTGCGAAATCGTTCATTATAAACGGCGCGACCGGCAGGGACCGGATCGTGTCCACAAGGTACTCCAAGTACGGATGCATCACCACGCCGCTCAGCATGATCCAGGGTACTTGTTGGACCGCAGCGTACCTAAAAGCGTTGGTATTAATCAATTCGACATGATAATAATATATGTATATAAAGCATTGAGTTACAATACCTATAGAGTCACAATCTCTAACTGACAATACTCAAAAAATGTCCGAGCGCCGTTCCATATACCTATATATTTTGATATTATATAGTTCAAAATGACATTTGCTCGAATTTAGACGTTAACCTGCTTGTACAATGTTCAAAGTCGCTCGTATGCAATGTCATCATCATTCACTCAAGGGCACGTTATCGCGGCGCCGCGCGGTCGGCGGTGAGTGATTTAGTTTGCTAATAAAATGAAAATTATTGAAATTTAAATGAAAACATGCACTGTGGATACATAAATACGTAAATTTGGTATGATACTTACCTAAAATATGAAACACCATCCTTTTTTCGCACGTGTCTGCTGTTATTTGGGCAGGAAATCACCGAACACTTTGGCATCGCGGACGTTGTAAGAGGATTGTGGTCGCCTTACAACTAAACAAAAACTCTGCGCACTTCGCAGCGTGCGCCGAGTTTTGGCGCGGACATTTTATTTGTCTGTTTGTGACTCTATAGGTATTGTAACTCAATGATATAAAGTTAAAATCGAGATGTGACTGTGTCTTCCATTTATCTATCGAGTGGTGTAATTAAATTATATATATATATATATATATATATATATATATATATATATATATATATATATATATATATATATATATATATATATATATAGCTGCTACACCGTTTTGTTATTATCAATTTTCTGAATTGCCTTCCTCCATGGAAGACACAAATTTAAAGACATTCCCATCAAAAAGTAGTAAAGAGAACCCACAACCCCATTTCAAACCGCGGATGTCGTAAAAGGCGACTATGCAATAAATCAGAAAAATCTCATAGCTTCCGATAGATAACGGTAGCTCCATCTAGTGTAGATAGAGTACTTGTTGGATATCTAGACCGGCGACGGCAATCACCGTCCACTACAGTCCGCCTGTCAAACATGACGACTACAATGGAAGAAGACTATGTCCAGCAGTGTTCAGTTCCATCCATCCATTACAGCGTATAAAAGTACTGCTGAACCAAGGCCTCCGTAACACTACACGGTCCACATCATCTGATTTAATGTTACCTTGTGGTGTGGTGATGTGCGCGACCGCAGATTTCTACATACCGGAAGCGGAGTCTAGTCTTTTTTATATAAAATTACGGTGACAAACGAGCACACACTCCAACTGATGGTAAGTGGATGCTGTGGCCTGTAGACATCTACATTTAACGTCGACTAAGAATCAAAATGCAGATGCGTTGTCACTCCTGAGGACTAAGATGGAATGCCTTAATTCTAGTAAAACGGGTCTCCGGTTCTCTACTCTCACCATGCGAAACACAGCAGCATCAGGCTGCTATTTTACGCTGGTATTCTGTGAGAGGTCCTTCCCCGGCCCAGCCGACCCTTTCGTGCTATAACCATAACACAGCTGTAGCGTAACTCTATCACGTATAAGTAAAGTAAAGTAAAGTTACAGCCTATATACGTCCCACTGCTGGGCACAGGCCTCCTCTCATTTCTGAGAGGGTTTTAGTGCAAAGAATAGTCCGCCGCGCTGCCCCAATGCGTGTTGGCGAACTTCACATGTCTTCGAAATATTTTTTTTCTTATTTCTCAGACACAACAGGTTTCCTCACGATGTTTTCCTTCACCGCCGAGCACGTGGTAAATCAGCACTTAAAATTGCAATTAACAATTTCATTGGCGCCGGCGGGGATCGAACCCGGTTTGCTCGCGTATTGCTATCACGTATAGTCTTCAATAAATGTCTTACCCAGCCTCAATGTCCGAGAAGAACCATTCAGAAATTACCGCGTCATACTTTTCTTTCACGAGAGCCTCTCGTACCGCTGGGAAGCTCGCCGCAGCCAGAGAAATGTTTCTACCGAAGTCACGAACCATCTCCATACCCATTAGTGGGTTTTTCGTTATGTCATGTGCTAGAACGAAAAAAAAATGTAAAGGAATAGAAAATTGTAGAATTTTTTATATACTTGCAGGCATAATGATATCCAAAGTAGAACTAGAGCGTCCAATATGATCCAATAATTACCAACAGTCTCGTACTGGTAAGTGAACTATAGCTCTCCCCCCCCCCCACTCACTCATGTATTGATGACCTGGTAATACACGCAGAAAATCGATGGGTGATCAGGTCGGAAGCAGGGATTTCTGGGCCAAGTACAGTGGCATTTACATAGGCCTCTGAAATAATGATAGGTAATGATGATGATTATGCCTACAGCTGACTTACAAACTTTGATCAGTGATTTTACTATTTATCTAATTAGCTTCACAAGTCAGTTACAGTAGTCAGTTTAATGCTGCAACCACAATGTAACTGCAGCTATATTGTGGTTGCAGCACGAATGGGTCGGCTCAACCGGGTTAGGACCACGCTCTTACAGAATACCAGTGTAAAATAGCAGCTTAATGCTGCTGTATTTCGTATGGTGAGTGTAGAGAACCGGAGACCCGTTTTACTGGAAACGAGGCATTCCATCTTAGTCCTCACGGGTGACAACGCATCTGCATTTTGATTCTTAATTGAAGAGAAATGTAGATGTCTATGGGCCACAGCATCCACTTACCATCAGGTGGACTGTGTGCTCGTTTGTCACCCTTATTATATAAAAAAAACCATTAAAGAAAGGAAAAACTAACTTCAAAAACTTAAAAAAAAGTTGTGCGTTTTAATGTTTACACATGCGATGTGAAACTTTTTTACAACATGTCATTCTTCTTTTATTTTATATTTTACAGGAGTAGGTTAAATAATACTCATTCAGCCCCGGCTGTGAAACTTTATTTTGTTGAATATTGTACTAAATGTCTACACTATTTCGATAAAGATGATGCACTTATTATCTTCTGAATTCAGTACATCAGAAGCTAGTTTTATCTCCCTCCATCATAGAGCTTTCAAATAGAGCCTAAGTAAATTTGCTGAGCTTGGAAGTTGCATTCTTAGAACGTAAGCTACACGGCTACACCATCCGGTAATAAGAAGAGAAAACAGACGTGCATGACCTTCCGTAAACACGTGTCTTACAAATCCGCAGGTAAAATGTCTTGCTTGGAATTCGACGATTGCACTTTTTAGTTAGATTTAGTTAGATTTAGTTGACTTAGGAAGCAGTATCAATATCAGGAGTAAAGTTTTATATAAAGTCATATCACTTAAGGCGAATTATTATGGAAGTCACTTTCAATTCCTCTTGTCTCTCACTATAACTTTTTATATTAATTGTTTTTATGGTAACTTGTTTGCAAACGCGACCATATTTTATATTCTATGTTGTGTATAAATATTGGTTTCAAATAAATGTAGAAACCTTATAACTCTTATATTCAAATACTGAAATAACGGTATATAATTTTTCTAGTCAGTCTTGACATGGAAATTTTCTATCGCGTCTAGTGATGTATTTTACATTTCAAGAAAATTTCATATTTTTTTCTTATTTCGTATCACAAAATTGAATTTTCAAATAAAGCCAGGAAAGAAAGTAATGTTACTTTGTTTATCATTCTCAATAGACTTTTGGCGGAACGTGTTTTACAACGACTCGAAGACCAGAAAGCTATGCAAGACAGGAAGCTATGCCAAAATATATTAAAAACGTGTTGCGCACGCTCCGTTTCAGACTACGAAAAACTTGCTCATTCGTCATGCGGTTTATGAATGTTCAAAATAACCAATTTCCTTTTTTATAATTAATTAATTACTGATTAGATACGATTTTTAATGGTTTTGTACTATGGTGTGTAAAGAAAAATAGGTGTACAGACCTTATCTGACAGCTGTTATAACCTCAAACTTTTATTTACTTAATAGCATTTTTCCCCGACCTCTAAATGAAAAGATGATAAGTTATTATGTTATTATAAACAGTAATTGTTTTATACATCAGTAATCGTAGGTAGACGCGACGTTTTAAAGGAATCAAGTGACAGGTCATTCAAAGTATGGCAAGTGGCATAATATTGAATAATAACCATGTATAACTGATGTCCAAACTCTGACACTTTAATTTTTACAGCAATTAACTTACAAGCAGAAATATCACGAGCGGTGCTCACTTCGATCTGCTTCAAATTTTTATGCGATGACTGCTCTAGATACGGCGTCACCCAGGTAACCTGTAAAATAAAGTAAAACTTATAGTATAGTCAGAGCCCGGCACTTTCTGAGAGTTTTGAAACAGGGAAGAAGCCTGAGCTTACTTAGTACGTGTTGGCGAACTTTACATGTGCTGGAGTATACTTATTTCTTAGCACGATAAATTGCTATTAACTGTTAAAAGCTCAGCAGAGCATGCTGGAATAATAGAATATTTACTTCATTTGTTATTTCTGTAGATTAATTACGGATAGAATTGTGCTATAAGGAAAAGCTCCCTTTTTACGTGGTAGAGCCATGCGGCAGCTATATTATGGTCGAGCGGGGAAGGACCACACTCTCACAGAATACCAGTATAAAATACCAGCTTAATGCCTGTGTGTTTCGTATGATGAGTGTAGAGAACCGAAAAGCCTTTTAACTGGAAACGAGGCATTCCATCTTAATCCTAATGAATGACAATGCATCTGCAATTTGGTTCTTAATCAAGGATAGATGTAAATGACTATAGGCCACTACATCTACTCATCATCGAAGGGACTGTGTGCTCGTTTGTCACCCTTCTACAAAATAAGCGACTGACTATAAGAGTAATTTGTAACCGAAACCCTGAAAACTTCGAGAAAATTTAAAGAAATAAATATTTGTGTATGTGAGCCTCACCAAAGCTTCCATTCGAGAACTGTAGACAATACAACAAAACAAAAGGAAATTTTCAATTGTTTAAACAATTAATCGCTTAGAATTCAATAGAAAGTCTGGTTTATGATAATGTTAATTCTGTTAACCTTTTGGCTTTTGCAGTTTCATGGACCTCAGGGCCTGCGGCCTTAAAGCCGCGGGCTATAAAAGGGTCCATTTAAATCATTCTACATCATTACTTGCGTAACGATGACTCCTCCGACAGTGTACAGTCCACATGAGTGAGTTGTCTAACAGCCGTTCGAGCATGGGTAAGCGAGCTCCGGCTCTGACGGCTAACTAGTATCATTCGATGTACTGGGCGGTGAAAACCTTTTATACGTACGTTATATACGTTTTTATACGTGGTAGAGCCATGTCGCAGTTATATTAGTAGTATAGTTGTAGCACGAATGGGTCGGCTCGACGGGGGACGGACCACGCTCTCACAGAATACCATCGTAAAATAGTAGCTTAATGCTGCTGTGCTTCATATGGTGAGTGTAGAGAACCGGAGACCCTTTCTAATGGAAACGACGCATTCCATCCTAGTCCTCACAGGTGAAAACGAATCTGCATTTTGATTCGTAATCGAGGATAGATGTAGATGTCTATGGGCCACAGCAACCACTTACCATCAGGTGGACTATGTGCTCGTTTGTCACCCTATCCTATAAAAAAAACCACCCGGAAACGCTAGTATACGGTGTGTACTCGGTGTGGAGGGATGCGCGACGCACCCTTCTGCGGACTCGCTGCATCCCATCTATTGTCCTAACAGTGTTTGCGGCACTAGGTGAATGTGTAGCGTCTGTCATGTATCAAATTACCTGGTGGCCAGCCTCCAAGAGGACATTGACGATGCCCTTAGCCAAGAGCGAGTGACTCCGCGATGGTATCGGGAACATACATAGAATGTGGTATCCCGACACCGACGACAACGCGGCGAGCACTGAGAGTAAGACAAGCACTCTTACCCTCATTGTCGGTCTGTAACAAAGAGTAACTTATGTACCTGAATTTTTGTTGTTTAGTTTTATCTTTTTTTTAACTACACCATTTAAAGTGTTTTTCAGCACCTATAATCAATCAATCAGTACCAACGGAGACTAGGTATCAGTTTTACGTTATAGAGCCCTACTGCAGCTATATTAGTGGTACAGTTGTAGCACAAATGGGTCGGCTCGACCGGGGAAGGACAACGCTCTCACAGAATACCAGCGTAGAATAGCAGCCTAACGCTGCTGTGTTTCGTATGGTGAGTGTAGAGAACCGGAAACCCTTTTTACTGGAAACGAAGCATTTCATCTCAGTTCTCACGGGTGACAACGCATCTGCATTTTGATTCGTAGTCGAGTATAGATGTAGATGTCTATGGGCCACAGCATCTACTTAACATCAGATGGACTGTGTGCTCGTTTTCACCCTTATCCTTTAAAAAAATCTACGCATGATAACTTTATAGTGCACGAATGTGAACGTAAACACAAGTGCTCTATGCCTTCACTCTCAAAGTCCGATGGACCGGCAATCCGACACTTCCGGAGAGAGATTAGGCGCAGGGCCAACGGCTTAAGATACTATTCATAGCAGGGGGGTGAAAGTCCTAATACATATATATAATAATTTCTTGAATTAGAATTTCTTCTCAGAATTACGCAATAAGTGATTTATCCCGAACCACATTATCTATAGTCGCGTTAACGATCCCTAGACCAGCGAGGAAGTCACACCCGTAGCTAAGTTTAAAGACATTATACTCTGTGCCCGTAGTCCTGCCAAATTATTAGTTAGTCTGTGGCCCTGCCTAGACCATGAAGTTATTGGGTGCCTTTGGCAGAAAAAAGCGCTAGCAAGCGCTTGTAAGCAAAATGGCGATCGTAAGCGGTAAGCGCTGTCAAATCGTAAGTAGCTATTTTCCTCCAGGACACGATGTTAGTTTTAACCGGGGAATCTAACCTAATTTAAATATATGTTTGTAAAGTATTCATATTAAAAACTTACCAATCATGAATTTTTAATAGCATCTATATGTTTATTCATGTCATTATATTACTTAAAACTAATATTGCACAAAAAAACTTATAAACTTTACTTTAAAACAAACAAATTAAATAAGCAAAATGGTGGATTGTGTCAGCGCTACTGAAGTAGCAATCGTGTCCTGGCCGAAAACTATTTTAGCGCTTATAAGCGCTAAAATAGTTTTCGGCTAGCGCTTTTTTCTGCCAAACGCACCCATTATCTATAACGTCACCTTCCTAACATGACCTTGGCCATGTTACGTAACCAAATTAGTATGCAAAAGATGGCGCTACTGATTTTGAAATAACATATTCTTTTATTATGAAGAACAACATTTGACGGCACTGTTACACAGTGCTTACTGCGTTGAAGGTTGCGAATTCTTATCCCGCACCGAGCAATTATTGTAAGGCCTACAAATTTTTGTACTGAGTATAGATTTTAGTATAGTATTATATAAAAATGTATATTTATACTATTTCCTAGAGTAGCAGTAATCGTTTTTAATACACAAGACAAAGATATTTTTGTAAAATTGGATCACAATATTATGTAATACAAAAAACATGTAAGTTAAAAAATAAAGTTATGTAAGAACGACGAAAATATCTGGGCTACCAGGATTTGAACCCAGGACTTTTATCATGCGTAGCAGACACTACCACTGAGTTACACCCCCTTCCTAACATAAATGTTATCCTCCATAAGCTCTTTTAATCTAAGGGATGGTTACGTAAATAGAAACGGCATATAATATTGCTATGCAGGATGTTACATTATGTATACTTTTGTTTGTTCAGTAGGTACATACCTAATTTGTTTGACCTATATCATCGTGTTTATGTAAACTTCCTATAACAACCATGATGCATTTTATTATTACGACTCGGGACGCACAATCAAAAGTTATTCTTCCCAATAGTTTTTAGTATTAATTGCCACACATCATGTAAGTTGTTAACAAGTTTAATAAATAAAATAAAATTTAGTTAGTATTTTTGTGTCAAAAATAAATAAATTTAGTTTTGTTACACAAAAGATATTACAATGTGTTTATATTAATCCATAAGCTCCTGAACTAAGCACGAATGGGTCGGCTCGACCGGGAAAAGCGGAGACCCTATTCACAGGACACTAGGCATTCCATCTTAGATAATACATAAGCATGGCTTGCTTATGTGCCGAAGCATTCCATCATAGTCCTCACAGGTGATAACGCACCTGCATTTTGATTCGTAATCGGGGATAAATGTAGATCTATGGGCCACAGCAACAACTTACTGTAGACTGTGTGTTTACTGGTCACCTTTATCCTATATAAACTACATAGTGTAAAGTTTTGTTTCAGGAGACCAGTTTATTTTCCCATATAATTATTATAGCATAGGAAGGCATTTTCCACATTTCGAACGAGAAGTGGCTTTACTTTGACTTGACATGGTCACGCTACCTGCTCTAATTAAATATGCTTTATAAGAATAATATCATATATTTATATTGTAATAATATCTTTTAAGGACTTCTATTTTGTAATATCTGTTAAAAACGCTGTTGTGTTGAGATTAAATATTTTAACCCTTCTGAGGGTAATAGGGAATATCACAATCTAAAATCGGTCTGCTCTTCCCCTTACGCCCTATTCAAGGATCAACCAATTTTTGACCTTCATTCAGAGACCAATACCACACCACGCTGGGTTCGGGGCAACGAGGTGGGCGTGACCCCAGAGGCGGACGTTCGATTCCGATCACAAGCCCGTTTTCTTAAAAGAAAGAGCGGGCGATTAAGATGACGGGCCCCTATGGAAATGGTCCCGGCCTTCGCGCGAGTCGTATGCGCTTTTGTGGACTGTATATCTTCTTTATCCTATACCAGGGATGGCGAACCATTGGCACGCGTGCCATCGATGGCACGTGACACAATATTTTGGGCACGCCACCGATCATAAAGTTCACTATCAAGTATTATATTACGAACGAACGCGAGTGATCTCAATTACATCGTGAACTACTATTGCTAATGACACATAGTTTGTTTAATCATCATCACACCCCTTCAAAACGCACCTTTAAAGTAAAACCGTTACTAAATGAAATTATAAAATTTTACAGGAGAGCCAATATTAGAAAAAAGTCACCATTTTTTGTCAATAAAATCTGAGTGTAGGGTTCTTTAAGACATTTAATGAGGTCTTATTATAGATCTCTGTTTACATTATGACACGTGATTTACGAAAGTAATTTTTTTTGTCCTTTACAGTATTATTTATTTTGATTTATATTATTATAGTAACACTTTACCATTAATAATTTGTTCATTATGGTATATTACTATGAAATTACAGTGCAACTGATGTTACTAAATAGAAAACTATTAAAATTTCATAAATACAATGATATTATATAACATTTAAATTAAAAATCATAAAGTTGGCATTTGCTGTGGTGTTATAATATTACCAAATAAAAAACATTCCATAATTAATAGTGTTTTATTATAATTTAAATAGAGATCCATACATCATTTGGCATAGTTATTTATCAATCAGTCTTGAGAAATTTGTACCTTTAAATCACAGCATGTACGTATCTTACTATATTAACTACTTGTTATGTATCTTATTACATTTACAATCAGTTTGACGAGGAACAAACCAATTGGAAATAGCATTTTATTTAATTTAACAAAGTTACAATCACAGCATTATTTCCCTATCCACGAAAGCTACTCAGGGCTAATCAAAGTTTTGTTGACTTGTAGGTATCACTTAATTAGAATAATGAGGCAAACCTATTGCCATATAAAATGTTATATAAAAAATTAATCTCGTAAAAAACTTAATAATAATGTTATACTTATTGTTTTTCTAAATCAATAATCATCAATAATAAGTTGTCTTATTACAATAACATCTCGTTTTAGTATTGCTAAAACAAGATGCTGTTGTAATATGACAATGCGTAACTCTGTGGTATTATATTACTGTTAATTAAACTCTTTAGGTCGCTGTTTTTTCTATCACTTAATTTTAATCTAGACTGATATAAAGGCTTCAACTGGAAATCTTGAAGATCAGTGCTAGTACGTGTTCGAGACGAACGATTGTTACGGAATTGTATTTCTTTGAAATCTGTATCTGAGTAGGAAGTTTTATAATAAATGCCAACGTGGTTGAAATCTTGATGTTTTTCAAATTTCATTATTTTAATGTCACTCATTTTAACCGTTTCGCCTTCAGTATTTTTTGAAAATTGAGCACCGCATATCTCTGTAAGATTTTTTATATCAACAAAGTCTGAATAGCACATTTCTGTAACATTGTAAGGATTGCCTTTCTTTCGTGCAGTTCTGATAATGGTCACGTATTGATCTGGTGTGTACACAGGACCAGAACGTAAGCACTTTTTAACGGCTTTTTCTATCACAGAGTGAACAGAATCGTTTTCGTTTTGTGTGTGCCCACTAATTAAATATTTGTGCGTAATAGACTTAATTTTAAGAACAGATAAGGCATATAAATACATAGAAAACATAAACTTATTCTTTTGCTGACCACAGCAATTATCAGAATAAAATGTGATTCGTAAATTATTGTCATTTATTTCTGATGCCCTCTTTGTCAAATACTTCCAAACACACGTTGCTATTTCGTTAGCTCCTCTTAATGCCTCGACCTCGCTCCAGACAAAACAATCACAATAGTCTTTCGCTAATTCACTTATAGTAAAATTACAAACATTGAGCTTACACTTGTAATATAAGGTAGAAACATCTCCTTTCGGAAGAGGCAACACTGCCTGGAGGTCATAACAGGCAACAATGTAGTTTTCCTTAACCATTGTTTTGTCATTTGACTTTTCCTGGCGACATAATTCTTTTTCAAGCTGGTGTTGGTCGTATCTGTTTTGTAATTCTATTGTTTTATCAACAGCGTTTTTAAAGCTAATGCATAGCTCGCACTGGTCTTTTTTAGGTGTGTGAAAGCCAATGTTGTAATCTTCATTAAACACCTTTCTATATGTACGAATTTTAGCAGCTTCAACACCAGCAATCAAGCATTGTGTTTGGTAGTCGGTATAAAGATCTGTAAGGTTTTTACCCCCATCAATAAATTCACGAGTCGTTTGTTGTCTTACATAATGAGATTCAATTCTTGGGATTGAGTCTATGTGGTTTTTTATTCCTTTAATTATATCTGAGCTTATTTTGTACTGTTTTCCATGTTTACCCCTTTTTTCTTCTTCAATCGTTCCCGCTTGGTTCTTTTTTTCTATTACAGTTGCAATAGGTCGATTATTAATGGCCAATGTGTTCTTGAAGAATGATTTACAGATACGATGCTTAATATTGTTAATCTCGAATGAAAATGAATGTTTAGGTCCTCTATTGCTATTATGTACTTTATATTGATACTTAGGTGTAATAACATTAATACACTTTGCAATATAATCTCTTTGTCTAGATAAATCTTCCATTTTCCAATAATTGTCAAAAATAATTTCTCTGTCTTCCTGTTTGATCAATTCGCTGCACTTTAGTCTACATTTTTCCCCACATGGGGGTCCTATCTGCTTCTTTGGCATGACTTTTTTTAACTGGGACACAGAAGTATATTGTTGCCCACTATTACGAAGTCTTTTAGCATCTTGCCTCACGGATGCTTTTGGAAATCCTTTACGCCTTCGTTTGTTCGGAGTTCTGTTTTGTTCTGGAGGACCCAAATTATTTTCTTCAACTAGTTGTACAGAGATACTATTTTGAGTAGTTGGGCTAAATAATACACGCTTAGGTGGGCTTGCTGGTACATAATCAGCATCACAATCTGCCTCATCAGGGGAAAAGTCCTTACCCGATTCAGATGCACTAGATGAAGATGATGAAGATGAACTTGTTGATGATGAACTTGAAGATGATTTCGAGCTAGTTGAATTGGATCTTGCTCTACTGCTAGGACCTGGTCTGGTAAGGTCTTCTTCTGGAGTTAATTCTAGAAAACCAGTACCGCTCAAATATGGATTTGGTATTCCGTCATCAATTGGTTGAACATCAGCTTCCATAGTATGACTAACGGACTGAGGTAGTGCTTGTTCTTGTAATAAAGAAGGAGATCCACAAGTATCGACAGTAATCAGATTTGCATCGCGTGAAAAATTATAATCCAGGTCGTCCATGGATATTAGTTTGGGGTTTTCAGTACTTACGGAATCTTTCTTAGATTCCATAGCCTCCAAAATGCGTAACAAACGTGGGTTCCGTAAATGCGCCATGACCTGAAGCAAGTGGTTTTATTATTATTATCTTATAATTATTATAATTGACATTTTAACTTAAATAAATTTAGTTACTTTAAGTACAACTTTTATTTATATTAGCAGTAAAGTGATACTAAAAGAAATGTGTAACGTTATTATTAGCTGTTTCATAAACTATGAAGTAAATTTTAATACTAGATGGAATTTGAACAAAATGTAATATTTTACTTCTAAAATTTTTATGCAAACTTACGTTGCGTAGAGAAATAAACTGTGACTAACATAAATGTCCCACTATTGTAAATAAGGATATGATTTAATTTACTCTTTACTTATTGTAAAACTGTAACTAAACAAATGGTTACTCTTTATAGATAAACGTTATTGGAATAACACCTAAAAAAATAAAAAGCAAACTGTGACTATACAAACAGTAACATTTTATCAATGAAATTTTATTATGAATTGCGTAATTTCATAACACAAAAACTGTGTTTAAACAAATTGAAACACTTTTCCTATTAAAACAAATTAACAACTTACCTTTTCTGTGACATACAGCCGTGTTTATCCAAATAATAACACTGTTACTTTAAACTTCCGTTACCACTCTTCCACGAACATGTGCTTACTGATATAGACACAATATTGTATTTCGCGAGCCGATCATAACTCGGTTTAGTAACGCTTTAATTTACCGCTAGGTGGCGTAAAATACAATATTTTACAAAAATGACAAGTATATGTTGTAGTTTACGTATATTTTTTACATAGATGACATTGATAACTCAATTCATGAAAATTTTCGTTTAGTAACGGTTTTACTTTAAAGGTGCGAAAAGTCCACGCCTCCTCCAAGGAATGCATAGTTCGTTTACGCATAGCATAATAGTCAATTTCGTTGTCACAACTGTATTTAAAATTTCATTTGTGTTATATTTAGGATTGTACAACCCCAACATACGTTATTTGTCATCTAATCTGTAAAAATAGAAGTCACACTAATGTTAGTTTGATTTGAATTACGCGTATAACTGAAACACTAATTATTATACATTGCAAAATGTATTTTACAACTCACTCAAAACTACTCAAAACTCTTTATTTATTTATTGTAGTAAATAAACAGTTTAGAGTCGATAATCGTACTATCATTTTCTCAATAATCACGAATTCAAAATTATTTTACGGCACGACTATTACCTAACAAACCGTTTCTTTAGAAAAACGGCACGTTTATACATAAAGGTTCGCAACCCCTGCCCTTTACTATTAGATAAAAATTATGTCTTAAATAAAACGTTTTATTACACGAAACAATTGATCATTTTAGGGAACATTGCTCCTAATCGTCATCAAAATCTCAATGTCTTATAAATTACTTAAACAAATTGTTAAACGCGGCATTGCGGTAGTTTTATAATTCATGCATATCTAATAAGACGTTATTGCGACAATTCACAATTTATCTTAAAAGAGAGCCTATTTACTTCGATTGTTTTCCGTAATTTGAAATTGTATTAAAATTTTAAATAATACAATTTATTTGTAATGAACTTAAGTATAACATATATTTTTACTAGCTTACCTTAGTCATGCCAATTAAAATCCTTTAATTCGCAAAAAAAAATTGTGGGTCACTCATGGGCAAAACAACTATCCTATCTCTCAAGTTGGACTGAACTGCACACGGTGTGCAAATTTGATTAAAATCGGTTAAGTAGTTGAGTCCATCGCGGACAAACATCGTGACATGTAATTTATATAAGTATATTAAGGTGTGGCATATGGGAACTTTCATATACAAACTTCTTTATAGATAGGTTTTTTTTGGAATTTGAGCGATGTAATCTCCTTAACTTTATCCTCTATATGGAACTTATCTACATATAACTTATCTTACTCCTTCCTTTACTGGCTTCCTCCTTTTTCATAGTCAGCTAATAAATAAATCATAACGTATTTCAATATGATTATAATCACGTCATGATCACCATGACTATCTACGTTTCATGCATAATAATATAACGGTAGTACGGTATAACCACCTTTAGAATTTTAAAAACAGTTAACTTTAAAAAAAATCAAATCTTCATCTAAACATCCACACGGAAAGGTTTTTTATACAAAAAGGGAAACAAAAATTGAAAACTTGTGAAAGAAATTTTTAATAATTTATTCAAAAGTTGTTAAAATTCATAAATATCATTATGAGGGCAATGTGGTCATCCGGTTAATATGTTCACTTTCTTATAACTCAAAAACTACAGCGTTTTTTGCATAGAAGGCTCTATGATACGATAGCTCTTCATCAGTCAATCAAATAATAAAGAGTCAAAAGGACGCAGCTTTATCGACGCCATTTTAACAGTTGATATTATAGTAAATATTTTACTTAGTCGATTTTAATATGGCGTTATGTAGTAAGTTTTTATTACGTTGGTTTTCGAAGTGTTTCTAATTATTTTCAAAGCTTATTTGCAATTTTTTATCAATATACGAGGGCGGCACTGAAAATTTCGGGAATCAAGGAAGTGACAATACATTACTATTTAAATACGTATTTTTTACTTTTCGAAGTATTCTCCGCGAATTTTGACACATTTTTTCCATACGATGAAACCAATCATTGAAGCAAACATTCCATTCGGAAGTTGGGGTCTACGAAATGGCCGTTTTGGAGGCGTCCACAGCTTCTTCAGGTGATGCAAATCTCTGTCCACGCAATTTATTCTTTATTTTAGGGAAAGTATAGAAATCATTAGGGCTTAGGTCGGGGCTGTACGGCGGATGGACGAATAATTCTATGTTTTCTTGCTCTAAAAACTCTTTTGTTCTGTGTGCGGTGTGAGAACTCGCATTGTCGTGATGGAAGATGATGCGGCGGTTGCAGTTCTCTTTACGGAGTTCAGAAACGACCTGTGGCAAACAAATGCTAGCATACCATTCTGAATTAACCGTTCTTTATCCCTCAAGAGGAATAGTTGTAACATGGCCGGTTTTGGAGACAAACGTGGCCACCATTTTTTTTGCAACACTCCGTAAACGAACAATTTTTGTTGGCTTTAACTCATTTTCGAACACCCAAACTCGTGACTGTTTTTTTGTTTCGGGTTCGTACGCGTATATCCAGGATTCGTCACCTGATACGATGTTGTATACAGCATTTGAGGATCCTGCGTGGAATCTTTCGAGAGTTCTGACGCACTAAGTAACGCGAGCCGCTTTTTGCTCTTCACAGAGCGAATGCGGTATCCATCGGGGAAACAACTTTTTTACACCTAATTGTTCATGCAAGATTATTTGTATTTGACTCATGCCAATGTCTAAAGTTGCCTGAATTTCGCAGTATGCCACATGTCGATCTTCCTCAATCAGCTTACGCACAGCATCAACGTTTTCTTGGGTGACTGCAGTTTTTGAACGACCTTGACGGGGATCATCACTGAGCTTGACACGTCCAAGTTGAAATTGAGCAAACCAGCGATAAATTGTGGTTTTGGATGGGGCTTCATCACCAAATGCAGAAATCATTCGGTTTGCACACTGTTTTTGTTAAACCACTTCGAAAGTCATAATAAATCATCGCTCTTGAATTTTCTCGAGTCAATTCCATTTTCTCAACGACTAAGCAAGTTTGACAAAACCTTGTCACAAGACCGAGAATCTTTTTTTAAATAAATAAATGGTATTCGATTTTTAAAACCAAGGACTTTTCAATTTAAAGATTTTAATATGACAGGACCAGTGAAAATATTCCATTCCCGATACTTTTAGTGCAGCCTAGTATTAGTTATAGTAAACGACATTGTGTTTATCTATCCTCCTCTTAATTTTGGTTTTATAGGGCGGCAAATACGCTGGATAAATATGATATAAGCTTACCTATTATTAGAAATATGATTTACTATAAAAGTACGTAAAGTAAGTAAGTAATATTTATTTTCTTATTTCTCAAACATGTATGTTTCTTCACGATGTTTTCTTTCACCGCCAAGCCCGTGGGTGTCGTGAGACGACAAACGGAAATTGAAACAGGTGATGGGCACATTGGTCTTCCTGACAACTCAAAATAATAATAAAAAACGGCATTCCCCCCTATGAGTCATCTGTAGGGAAAGCCTATGTTCAAAAGTGGACTTTTAGGGCTCTAATGTATAGATAGATGGAAATATGTAAATACCAGCGTAAAATAGTAGCTTAACCTCTCGAACACCAAGCGGCCAAATTTTACCGCTTCGATATTCCGTCAAAATTCAAGCGGTCAAATATGACCGCACCCACCCACAGCACCTTAGCCCGTAAAATTTTATATTTAGAGACTACTTTTCTATGAAGAAGTTTGGCATTATAGAATCAATATGAAATTTTGTATCCTCTAGTTGAATAAAAAACAGTTAGTCTATGGATATTAATTAATATTCTACGTTCATTACGTACGCCATTTTCATTTGGATGTTGTTGTGTTGAGTTTTGGATTTTTTTAGTGTTTTATTATAAAATTGTTGTAAAAGATTTTGTGTGAATATAATTTATCTTTTTACGTAAATAATTTCGAGTAATATATAGAAATAATTGTGATTTTCACGCAGCCGACATCCACTTGGTATATATATTTTTTTGTTATCAAAATACAATAAAATCTTTTTGTAATGAAGTAAAACCTGACTTTTGTTTAGACCACAGGATAGAGAATTTTGTATAGATTCTATAATGCCAAATTTCTTCATAGAAAAGTAGTCTCTAAATATAAGTCTTAATGGTTTTAAGTGTCGTGGGTGGGTGCGGTCGCATGCGACCGTTCGGGATTTGCCAGGCGCATGCGACTGCATGGGTATTTTATGGGGATTGGAGGGTTAATGCTGCTGTGTTTCGTATGGTGAGTGTAGAGAACCGGAGATCCTTTTTAATGGAAACGGGGCACTCTATCTTAGTCCTTACGTATGACAACGCATTTGCATTTTGATTTGCAATCGAGGATAGATGTAGATGTCTATGGGCCACAGCAACCACTTACCATCAGGTGGACTGTGTGCTCGTTTGTCACCGTATCCTATAAAAAAAACCATGAAACCCTGGCCGATTGCCGCGTTGGCCGACATCTTTTAAAAAAATATTTTTGTATTTTTTTATTAATGAATCCTAGCAGGCAGGTATACAATTTATAGAATAGCAATCATATTAACGTCACTGGTTTTTAGTAACAACTCCAATAAAGTTAAATGTTAATATGTAGGTAGTATAATTACAAACTGAGATTACAGACAAATCTAACATGGCCTTCAGAGTTGACCTTAAGCTTTTTTATTTAATGTTTGCTGTAGACTGCCTCCGAGCTCAATAAATTGTTGTTGTGTAAAGTAAAAAACCTATCTTCATAGAGTTGGTGACGACGGCAGCCGAAAACAGGTTTAAGCTTAAGGGGATAGAGTAAGTCAGCTCAAATTCTAATTTCGTCCCCACTTGCCCGCGCGTCGTATGCTATGTACCGACTTGTTTGTAATCACTAATACTGTAAGTAGAAAGGTAGTTAGACACTTATTTCATTAGGTTTATCATATTTATGCCTGTTTCTTAACGCCAAGCCAGTCGCTTCTTATTTTTATTACGGTTATTTCCCATTTTAATTTTACGTCGTCCTGTTGCGTAATGTATATTCTGATCGTAAGCGACACAACCTCCTCCTTCAAAGGCCGAAGCGAAGTGACCGGGTGGTAGGAATCACGCTTCAAGAGGCCGATAGTTTAGGTAATTTCTTTTTGCAGTGAAAATAATGGTACCTATTTAAAAAAAGTAAATAACATGAGCACTGCTTTATAGTTAGTTCAGTTAGTATGCAAAGTTTCATGATCTTATTTAAAGTACTTTATAAATAACAGCGGTTTATTGTTTATTTTGGAGGTAACTTTGGATTTTTTTTCTATTGAGAAAATTTTAAGAAATCGTGTTTTCGTCTAACATAATCCTTAACATTAATCCTCAGTTTTACCATATATTTATTTCAAAATTAATGCTGCAATGTTTTCGGCATAACGAAAGATCTTGCTAAGCCATTTGAGATTATATTTCCCCTTAAGTAAGTATTCCAGTCATCATTTTCCAGCCAGCAAACAATTTTTTTGATTAATTCAAGACGTCAAGTATCAACATCGCACGCAAAACAATTTTAAATTTTATTTGTTGATATTCTACCTTTTGGCGTTCTACCTGCGTAAGATTTTGTCGCAATTTTCTGGAACGTACGGCAATGTTGAGAATGTACTGTCTCCAGTGGTTTTCCGGATCGATGTCACTTGCGAAACCTTCAAGAAACGAGTCTATTCCTTAAGAGGATACCTTGAAAATGAATCGTTGTTTTGGGGGCGAGGCTTATTCCTTCCTTAGGGAGTGTCAAAATGAAAGTGATGCAATTACTTCATAATACGCAAATTATGAGATAGCTATACCGAGTGCATGCTCGGAAAAAAACTAAGGAAGCGCCAAACATCTTTTTTTAAACAAAACTACGTTATGAATTTAAAAAATAGTTTATGAGAACTTAGATATGATTATTTATGCCTTAAAAATAATTCCACGAACTTATTCTTAAAAATACTGTGGTGTCATGGAGAAATGTAACTAATCAGAGCCTACTTTGCAATTTTTATCTATCGAGAAAATTACATGTCATCATGTTCTCCTTTTATGAAGTCCTTCGTCATATAGTCAAAAATCATATACCAAATATTTGGTTCGTAATCAATAAAATAAAAAAAGTGTGAAATAGAAAAACCACCAAATTTTCGAGATATCACCTTAACCTAAAATCACATACAATCTCTTTAGTGTAGCGCATGCTCACGAGTGATTGTGATTCCTAAACTTTTCTTTATTTAATCTTTATTATACATTTTATAATAATGGATATAACAGGTGAGCATGCTCGTTTAACCCCTCTTCTATTAAAATGTCCGACTCATATCTAAGTGCTGATAAATCCAAGACTGTACGTTAAAAATCGCAAAGCTTGGTAACTCTAGCGATACTTATACCTGTTGTTGTTGTATATGTACGGGTCATAGTTTTTAAATAGAAATGACATGATAATAAATAATACGAGCGTCTTCTTTTTATAGAATTAGGGTGACGAACGAGCACACAGTCCACCTGATGATAAGCGGATGCTGTGGCCCATAGACATCTATATTTAACCACGATTAAGAAATAAAATGCAGATGCGTTGTCGCCCTTGAGGACTAAGATTGAATACCTCAATTCCAGTA
Source organism: Parnassius smintheus behrii (assembly GCA_036936625.1). Lineage (NCBI taxonomy): Eukaryota > Metazoa > Arthropoda > Insecta > Lepidoptera > Papilionidae > Parnassius > Parnassius smintheus. The sequence goes on from JAUPFT010000027.1 coordinate 27,468,110, forward strand.
AAACGGGTCTCCGGTTCTCTACACTCACCATACGAAACACAACAGCATTAAGCTACTATTTTACGATAGTATTCTGTGAGAGTGTGGTCCTTCCCCGGTCGAGGCGACCCATTCACCCATAGCTGCACCGTGGCTCCACCACGTATAATGTCTGCGGAAGAATAGAAAGAATTTTAAGTAAAATCTAGATTACCATTATATTTTAAAATATTAGTGAACTTAAATGGCATTGAGCTGGCTATATAACTCGGAAAACTGACAGGCGATAGAAAACTTCTTAAGTGGGAACTTTGTACTGGCGTAGGTACAGCGATGCATCACTTGATGAAGTCACAAAAAGATACTTTATACAGTCTTCCGAGTCCGTAGAAATATATGGTTAAGGGAGAGCTTATAGTGGACTGCGACGGTGATGATAAAAATATAATATTAGTGAAAGACTGTCGAAAGATTAAGGAATCCCACACAATATATAATAAATTATTGTTCTTTTCCAATTACACATGTTTACATACAGGAACAAATATGATTACAATTAAATAAAGTAACGATAAGTCTAACAAAAATAACATACTATAATAAAATTAAAACTATGTGCAGCTTAATAATGTAGAATCTACAAAAGAAAAATTTAAAAGTCAACTTTATAATATTAGCTACTTGCCTGGACTGGGTTGAGTATCTGTGTTTCAGACCATGACCTTCACTAGGGGTTTAATAACGTAGGACACTGGATAATTTAAATAATTAAACAATATTATATAGTAAATAAAATAATAATTAATAAATCAATTACGACTTGATCTTGTTCATCAGGTCGCCATCGCTATCGTTTTGCACATTTATTTATACATTTAACCATAAATAGATTTTTTTTATAATAAGAACTCATCTTATTTATTTAATTTAAATTATGTTGAAGAGCAAAAAGCGGCTCGCGTTCTTGGTGCGTCTGAACTCTCGAAATAATCCACGCAGGATCCTCAAATGATGTATACAACATCGTATCAGGTGACGAATCCTGGATATACGCGTACGAACCCGAAACAAAAAACCAGTCACGAGTTTGGGTGTTCGAAAATGAGTTAAAGCCAACAAAAATTGTTCGTTCACGGAGTGTTGCAAAAAAAATGGTGGCCACGTTTGTCTCCAAAACCGGCCATGTTACGACTATTCCTCTTGAGGGACAAAGAACGGTTAATGCAGAATGGTATGCTAGCATTTGTTTGCCACAGGTCATTTTTGAACTCCGTAAAGAGAACTGCAACCGCCGCATCATCCTCCATCACGACAATGCGAGTTCTCACACCGCACATAGAACAAAATAGTTTTTAGAGCAAGAAAACATAGAATAGTTTTTAGAGAAGAAACATTTTATACGTGGTAGAGCCATGCTGCAGTTATATTAGTAGTTTAGTTGTAGCACGAATGGGTCGGCTCGACCGGGGAAGGACCACGCTCTCACAGAATACCAGCGTGAAATAGTAGCTTAATGCTGCTGTATTTCGTATGGTGAGTGTAGAGAACCGGAGACCCTTTTTACTGGAAACGAGGCATTCCATCTTAGTCCTCACGGGTGACAACGCATCTGCATTTTGATTTGTAATCGAGGATAGATGTAGATGTCTATGGGCCGCAGCAACCACTTACCATCAGGTGGACTGTGTGCTCGTTTGTCACCCGATCCTATAAAAAAAAAAATAGAATCATTAGACCATCCGCCGTACAGCCCCGATCTAAGCCCTAATGATTTCTATACTTTCCCTAAAATAAAGAATAAATTGCATGGGCAGAGATTTTCATCACCTGAAGCAAAAAGCAGCTTTCTTGGCTTTTAATAGGTTGCTAATATGTAGAGGAAGCCCACTATTGTTAGCAACCGGGACAACGACGAGCACTAATAGTGGGTAGGTACACTATTTATACTTTAACTTAGAACCCGTTTAAGAGGGCAAATTCTTACATAGTAATGATGCCCAAACTGCCACGGTCTGATGACAAGAAAAGAATTCTTGAAGTGTTGCCAGGTCTAGCAAGTAAAATTTCGGGACGGAAGGTAAAAATAATCGGGAATTTGGTTTTCACATCAAGACAGCTACAATGGCTACAAAATACAGTTTTTTTTGTAGCCTTTTTCTGCTTTTAATTATTAGTACCCGGATGAACGAGCTTTGCTCGGTTTTTTTTTAATTAAATTTAGATAAAAATTACACATGAATAATATTTTTTGATCTTATTGACATAATAGAAAAAACTGAACTGGTTATTTGAATAAAAAATCATGAGTGCAATTAGTTTAATTAAAATTTTCTTATTTTTAAAAAACACGGATAAAAAGACATTTTCTAAACATAAAACCTAGCTAGATCGATTTAAGTTATAGGATAGGATTCCGGTAAAATCTCATGAACGAATTACTTTTCATCCAAACATCGTAAAAACTACATTTTATTCGTCATATGTTTTTTCGTTTTAGGCAAATTAAAACATTTTTGAACTATTTGTTTTTTTTTGCACTCCCTGAATTTTTCAAATCCCTCATTTTAATATAATTCTGTTTAAAACATTTGTGTATTTTTTTTCGAATGGTGTGAAAATGTATAGTAAAAATATTTTATAGTAGTTGCTAACAGATGTATTTTTGCTGTCAAAATTATGGATTAAAGTACTGACTACTAACCTTCTGTTAGTGAAAATCGGGACATTTGGCATCCCGATCATGGATGAATCGGGACGTGTCACCAGACCCTTGAAAATCGGAACGTCCCACACAAATCGGGACACCTGGCAACACTAATTCTTATCCAGTTTTTTTTAATATTCTCTTTAACTCCTGGTAAGCTTGAAATGCAAATTCAAATATACTATCGCATATTATTTATTTTACACAGGCGCGCACGCACACACATACACTTATACACAAATACACGAGCGCCCACACACATTACTGGATTTGCATCTTGTACTTCTGACGATTCTATGCTTGGTCGGGAATAAAAAGTAACAGTGTTATTTTATATTCCCGACTGACCGACCGATTCCCGTTGTGAAATTTTAAATTGACAAATGATTTAGAGTTTGTAAGATTGACATTATACTAGTTGGACATTATGCATTATAATATGACCATGCCTGTATATTTTTTTCTTTTACTGTTTTATTCAAATTAATATGAAATAATATTGTAATTTTGTATTCTTCTAATTTTGATTATTCAATTGCACGTTGACGTAACATTTGCATACCGATAAACCGGTAAAGCATGCGTGTATACACTATGTCATAAGACCTAAAATGTACCATGTTTTATGCAAATAAATATTTAAAAAACATTTAAAAATAGTTTACGACAGTTATCGACCATTCGATTGGAACCCACGACCTTTTGAGTTCGCGGTCCGCTTCCTGCCATAGGCTACTGTTACTTAATATCTAATACAACCTATCAAGTTAATACTACCAGATTAAAGTAGAATCTATTATCCGCTGATTGATAGTTGGCAATAGCATTCAATACACCTATTAATGCCAAATTCATATTAGGTCATATTAGGTCCTAATCAATAAGCCTTACAGAACTCTTTTTTATAGAATAGGGTGACAAACGAGCACACAGTCCACCTGATGGTAAGTGGTTGCTGCGCCCCATAGACATCTACATTTATCTTCCATTACAAATCAAAATGCAGATGCGTTGTCACCCGTGAGGACTGAGATGGAATGTCTCATTTCCAGTAAAAAGGGTCTCCGGTTCTCTACACTCACCGTACGAAATACAGCAGCATTAAGCTACTATTTCACGCTGGTATTCTGTGAGAGCGTGGTCCTTCCCCGGTCGAGCCGACCCATTCGTGCTACAACTATACTACTAATATAACTGCAGCATGGATCTACCACGTAAAATAACTATACTTTAAAAGAACTATACTTTACTTGCCTTTTTCGTTTACTGTTGGATGTCTCCTGTTTCGTGTAGGCGATTAAATATATTTTAAATAAATTTTCCACGAACAAGAAGGTCTTTATTCTGAACCCAAAACAATTATTTGAGTTTAACACAAACAATACTAATTCTTTTAAGAAATGGAAAATGATAATTACATTAGTTCTATTTGCCCAAGACAAAAACATATACACATAAGAGTACGTCAAACATAGTACGCGGTTGTGCTAATAGATAAATAACACAAAACAGTAACATCATATTTCACGCCGCTATAGATATCAGTTTAGTGTAATTTATAAGGCTGTTTCATAATGTTCTAACGCTATCAGTAATAGATAAATTAATAACGGTGGAGCTCAGAATTAGAGTCAAATAGTGTCAGTGACACTGGCAATCACGAGACGTACAGACGCTAGATTCTCTGACTAGTATACAAAAACTACTCTGTGACTAGTATATAGGTTATCTGTGATCCTTTCTTTAAATTATTCTTTAAATTATTTTACAATTTTTTTTAAGTTTTCACAAATAACTAATACTATGACTTCAAAATTTCCCATACACTTATGTCAAAAAAGTTTGGAAAATCCAAAAGTGCACGACTCATAATACTTATATGATCGTGATAAAATGTAAAAAAAACTCAATCAGCAATAGAATTTTTATTTTTATTTTACTATGTTATTATTATTGAGATTCAATTTTTTTATCATTGTTAAAATAAAAAACTTTTAACTGAATTATCTTAAAACTTTCAAAAATCAGCTTTCATATAACTTTAATTTTTAGGTATTTGTACTATAGCATTATCGTAAAAACTTGACTGCCTCGTTGGTGTAGTGGTTGTAGTAGTGCGACTGCTTATCATGAGGTCCTGGGTTCGTACCCCCGGTCGGGCCAAAAATCAATTTTTTGCGTTTTTCTGTCAAGAAATTCTCAGTAGCTGCCCGGAGTCAGGAAGTTGGCGGTGTCTCACCCCCGTGCCTCGGAAAGCACGTAAAGCCGTTGGTCCTGCGCCTGATCTCTCTCCGATCGTGTCGGTTTACCGTCCCACGGATTATGAGAGTGAGAGAATAGAGAGTGAACCTGTACTTGCGCATAAACTTGGGCACTATAATCCTGTCCTGCGCCGATGGCTAGCCTCTGTTGAGGCAGGCCACCATGACCGAAATTCGGTAAAATCTAGTCATTTTTACCTGACTCGTTAATAAATTTTTTCTCATCAACTTTCACCTACAGGTCGCTCTATCAAGTCCGGAAATAAGATCTTATCAACTCAACTCAATTAATAAAACGAAGTCAAACTCGGTACACCTAGTTCTACTCTACGATGAGTCCCAGTAGCAGATTTGATAAATCTACACCATATGCCACTAAAACCACATTTCAATGTAAAAATAGCAATTAACCGATTTAAAAAGTAATAATAAGTTCAACAATGTTATCTTTCTGACAATGTGCTATTATTTATATGTTCAATATGATTGTTAGAAGATACGATTTCATGCGAGAAAACGTTGGATTCTTGATTTTTACTTTTTAGGCGCTAGTAGAATATACCTACGCGATTTGCGCTTAAGGCATGCAATATTGTTTGTGATTGGCTAGTTAAATTTTAATTTGTGTTCAGTGCGACGGCACCTAAGAGTAATTACATACAGATGGCACTAGGAAACGTGTTGACTTTATGAATAGTAGGTAATGTTGTAGGTATCTTGAAAATAAATTATAATTTTGCATGCAGGTATATAATAAAGACAGTCTTGTCTCAACTCGCGTGTTTGATTGCCGCATCCTAACAATACAAAACTAACATGGCGCAGTCGGTACAAAAATTTTACAAATAATATAATATATAAATACTTCCCATTGAATTGGATGAACTGTAAAAGTGAGAGTGAATTTTAGGAAGAAGTTGAAGATTCTAACGTAACTGCAATTGAATCAATCGTCCGGACAATGGAATCTGTATTACAACCACCGCCACCTTTTATTTTCGAAAATAATTTAGTAAATGTGACTTCGGGAAATTTATGCAAAGAATGGGAAAAATGGAAAAAAGCATTCTTGATATATTACGAGGCATGTGAACTAAAAAAAAAAGGATGAAAAAGTACAAATTAACATTTTATTACATATTATCGGAAACAAATGTCAGGAAGTGTACGAACAACTATTATTGGAAAATGATAAAAAGGAATTTAAATCGATTAATGAAGTATTTTTGAAATTTGATACATTTTTTCTTCCACAAAAGAATGTGACGATGACACGACACATATTTTTCACTCGTGATCAACGGGAGATGGAGACAACCGAGCAATATGTTTTCGAATTAAACAAGATGGCGGCAAGATGCGAATTTAAAGATTTATGTCAAGATTTGGTACGAGATAGACTCATATGTGGTATACGAGATGGATAGAAATAGAAATAGAAATAGAAACTTTTTTATTCAATGTAGATTATAAAAATACTTATTGAAAGTCATTTTTTTAATTTACCACTGGTTCGCAAAAAAACCTCTGTCCTGGGAAGAACCAGCAAGAAACCCAGCGGGACTATTTTTTTTAATAATAGCTTACGATCATGTTTACAATCAACAACACAAGACAAATTAGAAATAGCTTGGTAGCGATCACCCTTCCCAGGGGTTATTATCATCTATAAATTCCTTAATATTATAATAACCCTTTTTATACAAACTTAGTTTAATAACATTTTTGAACTTTGTGTATGACAAATTTTGTATATTTTCTGGGATTTTGTTGTAAAAGCGTATACATCGCCCCAAGAATGAATCACTGACTCGGTGGAGTCGAGTAACTGGTACTACCAGCTTGTGTCTGTTCCTAGTATTTACAGAATGAATATCACTTATTTTCGCAAAACTACTTTTATTTTTGTGTACGTACATTACATTTTCATAAATGTATTGAGAGGCCAGAGTTAATATATTAATTTCTTTAAATTTTTTGTCTCAGTGACTCTTTTGGTTTTAAATTATATATTGCTCTAATGGCCCTCTTCTGTAAAATAAATATAATTTCAGTGTCAGTCGCGTGTCCCCATAGCAAAATACCATACGACATAATGCTATGGAAATAACTGAAGTAAACTATTCTAGCTGTTTCAACACTGGTAAGAGTTCTAATCTTTTTTACAGCATATGCTGCAGAACTAAGTCTGCTAGCTAGTTTTGATATATGAGGGAGCCATTGAAGCTTTGCGTCCAGTGTGATTCCAAGAAAAATGGTGGTATCAACAAGACTCAGTTCCTCCCCATTTAAAATTAGATTAGTATTGACATGTTTAACATTAGGAGTTACGAATTTCATACATTTAGTTTTAGTTCCATTCAAATGCAAATTATTAACATTAAACCAATTGACTAACTTAGCTATAGCATTATTTACTTCGTCGTAATTTAATAACTGTCGTTTTAAATTGAAAATTAATGAAGTATCATCAGCAAATAATACTATATCATGGTTATCCCCTACTATGTAAGGTAAGTCATTAATATATACAAGAAACAGAAAGGGGCCAAGAATTGAGCCCTGAGGCACGCCCATTTGTACAATCGACCCGGAAGAACTCATACTATTAATAACAACTTTTTGTGTTCTGTCACTTAAATATGAAATAATTAATTTAAGAGCATCATTTCTTACACCGTAGTGTTGAAGTTTCCTGATTAATGTTTCATGGTGAACACAATCAAAGGCCTTGGATAGGTCACAGAACAAACCCAAAGCATCCTGTGAATTCTCCCATGCATTAAATATATATTTAATCAGCTCAACACCAGCATCAGTTGTCGAGCGACCCCTTGTGAAACCAAATTGATTTTTATGAAGTAATTTATTTACATTAAAAAAAATTAACAATTGATCAAGAATAATTTTTTCAAAAATTTTACTAAGTGTTGGCAGTACAGAAATAGGTCTAAAATTAGCGGGGTCCAATGTACTACCAGATTTAAATAAAGGTATTACTTTACTATGCTTCATTAAATCAGGAAACACACCAGATTTGATACTACTATTAAAAATAATAGATAGTTGAGGTGCGATTGTATCTATTATAGACGCAATAACTTCAACAGAAATCCCCCACAGATCGGCGGTTCTCTTAATATCAATAGTCTTAAAATATTTTACAATATCTTTTGATGAAACTTTATGAAATGTAAAATTCTTTGTACACACATTTACATTTTGTTTAAGTAATGATTCGGCGACGGTAGGAGAAGAATTCAGTGACTTAGTGGTTAAGATCGGAATATCAGTAAAATATTTCTCAAAAACCATTGCAACGTCCTGATCTGATTTAGTTAATTTATTGTTAAAACTTAACTGGTAGTTTGAATTGCGAGAGTTGACCTTACCAGTTTCACTATTAATTATACTCCATGTCATTTTAATTTTATTAGAAGCAGTCTTTATTTTGTTGCTTAAATACAATGACTTGGCTAAGTAGCACACTCTTTTAAATATTTTGGAATATTTTTTTACATATTCCCTAAATTCGACGCTAGGATTATATGACCTTTCATTGTAAAGTTCATATAACCTTTGTCTACTTTTATGGACTCCTACCGTCGCCCATTCACTAAATGCTTTACGATTTTTCAAGGAGAATGTTTTAGAAGTAAAAGTATTATTAAATTCATTGCAAATGAGCTTAAATAATTTTGCATACAAAAAATTTGGATTATTTTGGTATGAAAGTAATGGAAGTTTTTTTACTATGTTACTTCTAAATTTCTCCAAGCGATGCGCATTTACTGGAACAAACACTACTTTTTTATCTACTTGCTTTTTGTGAACATAAGGTAATGAAACAAATTGTCCACAGTGATCAGAGCTCAATTTTTGAATAATACATTTATTGAACGGCTTAACATTTGTAAAAATGTTATCTATACATGTTGCACTAGATTCAGCAATACGTGTTGGCTCCAAAAATAAATTAAAAAGACCATAAGATTTAAACAATGATCTAAATTTAATATTAGTGGAGGAAGCTTCTAGGAGATTGATATTAAAGTCTCCACATATTACAACAGATTTATTCTGTTTATTAAGCTTAGCGAAAACTTCCTCCATAATTTTTTCAAAAGTATCATATAATGAACATGGGGGTCTGTAAACGCTCACAACAATGAGGTGCTCAAACTCAACACATGCCATTTCTACAGTTCGCTCAACAGAGAGGCTCACAATATCTTTACGTTCTTTATACGATAATAATTTACTAGCTAAAATTAAGGAGCCACCTCTTAAAATCGTTTCTCTATTGAAAGAACTGAGCACCTGGTGATTACTAAAGTTAAACATTAAATTATGAGCTTTTAACCAATGTTCAGTAATACATAAAATATGAATATTGTTACTATTTAAAAACAATTCAATTTCTAGCTCTTTGCCTATCATGCCCTGTATATTCTGATGCACCAGGTGTAAACAATTTTTAATATCATTTTGTGGAGTTATACAATTGCAACTATTAAGGATTTGTAAGCTACATTCTAAATTATTTAAATTATTATAACTGCTAGAGATTACCTCTATTGTCTCATTTTCTAATTTAAATTACTTGGAACGGATTCCAAATTACATGTCAAATCATTATGCTGCTCAATAGGAGCAGATGTCTGGGTAGCCAAGTCCTTGGCTGAGTTAATATATAAATAATAAGATAGCACATTTGCTATCTGTCTTAAATTATATTTGGATAGGTAATACCTATCTGTAGTCAAAAATTTCTTAATTAAATTATTAATATCTATTAAATTAATTCTATTGGTATAATTGTTACAATTAAATGTCAAATTTAAATTATTGTTACATGATAAATTATTCATTAATAAATTTAAATCATATCTTATTTTATTCTCTTGTGGCCAACCCTGTATGTAAGGCAATGTAAACAAGATAATTTTATGTACATTTAATGTATTGAGGTAATCAATATATTTTAATAATTGATTTTTGTTTACATTGCCTCTTCTCCCAACAAGAATTATTAATGTGCTATTAGGAGAAAACTTACTGGTTAAAACTTTATTCATTATATTACTAAACGATGCTCCAGGCATACAATAATTACTAATCAATTGTCCTTTCAAATGGTTATTTAACATCATGCCCAAATTTTTACCTATGTCATCACAATACATAATAACTTTATGTTTTTTAATATTTAAACTACTTTTTAAGTTTTTATTCTGTGTTATGGCACTGTCATAGAGTGTTGGTGAAAATAAGGAGTCATTGCTATTTACACATATTGTCCCTGATGAACAAGGTATGGAGCGTTGATTCTCACTCTGATGTTTTATTAAGGAGTCAAAGCGCTCCTCATTGTATTTATGTGTACATGTATGAGAGAAAGGCTGTTAAGGGAGCCTGACTTAACGTTAAAGAAAGCAGTGGAAATTTGCAATGTAGCCGAAATGTCGCGAGCCCAGGCCATCAATATAAAGTCAGAGAAGTCGGACCACCACGTGCATGAAATAAAACTTAATTCCGAGCAAGATGAACGTGACGCAGAAATTAATTGGGTGAACCGTCAACGTGTCACGCCCCCGCACCACCAGCGCCAGCAGCGAGCGCGTGGCGCCGGCAGCGGAGGTGTGCGGATGCCGCGATCCTCTAAGTCCTCAACCCACCCTCGGGATGAAGGTGGGCACGCGCAAGTGCATCGTCCCGTCCCGTCCAGGTACGATCGCAGTTGTTGGAACTGCGGTTTGTCACACGAGAAATACAGATGTCCCGCCTATGGTCTGCAGTGCCGGAAATGTCATCGGATGAATCATTATTCGCGGATGTGCAGAGTTTATGAAGTAAAGGAGGACTCCACCGATCAGGTAAATATCAATTACGGTAAGGACTGGTTGGTGAAGTTAAAGATAAATAATAATTTTCTAATGTTCAAGCTGGATACTGGGGCCGATGTGAACGTTTTGCCCAAGAAATATATTCAAAAAATTAATATTACTGAATCAGAGTTAGCACGTACCGCAATAAAATTACAAGGTTATTCAGGCAATAATATTGAAGTTATTGGTTAATGTCACTTAAAAGTGAATTATAAAAATGATGTTTATATTTTAAAATTCATTGTTGTTGATGTAGATTCACCTCCTATTTTAGGCAGAACCTCGTGTGAGGAATTAAAGTTACTAAAGAGAGTTTTTTCTATTAGGGAGAAAAAAGAAAATGAAATAATAAATGAATTTTCCGACGTATTCGTAGGTATGGGATGTTTGCCAGGAAATTACAAAATTCAGGTGAGATATGATATTAAACCCGTAATACATGCTCCGAGAAAATTACCGCTAGCCCTTAAAGACAAAATTAAAAATAAATTAATGGAAATGCAAAAAGAGGGCATCATTGCAAAAGTAGAGGGACCCACCGACTGGGTAAATAGTATGACTGTTGTTAAGAAGCCTAATGGGGACCTTCGAATCTGTCTTGATCCTAGGGACCTTAATAAGGCAATTAGGCGCGAACATTTTAAGCTTCCTACTCTGCAAGAAATAACTGCCAATTTATCGGGGGCAAAATATTTTAGTACTCTCGATGCCAAGCAAGGATTTTGGCAATTAAAGCTTCATGAGTCTAGTACAGACCTTTGTACATTCAGTACTGTATTTGGTCGATTCAAGTTTTTGCGTATGCCATACGGTATATCGTCGGCATCAGAAATTTTCCACAAAAAATTGTATGAGCATTTTGATGATATAGAAGGAGTTATTTTATTTGTAGACGATTTGTTAATATATGCAAATTCTAAAAAAACACATGATGAGAGACTTCGGTCGGTTTTACAAAGGTGTCGGGAAATTAATATTAAATTAAATTTAAAAAAATGTAAAATTGGGTTAACGGAACTCACATATTTGGGCCATAAAATAACAAAGGATGGAACGTATCCGGATGATTCGCACATACTAGCTATAAAAAATATGCCCAAACCAACCACGGTAAAAGATGTCGAACGGTTCTTAGGTTTAGTTACGTATGTGAGTAAATTCATACCGAATTTCTCGGAAAAAACATCTGTGTTGCGTGAACTGTTAAAGAAAGATGTAGCATGGCATTGGGATAGTAATCACGACCAATGTTTTGAAGAAATAAAAGAAAGTCTAAGTAAACCTCCGCTTTTAAAATATTATAGCTTACAGAAACCAGTAAAAATTTCAGTGGATGCAAGTAAAAATGGATTGGGAGCCTGTTTGATGCAAGACGAGTTACCGGTGTGTTATGCTTCTAAATCACTAACTAAAACGGAGCAGTCATACGCGCAAATTGAAAAAGAGCTGTACGCATGTGTTTTTGCTTGTGAAAAGTTTTACACGTATATTTACGGCCGCACGGACGTTACTATAGAAACAGACCATAAACCGTTAGTCAGTATTATTAATAAACCGTTAGCAAGCGCTCCTGCAAGGTTGCAACGAATGCTTTTACGCCTCCAGCCGTATGAATTCAAGTTGGTTTATAAGCCGGGTCGCTATCTTTACGTCGCAGACGCACTATCGAGGGCAGTCGCACCGGACAAGCATGAGTCGACACCGCCGCGCGATTATCTCGACGCGCAAGCGCAGGTGTGCGCGCTCACCGCTAGCAATCCGTTGACGGACTCGCACTTCTTATCTATACAGAAATGTACCCAGGAAGATATAGAAATGCAAGAACTTATTAAAATAATAAAACGAGGTTGGCCCTGTCATAAAAGTAAAATAAAAGACATAATAAAGCCTTTTTGGGATAGTAGGGATGAATTATCAGTTAACTTTGGTATAGTATGGAGGGGTAGCAGAGTAATAATACCTAAATGCATGAGATACGAAATGATTAAAAAGATTCATTTGGGCCATCTAGGGATTGAAAAATGTAAACTCAGAGCTCGAGAAATTATGTACTGGCCTAATATGAATACTCAACTTGAAGATTATCTGTCACACTGTCAAGCTTGTCTAACTTATAAAAAACAGAATTGTAAGGAACCGTTAATGCAACATGAAGTACCAAATAGGGCATGGTCTAAAGTAGGAATAGACGTTTTTCACTTCGGAACAAAATCGTTTGTCCTCATAATAGACTACTATAGTAAATTTGTAGAATTAATAAAAATTCATTGCTTAAAGTCAGAATTAATTGTTAAAAAAATTAAACAAGTTTTTAGTAGACACGGTATACCCGAAATAGTTATGACCGATAATGGCCCTGAGTTTGCATCTAACACTTTTCGTGAATTCTCACATGATTGGAAATTCCAGCATGTGACGTCATCGCCGAGATATCCTCAATCTAACGGCCAGGTCGAGCGTGCTATACAAACAATTAAAAATATGATGAGAAAAACGGCTTATGATCAGGCGGAGTTCCCATTAGCGCTCCTTGAATATCTAAATACACCAATCAGTAAGGAGCTCGCTAGTCCAGCGGAGTTGTTATATAATAGAAAACTCCGCAGTATACTTCCGTGTTCTCCAAATTTATTGTTACCAAAAATTAATACGGACGTAAAAAATAAATTAAAACGCCGTCAACAAAAGCAAAAAATGTATTACGATAAAGGTGCTAGAAAATTAAAAACACTAATAATTGGACAAAAAGTTAAAGTTCGAATTAACAAAACATGGGTACCAGGTTTTATTAAAAGTATTGTAGGTCCTAGGTCATATTTAATAGGCATGGCAACGGGTGGTGTACTAAGACGAAATAGGAAGCATATCATAGTTGATTCGAACCAGAGAATCGACGAATCATCTAATCTACGCACTCAGTACGATGATATCGCTGTAAACAATAACAAAACCTCCGCGCACGCGCCCTCCCCGCACGGCTCCAGTACTCAGCTGCGAGCGCCTCACTTGCAACAATCTGATGGATCAAATGTTTTCACTAACTGTTTTTATCGTACACGTTCCGGCAGGGAAGTGAGACCTCCTGATCGATGGGGCTTCTCCGCACCACAGAAATGACAGCTATGAATAATGTGAGGCAAAAAACTTTATTTTATTTAATTATAGGATTGATTTTGTATTGTTAATTATATATATAAATTATTTTTTATCAATAACAATAAGTCGAAAGCAACAAGTTAATTGGATTTTGTTTTTAATAAATATTATATAAATTACGCATTAATAAATTATATTAATATGATTAAGTTACAAGTTATAATTATATGAATAAATTCATGTATTATTATAAATCAAATTGTTAATTTTCATACTTTTATTTAAGAAATGTTTTTATCATATTAAGATTATTATTTGTGGTTTTATAAAAGATTAGTGTTAAACCTCGACCCTTCATAATTTCTTAAGAAGGGGATTGTAGGTATCTTGAAAATAAATTATAATTTTGCATGCAGGTATATAATAAAGACAGTCTTGTCTCAACTCGCGTGTTTGATTGCCGCATCCTAACAATACAAAACTAACAAATGTAGGTATGATAATGATTGAAGATAATTGAGCTCCTGTTTATATTACCTACTAACCACAATTAAAGCATCTTCACACGTTCCATCTTGCTGTACGTCCCGCCAAGGTCATGCCCCACACAAGACGCAAAATTACAATGATGTTGATGAATTACGTAATAATTGACGTACATCAAGCCTACCCATTGTCGTTTTGCACAGTGCATCGTGCATGACTTTAATGGGACATACAGCAAGATGGACAATGAATAAGGCGCTTAACAAAATTAGTACCTAATCCAAGCTACTACACTTGTACTCTTAGAGCGATTGTCCATCGCCACAGTCACCAAGACGTCAACGATATCAACGAGAACAAAATGACGGCGCCGAGGTAACGCCGCATACATTTATTATAGCCGCCTGCCAGTCCATCGCAAGTGTGACGCCCGAGCGCCGTCATCCCGATTCCCGACCGCCGAAGTTTTGAGTAGATTGGCTCGACTGCTGGAACTCGGCCCGAGATTGTAACGGGCCGATGTACCGGCAATACAAAACACATTTAAACTTGTCCATCCACACCGGCGCCGTGACGTCGCACCGCGCCGACGCACGACAGCTACAACTAACTGACTGAGCCACAGAGATCGTCGCTAGGCTTGCCAACCGTCCCCCTTAAGTGTTACATTTTATAGACAAATAAAGAACACGATTGTCAAAAATTCGGCTCACTCTTCGCTAGATGCGGTCAAGTCGAAGGCTGCTGTTGCTGCTAACTGCTGTTGTTTCTACTTACATAACCGACCTTCAGATTAAAACGACTCATGGAAGATTAGATTTATGTTCAGAATTTTCAAGTTCACCATTTAAGGGGGGTGTAACTCAGTGGTAGAGTGTCTGCTTCGCTTGCTGAAACTCATGGGTTCAAATCCCAGCACCTCCAAAGCTTTTTTCATCATAACTTTTTTTTCTAACTTACATTATCCCCTAAATATTTTATATTTTATAAGTTTATATATATAAAAAGCAAATGCTGTCAGTTAATCTAACTAAAACTCGAGAAAGAATTTAAAGAAATTTTTGTATGTGTTTGAATGGGTCCCTACATTGTTTCACTTTTGGACCAAGTAGGTGGCGCTGTTGTCGAGATCCAGAGATCAACCGCGCGAAGCCGGAGCTGATCGCTAGTATAGGCAGATAACTTTCTGACGGGAAAGAAATTCAATAGCCGAGAGGCAGTACAAAATGCCTTTGAAGAATATGTTGCCTGCTATCCAGGTGATGTGTTCAAGAAGTGCATCAATAAACTGCCACTGCGTTAGCAAAGATGTAAAGATTGCATGTGATAAATTTAATTAACAGAAACAAAAATATAGAAAAAAATACGTTATGTTATTTCATTAAAACGTTAATTTCTTATGTGAAAACCTAATATATAAAAGTTACAGCCTATATACGCCCACTGCTGGGCACAGGCCTCCGCTCATTTCTGAGGGGGTTTTAGGGCAAGGGATTGTCCGCCGCGCTGCCCCAATGCGTGTTGGCGAACTTCACATGTCTTCGAAATATTTTTTTTTATTTCTCTGACATGCAAGTTTCCTCACGATGTTTCTTTCACCGCCGAGCACGTGGTGAATCAGCACTAAAAATTGCAATCAACAATTTCATTGGTGCCGGCGGGATCGAACCAGTTTGCTCGCGTACTGTGAAATTTACAGCGAGCGCTAACCATTTGAGCTACCACGGCTCTAAAACCTAATTATATAAATTTGAAATTTGTTTCGATTTTTTTATGTTTGTGGCTTAATCTAATTAACTACTGAACGTATTTTGATGAAACGTAACAATATAAATGAATAACACATAATAGGACATACCTAGGCTAAAGTTTTTGTATATAGTCTATCTACCAAATTACGCTATATTTAATCTGACATATAAAAAAAATTGTCAATGTTTTTAAAAGCGAGAGCGGAGCCTATGTTAGTTTTATAATATAAATTTTAATTTATATATATCAAATATCATTGGTTAAGACTGTTTTTTTATGATTGGGTAACAAACGAGCACACAGTCCACCTGATAGTAAGTGGTTGCTGTGGCCCGTAGACATCTACATCTATCCTCGATTACGAATCAAAATGCAGATGCGTTGTCATCCGTAAGGACTAAAATGGAATGCCTCGTTTCTAGTAAAAAGGATCTCCGGTTCTCTACACTCACCATGCGAAACACAGCAGCATTAAGCTACTGTTTTACGCTGGTATTCTGTGAGAGCATGGTCCTTCCCCGGTTGAGCCAAACCATTCGTGCTACAACTGTACAACTAATATAACTGCAGTATGGCCCTACCACATAGATATTACAAGCATACTACGACGTATACATTACGAGTAGGATAATCCTTCTACATCTTTTTTCCGGTCAAACTGCACATGCCACTTTACCATCAGGTAGGCCGTAAGTACATTTGCCACTTCTCATTTATAAAAAAAAAAACAAACGTAGACAAGAATTAGCCTTATTATTATGACTTAAAGTTTTGCAAAATCTGCCGATGATTATCAGCGCATTATATGTGATCACAACGGCATTACGTACATGCGCGCAGCGCGCGTGAGCGTGACAGAGAACCACAGAACTCTCTAGTATATAGTCAGTAATCTGTGCACAGAACACTATTACTCCTATCGGAGCAGAGAACAGTAATGACGGTTCATTGTACGAAATTCTTCGTGCTCGGCGGCCGGGCGTTAGAAAAGGAAAGAAATCTCTAACCAATGAGTGTGCCAATGATTATGATGAAATATTTCGTAACAACATGACTTTCAATCTCTAAGGTTTGTTCCGAAATACAATTATACAACCTAGTACACTGGCCAATGCAAATGACGTCATAAATCGACGCCATAGGTGATTCGTTGTATCGAATATGGTGGAATACGGCGTCAATTAATGACGTCATTTGCATTCGCCAGTAAACTGGAAACATTTTGTAACATACCCATAATAGATTGCTATTGACTTTATTGTTCATCAATCTTACTTCCTTTGTTTCATTCATAGATCTGTCATACAATATTATATCACATTTTCACACATTTTTAATAAATAAATCAATATTGTTAATAAGTTAATGTTGCTTTAAAAATTAAAAGAAACTTCATTACCTATTTGTACTGAAAAATATTAATTACTATGCATATCGTTACATCAAATTAGTGATTAGTTTAATTTATATGATAAATAGACAATTTATCTGGTTTGTGTATTTAGACCATGCTTTATCAAATATAAGTGAGGTTAATTTGTTTTCGTGGTTGTGTTATTTATCAATCAATACATCATGCCCAAAATACTGACTCAGTTTGAAGAGAGATACTGGGCAGAATTAATTAAAATTTACAATAGGTATAAACACTCACGCCTATCACCCAGAGGGGTAGGCAGAGACTACAGACTTCCATTTGGCACGATCCTGACACACCTCACTCGCCTCCTTCACATCCATATACCATATACATACATGCTCGTCGGTTATATAATGACTTTCGGAGACAGACAACGGAACTCTTCAATAGATGACAGCAAAATCAACCGCGATTGCTGCTATTGCATATCTATGCATTGTTTACGCATTCGCATAACATAACATCACGCCTGTACCCTCTAAAGGGGTTCGCAGATGTATTCCGTATACCACGGTGCACCCTGATTTCTGTCAAAGTTATTATATTGAAGTCACTGACTTATAGATTATTATTTATATGATTTAACTGGTATTTTTGTATGTTTATTGAATAGTCTGATCTATGAAGGTTCTATAGAAATTTGGAACAACAATCACCCCAAATTTTTTTTTTCAAAAAGTATATGAAGCATATAATTTAGTTTTGTTGACGAAATACATTTCAAAGAAATAACAATTTAACAATTATATATAAATCTGTATGTTGAAGTACTTTTTACTTACTACTTTTAGTACATACTTACTTTTAATAGACAAGATTGAAAACCTATATAAATCAACATAGTTTTAGTTGTATACTTACATTAAAAATATCACACTTTATAACATAAATCACTTCACTCTATTTCCGAACCAACTCGCGAAAAACTTCCTTAAGCCAAGTGACACACGACTGCGTCCTTATCTCAAACCCGCTAGACTGACTGATTGAATGACTGATGACGACGAAAACGACTATAAATCAATAGCACGCTACAAACTATAAACTAGAATTTTCTAGCGTGCTATTAAATACGCTATGTAATAGCGCGCTATTTATAAAAAGTGTATAGGAGGCCGGCAAGCGCGTTAAGTTTAGCAGCACGCTATATCTCGGAGCACGCTACATTACATGTCGTTCATTGGATAGACCGCGTGCTATATAAGAACATTGTTTCGTAATAAGTCGCATTTTAGATTAAAATAAAATAAAGTGGTAAAGAATAATTAAAGAACGCCCTTTCATACTTTTCAGGCTTACGACTTTTCATAATCCTAAAAATATTTTTAAGGACTGTATTTTTTAAAACAAAATAAAATTAATCATTTTTATTATAATTGATGTAAACGTTATTTTAACCTTAATATAAAATATAAATCAAAGGTGTATTATAATATTGATATTGATTTATAAGTTTATTGATTGTATATACAAAAATCAACTATTTACAAACACTATTATATACACTTTTGTATCTATATTTTATTTACATTTGAAAACATTAGGTAGTTTAAAAAAGTAAAGTTACAGCCTATATACGTCCCACTGCTGGGCACAGGCCTCCCCTCATTTCTGAGAGGGTTTTAGGGCAAGGAAGTGTCCACCGCGCTGCCCTAATGCGAACTTCATATTTCTTCAAAATACTTTTTTCTCTTATTCCTCAGACATGCAGGTTTCCTCACGATGTTTTCCTTCATCGCCGAGCACGTGGTAAATCAGCACTTAAAATTGCAATTAACAATTTCATTGATGCCGGCGGGGATCGAACCCGGGTTACTCGCGTTCTGTTATATTTACAGCGAGCGTTAACCATCCGAGCTACCACGACTCAAACCATAGAAATAGAATATAACTGCGTAGTATATCCTAAGTCTACGGTTCGAACTGAAATACAGCTTGCTTATATAACATATAAACCTAAAATGTAATGTAATACTGTTTTAGAACTTCGGCCCTAGGTGAACACTAGTTAGCTTAAAAGGACCTTATTCCAGCATCACGTTGAAAAATAATAACTTCGCCACAAATTTTACGGCATAAAAGTGACACACGAGCTGATAGTCCACCTGATGGTAAGTATAAGTAAAGATGCTTTGGCCTATGGAAACTACATTTATATCTAGCAATACACGTAATTTATCACGTTGATGTACGAGAATTTCGCATATTTATATTAATTTCCCCCAACATAGGGTAACTTTCCAGAGTGGCAACAATAAATTGTTAGCGGTCAACCGACCGGTCATGGCCACAGTAATTACTCTATGGCTTCCTTAAACACTAATTGACCGACCTAACAACAGCAACAATTTTCATTCCATGTTCAAAGTTATTTTTATGTTCCTTAGGTCGCTATCAATAAGGATAATCAGTCATATTGCGTTTAAGTTACATAAAAACAGATAAAAAATAAACTAACATTTTTCCTACATAATGAAACTAGACATCCTTTAAAACATGAAACGGGAGCTAGCAACCCTAGTTGTAGCCCAAATGTGGTTGTGACATAGGCATAAGTAATGGTAGAACTGGCGTGTAATACGAGAAACATTTACAGTACACTTTCTACTAGAAGGTAACTGGGTATTGTATAGTGGCTCGTAGGCACCAAGACTTCTTGTTCCACAACAATTATTAATCGAAATTGTTAGCAATATTCTCTTGTTATCAACTAAAAAAAGCTGCGGATACCAATCGGCCTGTCGAGCTTGGCAATTATGGAAAACGAATTCACCTTTAGAAGGTAACGGGGCCTATGTTCAGAAAAGAACTTGCGATAGTCTTTAATGAATGAATTAAAACTTTTTCCAATTATACTGATGGCCTTTTTACCGTCTCGAAAAAATAGGGTGTAACATGTGAACGAGGTAGAAGCCTTACGGCACTGAAATTTTACAAAAAATAAAAACAATATTATATTTAATTAAACGTTGACTGCGAAGTGACAAGGTCAACGATGCCTACTAAATCTATTATTTTATTGGCGTTCGTAAAGTAGGGAGGATATGATTTGGAATTCGATAGATTTTAATCAATTAATTTATTTACATAATTCAAAATTTTTGTTTTTATTTTTTGTAAAATATCAGTGCCGTAGGCTTCTACTCCGTTCACATGTTACACCCTATTTTTTTCCAGACGGTAAAAAAGGTTACCCAATATAAAGATTTTGGATATTTATATAGTCTAGTACATTACAATCGTATCTATATATAAAAACCAATAGCTGTCCATTAGACCCGCTAAAACTCAAAAAAAATTTTGTGTGTGTTTGAATGGGTCCCTAAATAGATTCACATTTGAACCCAGTAGTTGGCGCCGTTGAGGAGTTCCAAAAATCACCCTTGTAAAGCCGGGGCAGAAAGCTAGGTATGCACAAAAACACGATCTGTGCAGAACTTTAAAATAGTATACCCAGCAGATATCAAGAAAGTATTTTAAATGAATTAATTACTAGCTACACCTTCTAAATCTACGTGTAAGTTTCCCATCAACCATTACTTATATAGTACGTGAGGTTAATATGGTTATCCGGTTAATATAGGTAGTCACTTTCTTATAACTCAAAAACTACTGCTTTGTTTGCGTAGATGGCTTTGTGATACGATAGCTCTTCATCGGTCAATCAAATAATAAAGGATCAAAAGGGCGATATTTTTCGACGCCCTTTTGAGAGTTGACATTATGGTAAATACTCTAGGCGATTTTAGTATGGTGTAGTGTAGTTAGTTATTTTTAAGTAGATTTTTCGAAATATTCCTAATTATTGACAAATCTTGATTGCTATTTTTTTCTTAATATATTAGTTATAGTAAACGACTTTTTGTTTTCGTCTTTTTCCTTCTCCTAGTTTTGGTTTTATAAGGCGGCAAAGCTTAAGATGACGTTTTTTTTCTAAAATTAACAATAGTACTTATAGGTTGTTATAAAAAGTCGTTACCGTGACAGCCTATTAAGGTCCACTGCTGAACATAGGCCTCCCCCATAGATTTCCTATTTCCCATAGTCGCCACGCTTGGCAAGCGGCTGCACACGCTCGTCGGGACACCACGAGACAGGCCGAGTACGAGTATGTACATGGTCACGGTAATATTATCTATACATAAAGTTGTTCAAAACGACTATAAATCAATAGCACGCTACAGACTATAAACTACAAATTTCTAGCGCACTATTAAATACGCTATGTTATAGCGCGCTATTTATAAGATAGCGTGTAGGAGGGCGGCAAGCGCGTTAAGTTTAGCAGCACGCTATATCTCGGAGTACGCTACATTACATGTCATCAATTGGATAGATCGCGTGCTATATAAGAACATTATTTCGTAATAAGTCGCATTTTAGACTAAAATAAAATAAAGTGGTAAAGAAATATCAATGAACGCTCTTTCATACTTTTCAGGCTTAAGACTTTCTATAAGCCTAAAAATATTTTTTAGGCATGTACTTTATAAAACTAAATAAAATAAATAATGTTTTATTACAATTGATGTAAACGTTATTTAACCCTAATTTAAATTATAAATTAATAGTATTTGAAAAGGACGAAGAGAGAACGAAATGTGAAATATGGGTAAATCAGGAATGTCTAGAACAGGTAAATGAAATTGTATACTTGGGGAGTGCTTTCAGCCGGGATGGAAGATGTGATTTAGATGTGGATAGGCGTGTCGCTGCCGGAAACAAAGTCAATGGTGCCCTGAATGCATTAGTAAAAAGGCAAGGCGTGGTGAAGAGTGCACGCCTTGCAATACATAACGCAGTGTTGGTACCAACTTTGTTATATGGCATCGAAACCTGGGTATGCCAGAAAAAGCATAAAAGCAAGTTGAATGTAGTGGAGATGCGATCTCTTCGTAAAATGTGTGGCGTTAGCATAGACGACCGAAAGCGAAACGAAGAGATTCGCAATATGGCAGGATTGAAAGATGACCTTATCACAAAAATTGATAGGGGCGTACTCCAATGGTTTGGGCACGTTGAAAGAATGAGTGAAGACCGAATGGTGAAGAAAATATATAGAGCGAAAGTAAATATTAAAAGGTGTCGAGGTAGACCGAGACTAACTTTCGAAGACCATGTGAGCAAATTGCTCGAAGAGGGGAGGGTCAAGAGTACTCGGATACCTAGACGTGCATGTATGAAGAAGTTAATGAACCTAAAAGAAGCGAGAGGTATGTAAGGATCGTGACACTTGGCGATCTGTTCTCTCTGACTACCCCGTTAGGGATTGTGCGTGAAGATAAGTAAAAGTAAGTATAAAATAATTAAAGGTGTGTTTAAATGTTTATTGATTGATATACACTTTTGTATCTATATTTTATTTATATTTAAAAACATTAGTTAGGTTTATTTTGTAGTAGACAACGGTGACCTTCGATCACTTATATATATATATATATATATATATATATATATATATATATATATATATATATATATATATACAGTATACACTACCTAAACAACATCTAACACTAAATTAGTTCGCGCGTGATGAATAGCGTGCTGCTAGTGCGTCACATCACACGTCTACTCACAACAGCGCTGCTGCTAGAACTAATTGCCGCTTGATATGAAAAGCGCCAAATCGTCATAAGCGGGCTACATACGACATGATATCGGTGGCGCTCTAGGGTGGAGTAGTGGGGATGCCTCTTAGATTGCCTCTAAATCGCGTCGTATGTAGGGCCATCCTAAGTCGTGGCCGATATCGCCTCCTCAATCGGCTGGCAGGAGCAAAAATGCAGCCGATGCTTACTAGATCGGGGCCACGCCCCCTCCGTACTGCGTGTGTGTAGGCGCATCGGCCCGATTTCTTTTGTCAGTCGCTGCCGGCAGCCCTCGCGGAAGGACGTTAACGAAACGGTGATACTGAATGACCTTTTTTTATAGAAGAGGGGGCAAACGAGCATGCAGCTCACCTGATGTTAGGTGACTACCGCCGCCCATGATCAACCGCAACACCAGGGGAAGTGCAGGTGCGTTGCCGGCCCTTTAGAAAGGAGTAGGCTCTTTTCTTGAAGGTCCCCAGGTCGTATCGGTCCGGAAAAATCGCCGGTGGTAAACTATTCCACAGAGAGGTTGTACGCGGAAGAAAACTCCTTTTGAAACGTACAGTGGTGGACCACCAAGCATCCAGATGGTGTGGTTGGTATCGGGACGTTTGCCGCGTAGTGCGTTCACGAAATTTGGCGGCTGGGATTAATCCGAACAATTCCTCAGAGCACTCTCCATGGATATACCATGAAGAGTGTGAAAGAAAATGCAAAGAGATGCAACATCTCTTCCCAGTGCCAGTGAATCGAGCCGATCGGAAAGCACTCGGTCGTCGACGATTCTGAGCACGCCAAGCTTTTTAGAGGCCAATTTGGCCTTCTCTTCTAAGACCTTTTTTACGGTCTGATATTTTACAAAAAGTAAAAAAAACAAAAAATTTGAATAAAACTAATTAATTAATTAAAATATATCGAAATTCAAAGCATATCCACCCGAGCCTGTGACCCTGCGAAGTAACATGGCCAAAAATGCCTACTAAACTAATTGTTTTATTGCCATTCGTAAAGTAAGGAGTATGAAGTAAGTAAGGAGAGGATGAAGCCTCTCGTCAGCAACTAACTCCTATTCCCACGCTATCAACACAAGACTGCACTCATATCTCCTACGTGCCTTCATTCTCTCATCAACAACTAACTCCTATTCCTACACCATCTCCACAAGACCACAGTTAGATCTCTTATGTGCCTTCATCCTCTTATCAACAACTAACTCCTACTCCTTCACCATCTCCTTAGCAACAAACAAGTATATAGAAGGGCCTATGTCCGAAATTAAGGGTTTCTTTATGTTTAAAAAAAGATATAAGCTATTTTATTTTTAGATAGTTTTAATCAAGTCCAAATAAAGATTACATTGAAAATAAAATGTATACATATTATTATATAAAAGTATTTTATTTCTTTGTTTGTTGTGTGTAGTACATAACCCAATTTTGACCAAAGCAGAAATGAACAAAGAGAAGAAATAACTAAATAGCATAGGTAGGAGAAATAATTGATGTTTTTATATAAGTGGCGAAATCATTTCTAGAAGGTTGTAAAAACTGTCTTCATCCATCCGGAGAAAATTAATCATGTCTTTGGATTACAGACCATTTAGTACGTTTATGTGGCTTACTTTTTGTTTCTTTTGGAGCCATTTTTTCACCTAGCTACTCCTCTTTTTCTATTTTCGAATACAAATAACTGAGAGGGCTAATGCCAAACCAACACGTTGGTGTTTTAAGAGAGTTGGAAGCATTTTGCAGCGCTCTACCGCATATGCGTTCCGCTCCAAGTCCGAACGCGTTCTAATACTGGGTGTTTTATTCAGAAACACTTTTAAAAAACAGTTTGTCAAAGAAAAACGAACGAACAGTTTCTCGAAGGTCCAACATTAGGTTTAAAAACTAACGAAATGAATACATTTCCACATTTCATTCTCGGAACTGTTTCAATCGCAAAACGTTTACAAACTACATGTTCGTTAGGTAGGTTCATAGGTGGGATCTAAGCTATTACTCTATTACTATTGCTTTATGAACTATTGTCGTATAAATAGAAAACAGTTATAGTAACTACTTTTGATCTGATGTTACGATTAAAGCTAAAATAAATCTTATTTATATCTACACACAATTCAAATTTAGTTGTAGACGGTTGAACAAAAACGAACGGACCGAGAAAAAACAGTATTTTCGGCTTTCTCTTACTCTTTTATGTAACTGTTTGTGAAGGTCAGCTTGGTCAAACGTACGTTTTTGTTTTAAAATTTAAATCAGTTTCAGACTGAAATATTGTTGATAGTGTAAATAATGAAAACGTGTATATATAAAATGAACTTTTAAGTACGCCTGTAATATTTATCAGCCAGTCCTAAGCCTGGAAAAAGTATTAAAGGAAGTTCGTTTTATTATTTTGTAAACAAACGTAAGGTGAAGGCGTTACGTACACCTGCGGGAATTTTTTTAAAATGTTTTTTTAAACTGTTTCTCAGAACTGTTTCTCATTTCAAAAAACCGGTTTCGTTTCGTTTTACATAAAACCTGGAACGACCCAGTACTAACGCGTACTGCTAGGCAGGCCCGTGTGTAGGGTCTGCCCCGATAAAAGCCCCGATTTCTTTCCGCCCTAGATCGCCACCGATATCATCTCGTATGTAGCCCGCTATAGCGAAATGGCGACTACCTACATAGCGTGCGCCATGTGTTATGAAAATATAGCGCGCTATAATATGGCGCTGTGCGCTATATTAACCACCATTATCTATACAGTATTCCAACTTCATACAAACGGACGAAGCGAGAGCTATACCCACGCGCCTCGATCTCGGCATGCAGACAGTCGAGACTGTGCCGCAGTGATGATTTTGTGAAATATATATATTAAAAAATGGAGGAAATAAATAATAGAATAGAAAATAGAAATAAAGAAATAATAAATCTGAACTTCATTTAAAAACAAACATATAAATTGTAAAGTAGCTGCAGGTATCTATAACCAATTAAAAGATATTCCTTTTCTCCACGTTGTCCATGTTTCCCAAAACAATTTTTAATTTATATCATTTTCAGCTTTATATTAGAAAGCGGATTTTTTATATTTAAAAATCTAATAATAAAGCATTTCGTAAGTCTCAGCCGAGGTGCAAATATTTTTCGGTCGCAAATTTATTTAACCGATTAAATCAAAAAACGACACGCATTTTTATTGAACACTTCCTATTCAATTCACAAAATACCTATTTTGTTTGTTTATATAAAAAGTATATTATTTACAATCATAAAACTAAATGGAAACACAAAGTAGGCAAATGTAAAAATGCTGGAGCCAGGCAGCCCTATCACATGTTTACGTGCCGCACGGCTGTAGGCATTTATTTGAAAGATACGGCCGAGTTACAATACTGTATAATAGATAATATTACCGTGACATGGTGCTCTCGTCGCATTGCGCCGCGTCTCGTGGCCCTCGTGCGCTCTCGGAAGCGTGTCGGCTTTTCGCGCTCGAGTCAAAGGGTCTCATGTGTCTCTCGATGAGAACGAGAGCGCACTATATTCTATTCACAGTACATGGTTCAGTTACGGTAAATAGAAACCATCCACCATCTTCTTCTTCGCCGTGGCTTATTAATTTTATTTTTATGGTAAATGTGTAAAAAGTTATAATAACTAATAGCACAAAGGCAAAACGCAGCAACAGTTTCATCTAGATCTATCTAAGTGGGCATGCGGAGTTCAAATGATACAACGAGTGTGTACATGGTGTGTTCTCGTGTAGAGCCTCAACACGACGAGAGGCACGCGAGACGAGCGTGTACAGCGGGCATTAGGAAGACGTTGCGGCCCATCTCCTGATTTGTTTCCCTTTTTGCCTCTTACGACACCCACGGTACGATATGGGGGTAATGGATATCCTTACACCACAGTATTCACATCCACATTCTTACAGTAGCGATATAAGAATACGGTATTATAGTACGGTAAAAAGAAATAAAACATTATTTAAATCAAATTTTTATAATATAATAATTGCATTAAAGATCTGTATTTTCATAAATGAGCGAGGTATTTCTGAAACAACTTTATATTATCCTTCTCTTGCTGCTCATTGCATAATCTGTGGACTTGCACTTCATTTTGACATGTAACAATTGCCTGTGAACAAAAATAGTCATTAAAAAAATGTACATGTCAGTTTCAACGCGTGACTGGATTTTACTCCTGAAAAACGATTGTCTTAAAATATATACAATATGCAAACAAAGTAAATGAAGCCACATATTTATTTATAGTCAACCAAATCTAAGGATTACCTTTTGACGTTTCACATTAATCATTCCGTAATAACTTTGCACGAGCGTACTCACACGATTTAAAATAACCTTTAACGTAAATCCGAAGAATTATAAAGTTACACATATTTCGTTACAATGTGTGTAGTTTTTTATCACTAATTTAAATATGGATTTTTCAAACAAAGCAAAATATTAAAAAATAACCAGTATTAACTTTTCTTACTTGACGTCGTTTCAATGATATGTCGCTGTGTATATTACCGTAGTGTTTGGATGATTAAAATTCATTGTTATGCGAATAATCGGCATAATATTCAAATAAGCGGTAATTTTTTTTAAATAATCGAATCATTATCGTTTTTAATGTACTATTTGTTTAAATAAATTTTTATTTTCAATATTCCTTAAATTACATGAATCTTGAATAAAAAAAGTTCATTTTTTACTTAGTCAAAGTAAATTTGTGTAGGCAAAAAAACTCATATACAAGGCCGTGCTAAAATAACCACTACATAATTTCAATATCCCGCCATTTCGGTACCAGTTACTCGACTCCACAGAGTCAGTAATTCATTCTTGGGGCGATGTATACGCTTTTACAACAAAATTACAGAAATAATACAAAATTTGACGTAAGAACACAAAGTTCAAAAACTTTATTAAATTAAGTTTGCATAAAAAGGGTTATTTTAATATTGAGGAATTTATGGATGCTAATAACCCCTGGGAAGGGTAATCGCTACGAAGCTATTTCTAATTTGTTTTGTATTGTTAATTGTAACACGCGTGATTGTAAGCTCTTATTTTTTTAAAACTAGTCCCGTTGGGTTTCTTGCTGATTCTTACCAGGACAGAGGTTTATTTTTGCGAACCAGTGGTAAATGAAAAAATTGACTTTCAATAATTATTATTCACAATCTATATTGAATACACAAGTTTCTGTTTCTGTTTAGAGAGCTTACTGTGCGTAATTTTGTGATTTTGTAACTCGGCTTTCACTTTTTGGACTGTTTCTTAAATAATAACTTTTGTACGTGGTAGAGCCACGCTACATCTATATTATAATTGTAGCACGAAAGGGTTGGCTCAACCGGGGCAGGACCACGCTCTCACAGAATACCAGCGTAAAATAGCAGCTTAATACTGTTGTGTTTCGTATGGAGAGTGTAGAGAACCGGAGACCCTTTTTGCTGGAATCAAGGCATTCCATCTTAGTCGTCACCGGTGACAACGCATTTGAATTTTGATTATTAATTGAGGATAAATATATATGTATAAAAAATATATTCGTTGAAGCATGTGCCCATGTCTCAAAGGATGATTGGGGAGCAGTGGTAAAAAAGACAAAAAAATTGATTATGGATGACTTTGAAAGAGACATTAATTTTGACTGCTTTATTGAAAATCAAATAATAGTTAATATAAACAACGACATCTCTACTAGTTGTACTGAAAGTGATTGAATAAATTTGTTTTGACTCTAGTTTCAATCTTAAATTTTTATAAGTGTGCCTCTAGAAATAAGCAGTAACAACAAATACGAAGAAACAGATAAATTTTGTGTTTTAAATTATCCGTTTTTAATTTATTCTGGTATTATTCAAACCAAACTGTAAATGATTACAAACTCTAAATAATCGATATCGATTTTTTTAAGAATCGAATATTGTACGTTCCCATTTTTGTTTAGCATGCTTGGTGCAATAGGTAAGTCTGACAGCTGGCAAAATGTATTTCTTAGATTTGGTTGACTATAGGTATATTGATTTGATAAAATATACTAGCACCGATGAAAATGCAAATGTAAAACCTTTTGCTAGCATCATAAACGGAGCGGAGTAAAAGTCTAAATTCATAACTATCTTTATTTCAACAAAAGATTCAATCAAATAGTGTGACATTGCGCAGATGTGAATTAGCGAATTGATTAGATAGTAAAAGAAAAAAAAAACAAATTCAGATTTTTATTGTTAAAATAGATAAAATCTTGTCTGCGCTGAGCTACAAATATTGCCGAAAAAATTATGTAAATTGGCCTACGCGGACGGAGGAGATAGATTTCAAAAAATCGTTTTCCTGTACTATGGGAGCTCCGCTACAATTACATAAATTATATTAGGTACATAAAAATATATGACTTATTTATATATATATATATATATATATATATATATATATATATATATATATATATATATATATATATATATTTAAAAAAACCCTTATGGCTTCACTTTTTGTTAACGTTCAATTTTACTGCCCATCTACTTTGCATACCGTGCGGTATTTAAGAAACGATTCTTAAGAGGAAATGCGGGTGGTTTCTTCTCTATACAAAAGTTCTCACTTGTTTTCTTTCTGGTTTATGACCTCATAGCAATGATTTGTTACAGTAAAATAAATATCAACCTCTTCTATGTCTCTATGTTTTCTTTTTTGATGATACATTATCTTTAACTACAATCATTACAAAATTCTCAAAATAGCCTATTTAGACCGCTGTCAACGGAGGCCAAGTGTTTAAATTTACTTAAAAAAGAAAAATATAGGGACACAGTGTATATCCTTCCTATACAGTTTATGAAATATCTTTTAAATTGGTCTAATATTATAGGGTGATGAAATGGTAGAGCTAAACCTCGAATCATGCCTTTTTACTTAGGCTATTCAGTGCAGTTTGTTCTTTAATGTCATGTTACAAAACGCTTGTAAGTCAGTGGCCCACTCTATCTTACTAATATGAATGTGTATATGTTTGTTCCCCCAATCACGCTTGGATGGCATAGAATTTATATAGTTTACATTAAGGAGTAAAATATAATATTATAATTTTTATATCAATTATTACATAAGTTTGTTTTACGCTCAACGATGCGAGAAGGAAACAGGATGGAATTTAGGGTACGACTCCTTCTCTCTCTCTCTGCCTAGGAATCGGATTGCGTAGGTAGATACTACCCTTCCTACTAGTTCTACCTATCGTGCAGTGCGTGCTGGTTTGAAGAGTTAAGAACTAACGCGGAATTTCTATAATAATAATACTTTCCGTGCTAGCTTTTTTTATGTAAGAGTAGTTAAACGAGCATACGGCTCACCTGATGGTAAGTGATCACCGTCGCCATCATCTGCAACACCAGGGTAATTGCAGGTGCGTTGCCGGCCTTTTAGAAAAATTAGGTTCTTTTCTTGAAGGTCTCTAAGACGTATCGGTCTGGAAAAACCGCTGGCGACAGTAAATTTCATAGTTTGGTCGTACGTGGCTGAAAAGTCTGCATAAATCGCACAGTAGTAGACCGGAAGCCATTGTGTATGATGATAGAATTCATCAGCTGGAATTAATCCACACAATTCCTCCGAACAATCCCCGTGGTACTCCCGGTGGTCTCTTCGCAATGCCAGTGGATCAAGCCGACCGGAAAGAGCTTGATCGTCGACGATTCGGGCCGCTCTCCGTTGAATACGGTCACGTTAGTCATCTGAGGGTCAACGCAGCCATAGTCTTCTCTGTTTTAAGTTGGTTGCAGATGTTCATGAGCTGCAATAGCTACTTACCATTAGATGATAAGTTCTTCACTTTTTCATCCATTCTTTCATTTAGCACCATCATCAACATATGCATTTTGATTCTTAATCGAGGATAGATGTAGCCGGGCCATAACATCCACTTACATCCCACAGGTAGGCTGTGTGATCACGTGTCACCCTTATTCTATAAAAAAAAACGACGGGTTGCACTCCGGGAGTGCCGGCGGAAGTGAAAACTCGAATATTAACGTTGTGCATTTTTGATATTTTGGAATGATTAGGGAATAATTTTGCACGAATTGCTTTAATTATCACACACGAACATTGGCGCAAGCGCTCTGCTCCACCTAAACGAAACAGCAGGCGCAGGCATACATTTTCGCCGCGCCGTAGAAAGAGAGGGGGATACTTCCTCTCCTACGCCGCGCCGGCTGTCTCTCTCTCTCTCTCTCTCCATCCGTCTTACGAATTTTCGATCAGGGTCACGTGTCCTGACGCGAGTTTAACATTTTTTACCCATTACAAAAAAGTGTACAACGCCGCTAAAGAAGTTTTCACTTCAAAAATTATCATTCGATAGAAAGTCTCACCATTGTATCACCAGAACTGACGCAAACGGCGGCCGCATCGTCGACACGGCGTGCGTTTATATCACTGCTGGTGAGACGCCACGCGCACACCGCGCCATCGTGAAGCAGAGCGAACATATCGAAAGGGTTGGTGCGCGACCACACCAAACATTTCACGGACATCTGTATTTCAAATTTAAAACAGCTTTTGAGACATTTTAAAACTTTTTTTTTAAATATTTAAACATATTTCATGGAAACAGAAAGAGGTTTCTTTGCTCTTCGTGTTTACGGCAACTGCCACTGGTCATTATGAAAGTTCGAGCACATAGCTTTTTTTATTACTATGTGCGAACAGCTACGCAGGTCTAGGGAAGAGAGCAGTATCTCTGCGACCTAGAAGATCTATTGTGATCGCTGCTATGGCTATAGTTCACGGCTAAGACCTATGTCTTCAATGAATAGAAGGAGTTGCTTAGCTGTGAGCAATTTCACTTCTCCTGGGCGGAGTACATAGTTTCCCAGATGAGTGTTACGTTTGCGCATTAAGGGTCCGCAATCAGTTAGGACGTGCAGTGGCGTTTCTTCCGTTATGGAACAGAACCGAGACATCCTTGAGTTGCTTAGTCCCAGGATGAACATGTGCTTTTTAAGATAACAGTGTCCAGTTAGAGCTCTTGCCAAAGCACATAGTTTAAGGAAGAAAATACTTAGTTGTTCGTATTTATTGACTTTCTTTGCATAAAAATATTTCGAACACATGTAAAGTTCGCCAACACGCATTGAGGCAACGCGGCGGATATTTCCTTGCCTTAAAACCCTCTCAGCAATGAGAGGAGGCATGTGCCCAGCAGTGGGACGTATATAGGCTGTAAGTTAAACCAACTTTACCCTTTTATAACAGTAAAAAAGAAAATTATGGGGCCATTTTGATAGGCTTTGGGCGGCATTTTTGGAACGAAGTCACCTACCAGCCTTATTTTTTTAAATGACGCTAGTAAAAATGACAAAAACTCTGAAAATTAACTGATACTACGAACTAAACTAACTTAGACTAACTGATTTAGTGATATTCTGCACGCACGCACTTGCCTAAGTTATAAGTGTAAATAAACTTATATAATTCTAAAATCTATTTTTAAACAAGCCTCCGGATCCGTCATCAGATCAGCCCCATGGAAGTATATTATTGCAACGTCATAGAAGTTACAATTTCTGCTTAATCGGATGTGAGCAAGTACTTCAAAATTATAAATTGCTTTCATTTTTAAATAATAAACTAGACGACCAACGGCAGTAGCTACCCAACCTGGCGTAGTAAGTTTATAGTGTACGTGAGGGTAAATATCCGGTCAATATGGTCATTTTCTAATAACTCAAAAACTACAGCTTAGATGGCTCTGTGATACGATAGCTCTTCATCAGTCAATCAAAATAATAAATGGTCAAATGAACGATGCCTTACCGACACCATTTTGACAGTTTTTGATAGTAGGTAGTTAAATATGGTCATGAACTATTCGTAAAGTTGATTTTACGAAGTGTTCCTAATTATTGCCAAAGCTTGTTTGCAATTATTTTCATAATAAATTAGTTATAGTTTACAACTTTTTGTTTTTTCTCTATTTTCCTCGCAGCTTTGGTTTTATAGGGCGACAGAACTTAATAATAGGGGAGCCCGAGAGGCTAAACTGAGAGTTACTTACTCAAGCGTCGTGGAGACCTTTTGGATTGCGAAGCTTAGATGCTAAAAACAAAAAAAGGTTACATGTTTTTTTTTTCCTTTTCCGTGGTTGGGACCCCTCCCGGAGCGCGGAGTAGCGGATATAGATTTACAAAAATGTAAAAAAAAAACAGTCACAAAAATACTCGAGCGCGTCAGATATTAACAGAGTGTTTTTGAGAACGGAGGAATAATTATTTGACATAATTATTTGAAATGGGATTTGAAATATTTATTCGAGCGCGTCAGATTTTCCGAAGATATTTTAAATACACCCTAAAGTAGCGCCTATTTAAAATACTGTCGGTTTGGATGCGACCAAAACTCTTGGCAAATTTTTGAAAATCCAAAAAAAATATCGTGACCTTGAAATACTCGAGCGCGTCAGATTAATATACAGACGGCTCAGCGTGGTGTCTTTGTCACGCTGACCCATAATCTGATAATTATGTAGAGGAATTTCCTTAATCTGAAGGGTTTAAAAAAGCTTTACATTAAAATGAAAATAATTAGAAAACAATGCGGAATTTCATAAAACTTTATTTACAATAATTTCTCAGAAATAAAATTACCTACATAAAGTTCCTATGATATTTTGTGATAAGTCTTATAGTTTCGCCGGAACAGTAAAGCGATCTCAAACTCTACTATTTTGATTAGATGTTTTCTTTCACCGCTGAGCTCCTGGTAAATTGGCGTTTAAAATTAGTGTCAACAATTTCATTGTTGCAGGCGGGGATAGAACTAGATAGGGTAGCTCAGGTACTATTTAATTAAATTCAATGTACGCTTTCTATGTATCCTTTTTTTTCTTAACAGCCAGACCAAAGCAGTCTTCCGAATCGATTATACAATTTAACAAGTAAATCGATTATACAATTTAAAAGTTTAGTATTATTAATTTCGCAAAGTAATTAGAATTACAATAATTGCTTCGAAATACGCGGCCGAATAAACCCAATAACTTTTTATGGTACCTGAAATAGAAAATGTCTGCGACCCTAAAATGACCGCACTGCAAACTTTTCACTAGAAAATGACAAAAAATAGGGAACCCGAAATTTAAAAAAGAAAAAAAAAACTATGGTCACTGTCTTATAACTCATAAACTGCAGTCTTGTTTACATAGATGGCTCTGTGATACGATAGCTCTTCATCATCATCATTCATTCATTATCAACCTAATAATAAAAGGTCAAAAGGGTGCTGTTTTATTGACGCCATTTCGACAATTTACAAATATTTTGGTCGATTTTATTATGGTGTAGTGTAGTTTTTTTTAAGTTGATTTTACGAAGTGTTCCTAATTATTGCCAAAGCTTGTTTTTTTATAGGATAGGGTGACAAACGAGCACACAGTCCACCTGATGGTAAGTGGTTGCTGTGGCCCATAGATATCTACATCTATCCTCGATTACGAATCAAAATGCAGATGCGTTGTCACCCGTGAGGACTAAGATGGAATGCCTCGTTTCCAGTAAGGGTCTCCGGTTCTCTACACTAACCATATGAAATACAGCTCCATATAACTATTTTACGTTGGTATTCTGTGAGAGCGTGGTCCTTCCCCGGTCGAGCCGACCCATTCGTGCTACAACTAAACTTCTAATATAACTGCAGCTTAGAGCTGGCAGGTGAAGCCTACCACGTATCGAATTTTTTCCTTACTAAATTAGTAGTTAGTAGTTGTTTTCATTTCCGTCTTCCTCTTGGTTTTGTTTTTATAGGGCGGCAACGCTTAAGGTGGTCATATTACCCTCAAGTACATTATTATTAATTGTGAAATTCGTTTGACATTTCTTCATTTAAGATTCAAATTATATAAATTATCATCAACACACACACGCATATGCTACTAAGAACCATATCATATATCTCTAGGGCACTTGTCCCACTGTCAACGAAGAACGAGAAGCAGTAGAGCTAGAAACTAGAAAATAGTTGGCGAGCATCGAGAAGCGAGTGTGTAGTTCCGATAGTATTGTTGTTGTGCTATAAGCGAGTGCACTCGGATCCGCACTGTAGAGTAAAATGACCGCTGGTTAGTGTCTCAGTATGAGTTCTGACCGCAACCAAACGAGCATCGCTGAGCGAGTTTTACCATTGATAGCTCTCGTCGCTGCGACGAACTGGTGGAGAGAGAGTTCTCGCCGGCAGTGGGAACAACCAGCAATCAACTATTAATATCAATTGACACGAGATCTTTATCTTGTTCGTTTCTTAAGGGGAAATATAATGTCAAATGGCTTAGCAAGATCCTTCGTTATGCCGAAAATATTGCAGCATTAATTTTGAAATAAATATATGTTAAAGTTGAGGATTAATGTTAATGATTATGTTAGACGAAAACACGATTTCGTAAAATTTTCTCGATAGAAAAAAAATCCAAAGTTACCTCCAAAATAAACAATAAACCGCTGTTATTCATAAAATACTTTAAATAAGATCATGAAACTTTGCATACTAACTGAACTAACTATAAAGCAGTGCTTATGTTATTTACTTTTTTAAAAATACCATTATTTTCACTGTAAAAAGAAATTACCTAAACTATCGGCGTCTTGAGCTTGAATTCTGTCGCCCAGTTAGTATCGCTTAGGCTTTTGAAGGGAGAAGTTGTGTCGCTTACGATCAGAATATACATTACGCAACAGTACGACGTAAAATTAAAATGGGAAATAACCGTGATAAAAATAAGAAGCGGCTGGCTTGGCGTTAAGAAACAGGCATAAATATGATAAACCTAATGAAATAAGTGTTTAACGACCTTTCTACTTACAGTATTAGTGATTACAAACATATCGGTACATAGCATACGACGCGCGGGCAAGTGGGGACGAAATTAGAATTTGAGCTGACTTACTCTTTCCTCTTAAGCTAGAAAATAGGCGATAGCTATTAGCTTCCTCGACGGTGGTAGGATAAGTGCCGACATATGGCGACCGTATATAATATTAAGAAGATCAAAATTACCTTCTTTTCCTTTCCAAAATCAATCACACTGGAACTTATAGGGTTCGTCGTAACGCTACTGATATAACGACCCTTGTTATCTGCCTTACATTTTTCGAAAGCGTTTGAGGTTTCATTCCTGTAATAATTTAAAAAAAAAGGTCAAATAATTCATTATTCAATATTATTTATAAATTCTACATATGATAATCCAAAGATGTTTTATAGGTACAGATATCGTGTTGCTAACACTTCGCACCGTTCACAGTGACGCCAGTCTTTGATTTATGTGTGCGTGAGTACCACGTGACGCGCATATCTTACGTACCATGCCTGCATTAGAGTGCGTGACTTCGGTAATAATAGTGCGAATCGATTGCCCAAAATTTGGGAGATTTTATATTTCATTAATATTGACATACCTGAGTGTAAAATGTGTGTGCGAGGCGTGTGCATTTGTGTCCGGATATGAATGGGGATATACACACACAAGGGATATGGGTGGTTATATGTGTTTTATGTAGGTACGAAAATCGCACTAAAATAGTGAAATAAGTAATAAAACCTAGATATAATTAATGTAACAGTTAAAAATAAATAAAAAATCACAGTAGATATTTATGTATCTAACATATATTGAACTAATATATTATTATTGAATATATATAGAGTACTACACTTTCGTACCTTAGAACCCAAAATATTGTCGCTTTTTACGAAGACATTAAATATTTTTTAATCTTAAGTAAAATGACGTACAACAGTAAGTTTGGTTAAGTGTAACCGTAAAAGTTAACTTCAGCCAAGAGATAGCAAATGTTTTTTTTTAAATTCATATATCGATCCAGTTTCAGGACTAGATCAAATAACCGGTTAAACAACCGGTTCACAACGGTTCCGTATCGACTGCTTTGGATAAATATCCGTTGTCAACAGTTGCTTTACATCTATTAATGACATTAAAATAGGGAAAAACATTTCATACGGTAGGCAACACTCGAATATTATTGCGCAGTGTTATTACTTGAATTGACATTCAGCTTTCGTATTATTTTATCAAGAAATACACCAGAAAATGGTATATTTACTTATGAAAAGTGATGTTCTTATCCTTATCTTTTTTCCAAGAGTAATTTTTACATGACTTCACAGCACAAACAGTCATTTTGTGAAATTAAAAACACTGGTGCGTGATGTACGTTCGCAGTGAACGTCGCTGGCGTAATGGCGGAACGATCGAACGAATACGCCAATATTGGCGCCCTTTAAATGGAAGCGTTTTAGGCGCGCGTACACGGTATCTGTACCTATAAAACATCTTTGTGATAATCTCAATAAAATGATTACGAAAAAGGTTGAATGGCCAATACTTTGAATTATGTTATTAAAATTATTTTAAAAAAATTGCCATATTTGTGCGCCTAACCCAACTGCTAAACTGATAATAAACATGTATTTTGGTGTTCAATTTCGAGCCGTAACTTATATACTCGTACATAACTAAAGCTTGAATCAAGCAAAAAACCCCGAGCATAGCTCCCTCTATAGCTCGCTGAGTGACCCTGAGCTACGGCCAGCAGTGAAGGACTCATCACTGGCAACTCAGAAATGAAGATATTCCCAAAATAACCAGAGTAACAGACATAATAAAACGGATTAGTAAGCTAAAGTGGCAATGGACCCTTCATTTAGCTCGAAGAACCGACAACCGATGCGCGATGGGGAAGAACCTAGGCGAAGCGTAGGACCCCACTAGATGGAGTGACGACTTGGTAAGACATGCAGGTAATCGATTGATGCTCGCGGGACCGTGTTTTGTAGCATTCTTTGAGGAAGTCCCATGTTCAGCAGTGTACTCGTCTTCACGAGTACACTGCTGAACATAGGCCTTCGGCTTTAACGATGATGATGATGATGAAGCTTACATAATTCTATTTTAAAGGCCAAAAAAAATTAAGTCAGTAATGAAACAGGCGTGAAAGGTGCGAAACACATAATTCAATTGACACGAGTGTCTACTAAACATAGGTTCAGTCCAGTCATTCCTATGTTCAGGCCTATGTTCAGCAGTGGACTTGTGAAGGGCTGTAATGATGAGTGTCTACTGCCCTATTGTAAATATCATTTTAGTACTTCGACACAGGTGACACACTTGAGTTTAAACCCAACAACCATTAGGTGCATTAAGCTTTAGCTTGCTTCTATTCCAAGCCGCCATGCAGATGTTTGATGTAAGTCCATCATTTCCTGGAGCCTTTTTGGGTTTAAACTTGACGCGGCCTACCTTAGCTCCTCGATCGTAAAGGGTGGATCACTTGAATCATCAAGTGATCCTTCGTTTACTACTTCTGCTAATTTCCTCTTAAGCTTGTGTTCCGCGTCGTCATCCTGAGTTTTATCATCCGGATAAAAGGTCTCCGCCAGGATTTTTGCTGATTCTAAGTCTTCTAGAGTTTTCCATTATGTATAAGAGGGATACCCTCCTGTCTTTGCATTGTACGACCTATCACTCTGTAGATCCCGTCCCACATAGACTATGTGTCCTGTTTACTGCAGAAATCCTTCCAGCTGGAGGTTTGTGCGTTCTTAACATGCTGCTGGTATTCCTCTTTAACTTTCATATACTGCTAATTACCTACCTACCCTTCAAAATTACTCTACAAAATTACAAAAATAGTGTGAATAAGATTTTAATCACACTATCTTTGTAATTTTGTAGGGTAATGGCGGCGTTAAAGAATTCAAGCCACTTTGTTTCGTGATAGTCGGGCCAAGCCACTAGCCCAGCACTATCAATAAATGGCACCTTCTTTAATAATATGCCAACTGTAAAAATAAAGAAGCCCGCAGAAGGTACGAGACTTTTGAGATCGATAATCCGACTAACAAGCGTGACAATTAAGGCAAATCAAAGGTTGACTTTGAACAGGAGACGCACATTACCAGCAGTGAACTGCTATGGACTAATAAATTTAGGTAAACATTCCTAGAACTAACCAAAACAATTAGAATACACAGAACACCGCCATAGACGGAACCTTACCTGCAATCCAAAGTAAGGACAACTCTATAATCTTGGATAGAGCATAAATGGAGAAGTCCAGTTTCGGTAGCTGCTAAAATAAACGGTAGGCCATTTTGTGATACTTCTAAACAAGTTATCGACGATGTATCATCTATATGGTAAGAATAATTAATTTAATTCACATTCAATAAAAACAGAAAAAACTACTGAAAAAAGATATTAAAATACATACTGGCAACACAGAGTTTATTAACCTTAAAGGTGCCCGCAAATCTTGTACAACAAAGCACCTCCCCACAATTTTTTGCTATTAAAAAGTTATCAGCGTTATTTATCCTTATTATTTTCAAATCATTACACACTAGTCCAGTTTCCCACATATTTTGGTTATTTTTTCTTATTTGCAATGTATTTCTATTTCTTGCACTGGTAGCACTGCGCGGTCTGCTATTGTCACAATATAATCCAACGGCTGAATTTACGCAGGAAGAACTTGGCCTTAACAAACTACTATCTTGCCTTCTGATTGATATTCTTCTCTTCGCAGCGTTCAAATTAAATGTATCAGTGATACTATTTTCTAATGTATTATTAGCACAGAGATCCAAATGTTCTGTAAGATGAATCGTTTGAGCTTTTTCCAATGAGAGTTTTGACCAAAAAGCTTTTCCTATATCATTTGTCTTTGATTTCGGTTTTTCTTGTACTATCGACCATAGAGTTAAAATACCAGCGCGCTGCAATGAACACATCTGGAAAATGAAAAAAAGTAAAATAGTTGCTTAATATAAAACTATACAACATATTGAAAGACAGCTTGGTAGTGTAGTTGTTAAACGTTCGCCTGTAGTGCTGCGATCCGCGAGATTAATCCTTCGTTTATATAACTAAAAGTTTAATGCCCGAAGACTATTCTTTATTGATACTAAAACAGTCTTTGAATAGCGCTGGTCTGGATTATAGTGCACAAGTGAGTACGTAAGCACAGATGCACACTCTATTCCCTCACTTTCATAGTTAAGCGAAGGACCAACAGCTT
This sequence comes from Parnassius smintheus behrii, assembly GCA_036936625.1. Lineage (NCBI taxonomy): Eukaryota > Metazoa > Arthropoda > Insecta > Lepidoptera > Papilionidae > Parnassius > Parnassius smintheus. The sequence continues at coordinate 27,508,402 of JAUPFT010000027.1, forward strand.
TACGTGCTTAATGAGTCACGAGGGTTAATCATTTCTAACTTGGGGCTCCGAGCAGATACCGAAAATTTCTTAACAGCGAAACACAATAACTGCTTTTGGCTCGACTTTGGGATTTTACCTTACCTTATGATCAACATTCGCGCTTTTATCGCTCACGGATTGGGGCTTCGGAAGCTTTTGAATATGAAAAAATATTCAATATCTGAAGGTTAACTATAACAATAGGATGTCAAATAGCTCAGAGCCAAACATCCTCAATTAGACATGTGTCAATTGTGAATGATTCGTTCGTTTGACCCGGGTTGCATCAACGTATTGATGATGAAATTAAATTATTTCAACGTTTCTGATCAAACGATTGACAGGACCTACGACCAAAGAGTATAGTATAATGTCTGATGACCAAAATTATCGAGCGGGTCTCGCAGATCATAGAGTACTGAAACTTGAAATGATCCATTTGAATAATCGACCCGATTGACCCGGTTGGTAAGACGAATTAATACTTGAATGATCGGGTCACTAGAAATGAATGAATGACACATGTCTGTGCTGAATTAAAACAAGTAAAATATAAGTAAAATCAAACGTAGTACGTAGTTTTATTCATTACTGTGATTATTTACCTGTGCTATAATCTTCCGTCCGCCATCTTGATCGGTTCTTATTTGTGAATCTCCGAGAAATTCTAAACCAACAATACAATCGAATACATCACTATTAACGATACAATTTCCACTACTGGTATATGCACTAGTTTGCATTAAACTCGACTTCTGAAAAGATTGTATACTTTAAAGAGTTATAAGTAAGTCTTCTGTCATCATCATAAGATCCCATCATAAGTCAAACTGTTGGGTACCTCGTAGAGCCACACTGCAGCTATATTATGGCTCTCGCAGAATACTAGCGTGAAATAGCAGCTTGATGCTGCTGTGTTTCGTGTGGTTAGTGAAGAGAACCGGAGACTCGTTTTATAGGAATCGAGGCACTCGATCTTACTTCTTAGGGTGACAACAATAAGATGTCCTTAAGGTGAGGTAATGTCCATGTCACACCTATGCCGGTAGTTGTTGGGAGCACTTTGCTCGAAGTTGTTGACGAGTACGTTTACCTGGGACAAATAGTCCGACTAAGTAAGTCCAACTTCGACCGAGAGGTCAATCGACGGATTCAACTCGGCTGGGCAGCGTTCGGGAAATTACGACACATTTTCTTGTCAGGTATACCTCAATCTCTGAAAACTAAAGTATACAACCAGTGCGTGTTGCCAGTGATGACTTACGGATCTGAGACGTGGTCCTTCACTGCTGGCCGTATGAGGACGCTCAAGGTCGCTCAGCGAGCTATGGAGAGGGCTATGCTCGGAGTTTCTCTGCGTGATAGACTCAGAAATGAGGATATCCGCAGTAGAACCAGAGTGACCGACATAACCCAACGGATTAGTAAGCTGAAGTGGCAATGGGCCGGCCATATAGCTCGAAGAACCGATAACCGATGGGGAAGAAAGGTTCTCGAGTGGCAGCCTCGTACCGGTATGCGTAGTGTAGGGCGACCCCCCACTAGATGGAGTGACGACCTGGTAAGATATCCAGGAAGTCGATGGATGCAGGTGACTCAGGACCGTGCTTTGTGGCATTACTTGGGGGAGGCCTATGTTCAGCAGTAGACTTGTGAAAGGCTGTAATGATGATGATGATGATGATGAAGATGAAGGTGAGGTTAAATGGGCCACAGCATCCACTTACATTCAGGTAGACTATGTGCTCGTTTATCATCTTAATTCTATAAAAAAAACAGACCCAAAACCACTTTTTATAAAACTGAAGTGAGAATCGAACTTACAGTCCACCTGATGTAAGTAGCAACTGCACACCTGCAACAAACTCCAAACAAAGAAGGATATCTGTATCCTAAGTACTCGTATATCCTCTGTTTAGGTTATCATCTCTGAGGACTAAGATTGACTGCCTACTAGCCTATAATTATACTTGTTCTCTATGTCCTGCAGACCGAAACAAAGCTGTACAAGCGATGCCATACACAAGACTATCACAAATGTCGGGGTATGGGCTGGGCCGAAAACTAGTGCTATCACTGAGTCCGGTCCTTTTCGCAGTTTCATGCTACAACGCAGGTTGTTTTAAATTTTTTTTTGTATAGAACAAGGGTGACAAACGAGCACACAGTCCACCTGATGGTAAGTGGATGCTGTAGCCCACAGACATCTATATTTATCTTCAATTAAGAATCAAAATGCAGATGCGTTGCCATCCCTGAAGACAAAGATAGAATGCCTCGTTTCCAGTAAAAAGGGTCTCCGGTTCTCTACACTCACCATACGACACACAGCAGCATTAAGCTGCTATTTTACGCTGGTATTCTGTAAGAGCGTCTACCCGATCGAGCCGATAGAGAGGAGGGGCTCTCCCCCTTACTGGTAATCTGTGAAATTTGGGTGCAGTGGTTTTGACCGAATTTCTTGTCAACAGTTGAGCGCTAAACTTAGTATAAAAATACCGCCTACTGATGAGGTTAGAATTTAACGAAAAATATGTCACAAACAAATAATAATCTCAGCTAAACCTAAAAACAACTATTTGTTTTCCTGTCCAAATGTTTACACCGGCTGATGTTCTAACCCAGAACTCGCAATTAGTCAGGCAGTGTCACCACTAAGCGGTCATTGATAGAATCAGGCGTTACCTTGCGGAAATCCATTATAATAAAAATATAAATAATTACTTCGCAACCTTACATAAAACTCTACGGCGGCCTACCGCTAAGTGAGTCTTAACAGTCAGCCGCCGTAGAGTCTACATCACCTGAGGATGCCTCGTGTAGAGGCGAAACGTGTGTCGTATTGTCGTCGATGGTGTGTCTTACCTGGAATAGTTGTGTTGGAAGTAGTGGTTCAGGGACTACTGGTGACGGAGTTAATGCATGCAATTGAGGGAGGGCGGGAGGTGCTCTTCAATCCAGGTAAGACACATCATTGTATTTAGCTAACGGAAGGTTGCGACGTAATTTATATTTTTATTACTAAGCGGTCATTAAAAGCTAGATGTTATATACATTAAAATGCAAATTTGTATTAACACAGGTCAAAAGTTTCCGTTACTCGAGAACTTTAATTTAATCCCCAATGCGAACTCCATTTAGTAAATTTCTATCATAAAATTTTCAACGCGCACCGGATGCTCATCCACACACCGCACATTATCAGACAATACTTTTCGGCAGTCATAATATATTACAAATATTTCATAGGCAAGCATTTTTTTTACCACGGTGATTAAATATTCTAATAACGATGCAGTAATTTTCGTCAGTTTCACCCCAATGGCGCATCATAAGGGCGTACCATCTCGAAACTTGTGATGGTGTGCGGCTTCTAGTACGAAATATATGAAGATCACGCCTTCTGCCATTCTGCTACAGAAGCTGACGCTCGGATCTACAAATTTCTTATAATTTTTGAGGCCTAATCTAAAATGTATGCGCAGAGTGCTTCCGACGATGCTCGAGATATGTCACCGGCCTTAAGTTTAAAATATTTTGAGGTAATCTGTTTAATAATATCGAAATAATAAGACGATATAATATTCATAACGATATTTAAAATAAAGAACCTTTTCACAAGTAACGCTTCTATTCTTTAAATTCCATTCCCTATCTTGTTCAGTTTGTGATAGTAGGTCCGAATCTATTTTTTCCGAATTGGTAGATTCGTACTCGCTGGTATCATCTTGCATCCATGTTGCTTCTTCAGATAAGTCCCATAAATGTATAGTTCTAAAAAAAAGAACCTTTTAAACGAACGAACAATTGTTTTCAATTTATTAACAAATTAAAAACTTTAACGCTTGAAAGCAAGCGTTGATACGCTTGTGTAATTTTTTTTATAATGTAGCACTGTAACCTATTCCGCGAAGTTGACAACTTCTAATATAGTTTAAAAAGTGTCGCCGAAATTAAATCTGTCAGTGATTTTGATTTCAACAGATATACCTTTCAACTAGCGAATTCTTACAATATCGAATGCAACGCTTATGAAATGAGATAAAAAATGCAATAATTTAAATAAAAGCTTACTGTAAAAAAAGATCCTTCTATTCCACATAGTTATATAGTTATACTTCTTATTTTGCTAGTTAGTGTGTAAAAGACGTTGTATAAAAGACATGGTTATACAGACATCTGACGGAAGCCATAAGGTGTGGACTGGCAAAATAGTACCTATATGAGTTTTTAATTACATTTTTAATATTTAAAACGCCACTGCATAGTGACCTGTAAGAGTATGTCCTACCCCCTGTCGTCCATGGGTGTCGTAAAAGGCGATAAAGGGAAACTTAAACGGTGGATTGGTAGCAGTATCTTTCTAGCAACAACTAAAGAAATAATAATAAAAACTACTGTTGTCAATCCGCTTTCCAAGCGCAGTACGGCAACCCACCTATAAGTCAATCTAGAGGGTAGGATGAAAAAGATAATTTAAAACTTAGCATTGAGGTGTTTATATTAAATCTCTCTCGCACACAGTGTACTTTGCAAACTTACGAATGAACGAGTATCTAATGTCGGCCAATTGGCAGGTTTTCCAAAAAAAAAAAATGAATCGGACAGACTAGTAATGAGAAACGGTATCACCAATACATATGTTACGATTCTGTGCCGGTTTGTTAGGCGTATAAGAAATGTTTCAAACTGTGCATGCCGATTAAAGTATTCTTCCAAAGACGTTTAATTGATAGAAAAGAAAAATTAAGAAATAATACAAAACGTTTTCTAACCCATCTCTTAAAGCAGCAACAACAATACCATCAGTACCTCCTTTAAATCGTCCAATAGTAACATTATCTGCGGCAACGAGAAGTTTTAGAGGATCCTGCATTGCAACACTCAAGTCCCACATGCAAAGAATGCATTTCTGAATTAAAACTGGACTTGAAAATTTCTCATGAACAGTAATTAATAAATTTGTTCTAGTTGTAGAAAATATTGCATTAGTAATTTTCAGTCCCCTTACAATCGAGATATCTGCGGAAACATTTTTGGTAGGTACAGTAATATAACCTTTACTAAATGGAAATTTAGAACTCTTTATTAAATTACTCATGTCTGAGTTGCCAGTATTCATACTTAAAATACTACTAATCCTTCTTTCTACTTTTTTCAGAAACTTCTTCAATCTATAGGCATTGAAATCGTGTTGCTTTAGTTTTATTCTGTAAGTTTCCTGTGGAAGGATTACATCAGACCCAACGCCATCTTTCTGCTCTAAAAATATTCTCAATGAATTATCTCTATAATTTTTATCTTCACATTGTTCATCATGGCGGTCTTCAATCTTTTGATTTACTAACATTGAGATTTTTTTCAAAAATTCGTCATGTTCTTTACTATTCACTATATTAGCATTTAAATAAACTTCATGTTTTGAAAATTTTACTGGAAGCTGAGTCCATTTGTTGTCATATGAAATTTCGTCTGTTTGTACTTCCTCAGTAATACCATCATCAAAAGTTTGCACTGCAATTTGTGTGCAATTGCCTTTGCCATATGTTGCCATATACAAATCGTACGGAATGGGTGCCAGTTCGAAAAGCATGTACGTCATTTCGTGCAATGATATCATACTTAAAATATCTTGCGCTCTTTGTTTAAGTTGTTGTAATATTCGACGTTTGCGTTTGTTCTCTTTCGATATTGTAAAATCTATAAAGAGTGGTCTGAAACAAGTAAAAATAAAATATTAGTACTTTTTGTATGTCTCACTAAAGTGCGCAAACCTCTCATAGCTGAGAAGAAAATTCTGTGGTTGCTCAGGCACCTAGCGATACTTTTAAATTTGATTATACTCAAATAATCCGAAGTCATTAGTACGGTACTATGAACTAATCAGCGAGGAAACATATTAAATGGGTTTTGTCTGTTCTATTAAAAGAATGAAAAAACTTTTTTTGTTGGGGCCATGCTGCAGTTATTACAGTAAGTAGTACAGTTGTAGCACGAATGGGTCGGCTCGACCGCGGAAGGACTAAGTTCTCACAGAATATCAGCGTAAAATAGTAGCTTAATTCTGCTGTGTTTCGTATGGTGAGTGTACAGAACCGAAGACTCTTTTTACTGGAAACGAGGCATTCCGTCTTAGTCCTCAGGGATGACAGCGCATCTGCATTTTGATTCTTCATTGAAGATTGATGTAGATGTCTATGGGCGACAGTGTTCATTTACTACTGGAGTGTATGCTTTTTTGTCCCCTTATTCTGTAAAAAATTTAGATGATGAAATCTCAATGAGCACGAAGATATAATGAGAAAGAAAGAAGTAACAAATTAATGCCTTTTTGGGAAACAGTAGCATAATGCTTTGATTTATATATTTTTATTATTACATAATAATATATACATTGAAATAGTTACCTTATTATCTCTAAATGATGTCACTAAATTGTATATCTTAATTGACTTTAACGATAAACACTTGAAAGAATTGGGCTAATTAGTTTTCTTATATCGCTACCAAACGTTATGTTTAAATAGGTCAGTGTGTTTTTCCATGTAGTGGCAGCGTAAAATGATTCATATTCCCGTTTCCTACCGTGGATATCGTAAGCGATGACTGTGTGATACTCCAGGTCTTGAGGCTTCCAATGGATGGTGGTAAAAGCATCTCGTTTACGCTAGGTATAAAATATCATAAGGAAATAGACTCACGTACAGCTGTGGACATTTTTGAGCTACTGAAAAGAAGAAAAAGATACCTGTCCAATACATCGATATGAACTGGCTTTATACTGGACACGGTGCTTGAACTCGTCATTTCTTGAAACCCTTCATCTGTCAACGAGGGCTTCTTATCACTATCCTCCGATCCTTCTAAGATGAAATCCAGCGCGGCTGGCTTCACCTTCTGAGTGGAACGTTGCGAATCCCGGAGATCATAGCTACCTAGGTAAATTTAGAATTATATAAAACACAAACAAATTATTTAATATTATATTTTAAAAGGTTCAAAACTTTTAACGATCCCTACCATAGAATACTACAATACACAGTAGAATGGCTGTCAATCTTATTTTGTACGAGATTCGGTGTCGCCGGGAGCACACATACAAGCAATTACGTCGTATTATCAGTTAATCGCTACTACAAACCCGATTCGCTGTGTTGACAGACGGATTTTAATACATATTTATTTGTAAATAGCGTGCAATTTGGCATTTTCTAAATAATTTGCATGCGAAATTTAGAAACGATTGTAACGTCAAAACGCATCTCGTGTTGACATTTATACGTGTGAATTGACATGTTAGTGATAATTTAGTGGCTACGCGAGCTCCGCCCACTCCCCCGTTCTATTATGTATGTATTATATTATTCTATAATCCCTACTCAATTTTTATTCATCGTTGATGCGTTGATGGGTGATTGTATAACTCTTAAATGATTTGACCAATTGAGATCATATTCACACATTCAATTATATTTATTTAATAAATATTTACAATATAAAAAGCCCGGAGTAAATTTCCATAAATATAAATAGTGAAAATCATCACGCTACCTATCGAAAAAACAGAACAACGAACGTTTGCTAAGCCAGCGAGTATGTACAGATGTCCGCCCCACGCAAGCCCTCGAGTAAGGCTTCAACCCTTAATGAATGTTTCTTCAGTTAGAATATTAAGAGATATGTTGCTTACATTTCTATATATTGAAACATTAAACATTATACGTCGTAGAGCCATGCTGCAGTTATATTAGTAGTATAGTTGTAGCACGAATGGGTCAGCTCGACTGGGGAAGGCCCACGCTCGAACAGAAGACCAGCGTAAAATAGTAGCGTAATGCTGCTGTGTTTCGTATAGTGACTGTAGAGAACCGGAGACCCTTTTTACTGGAAAAGAGGCATTCCATCTTAGTCCTCACGGGTGACAACGCATCTGCATTTTGATTCGTAATCGAAGATAGATGTAGATGTCTATGGGCCGCATTAAACACTTACCATCAGGTGGACTGTGTGCTCGTTTGTCACCCCGTCCTAAAAAAAATTGAAACATAAGTAACTTTTTTTTAAATCGTATGTTGTATATTATTGATAAGATTTATAATATCACATTTATAACGATAAAAAGCATTAGAGTATAGTTCCAAGGAATTGCCATAATCATAAAGCTGGAATATCTTTGCGTCTGCAGACTCTCGGTTGATTTGATCAGGTTTTTCTATTTACTAAGTTAGTTAATATAAGTTACTAAGCTACGGTGAGAGTCAACTTAATAAAAATAAACATTCAAATACACACTACTACAAAAGACACACTAGTGTTTTACGTACTCATTTTTTCATCTAAAAATGATATGCGACAGCACTAAGGCTACGTTGGAAGGCGTGGCTTGAAGCTAAATATGTTGCTTGTATTCTTAAAGTACAGAATTAAAATTATCAGGTGAATGTGAAAAAATCCAATTGTGACGACCTACAGTGCGATTGTGTAACTGATAGGAGTCATTGCCAGTGGGAACATTACGTATTTTCTCTGTTAACACTATCATTTCATTACAGCCTTCTAGGATCCCACTGCTAAGCTTAGGCTGCCCTATAGATTACTTCATAGGGCCATGCCATAGTTGCGACGTTGGGAAACAAGTTGGCAACGGCAGTATTTCATTAATTTGACTTTTCAGAAAGATTTTGCTTCATCTTCTGTTTCATTTGTTACCCTTTGCACTTACTTATTTGCTACAGTTAAGTTACGTATTCCTCCACAATCAATTCATTAGTGTTATGAATGTCTAAGATGAAACTAATATTATTATTTATAAATTGTATGCTTAATAGCTAAAATACACACATTTGTCTTTCTAATAATGTAATCCTCCGAAATGCTTAATTTATTACCTGAGTCTAGCATCTTCTCTTCATCTTTCATATCTTTTGTACTGTTTTCATCCTCTGTTACTAAATTACTATTTTCGATTTCCCCGTCATTTTGATCTTCATCAGTGGCACTCGAGTTTTTTTCACTTGGAGTCTCACTGTGATAAGAATCGAAGTCTGACTCATAACTCTCAAAATCATCCTCATAAGTTACTTCTTCCTCCTCGCCAGATTTTTCTTTTCCAACCTAAATAATAAAAGAACCTATAGCTATAGAATGTTTTAAGTGATCCAAAACTTTGCATTAAAATTGACGGAATGAATGGAATGTGAAGTCCGGCTAGAAGATCATTGTCTTTATTGCACCATACATCAATCAAATTTTATTCGAGTGAAAAGAAAAAATGATAAACTTTTAGACAAATAAATATCAAAATATAGAGGCGACACATACAATTTCGGAGCGCATATAATATTATTTTGACATAGTTTTGAGCAGAAATTTAGAAAAAGTCAAATTTAAAAACATTTGAAATAAGCCTCAATTTCAAACCTTTTGTTCTCATATTGAGTTTCAAAGCACTAAAAATTCAATATTTAAATTGAAATTTTAAAGTACTTAAGATGAAATTTCGTCACCAGTTTTTAGACCATTAAAGCATATTATGGTAAAATTTTAATGGAACTATGCACTTGTTTCCTATTTACTATAAATAAAAAAGTAAGCATTTACACGAAAAATACTAGTGTTTTACTTAAAATTAGAGGCAATAGCTCTTGTCAATAAGAATTGGCTTTCCTTAGCCTAAAAGCGTAATAAAGACGAAATACAAGAGCACATTTGTTTACTACTCATAACAGACTCTTCAAATCGTTTATTTAAATCGGAAAGAAATTTGGGTAAAATAATAATAAAATATGGCCTAACAAAATTGATTCGCCATTTCAAATAGGCACCGTTATTATTAAAACAGAAATTGCCTACTCAAAACATTGATTGAATTAGGGTAACTATTCTGTAACATCTCCAATAGACCTAGCTAGTCTACCCGAATGAAATAAGACTTCATGAAATCAATGGATTTAATGTGTTTCATGTAATGGATTGATTACCTTTTCTTGTTCATTGCTTAAGTCCACATAAAATGACATCGGCTTAGCACTCAGTCTCCGTGATAAATTTTTCATTTCTGCGTTATTATCTATAACCTCTGGCTTCAATATCTTAACTTCATTTTCATCTAAAGTCCGAGTTTTCGAGCGCTGTCGTAAAAATATGTCCGCCATTTTATTTTTATCCTGATCCTCGTCATCTGGTGCATCAATTACTTTACTGATTTTGTTATCTGTGTTCAAATTACATTTTTCCTTATTCAAATCTATACTCGATTTCCGCTTCGATATGGGCGAATTTACAGTGACGTTAAATGGTGGAGGAGCTTTAACAGTGCGTGGAGTACTTTTCTTGGACGAAGGCGTATTAACTTTTGCCTCGATTCTTTTTTCAACCGCCATTTTTGTAGAACTTCTTGCGCTACTAATGTTACTCACGGACGATGGCGAAGATTTTAATAAATCTTTCATTGGTGACACAATTTTACTTGTATGTGTAGATAACGAAGACGCCGCCTTTTTTGGAGCTTGTAAAACATTAGGTTTCTTTTTACCATATATATCAGAGGGTGTAGTTTTCTGCAAATAGTTTCGAGGTGTGGACACGTTCTTCTTTAACCTTTCCTCCTGCGCCTTTCTAGATGATCCTGGTACATCATCTTTGACTGTTTCTTTGTTTTTGTTTCTATCTAATATCTTTCTTGAAGAGTTCTGCATTTCAGCTTATATTATATCGTCTGAAATAAAACACTAGAACTTACTAAATGTGTTTATTATATTACCAAAATGACAACTACTCTCTATAGTACTCTTAATATTTTCTATTTATGTGAGATGCAATCTTTAGTTTTAGACTTTAGATTAACTGCTACTGAGGATCAGGATAGGTACCGTGTAGTGCGGTAAAATAATATCTACTACCCCTTATATTCCCGTGAGTGTCATAAGAGGCGACAGAGGAAAATAAATCAGGAGATGGCAGAAAAAGCTTGGCGTGCTCAGTAAAGCCCGCACATGGAATACTGTTCCCATCTCTGGGCTAGAGCCCCCCAGTGCCAACTCCTTCCATTTTATCGTCGAATTGAATCGTCGGCGACCGAGCTATTTCCGATCGGCTCGATTCACTGGCACTGCGAGGAGATTTTGCATCGTTGCGTGTTTTATCGCATCTACCACGGGGAGTGCTCTGAGGAATTGTTCGGACTAATTACAGGCGTACAATTTCACCATCGCACATTGCAACAAAACTCGCGATACCATCCATACCATCTGGATGACCAGCGGTCTATCACCGTGCGCTTTAAAAGAAGTTTTTTTCCTCGCACAACTTCCTTGTGGAATCGACCAGAGATTTTTCTGGACCGATACGACTTAGAAACCTTCAAGAAAAGACCCCACACTCGGAAACTCATCAGAAATTCCCCTGGTGTTACAGCCGATCATAGGCGACGATAATCACTTCATCATGAGGTCCTCAGTTCGAATCCCCGGTCGGGCAAAAAAATCAATTATTGAGTTTTCCGTCAAGAAATTCTCAGTAGCTGTCCGGAGTAAGGAAGTTGGCGGGGTCTCACCCCCGTGCCTCGGAAAGCACGTAAAGCCGTTGGTCCTGCGTCTGATCTCTCTCCGGTCGTGTCAGTTTACCGTCCCATTGGATTATGAGAGTGAGGGAATAGAGAGTGCACCTGTGCTTGCACATACACTTGGGCACTATAATCCTGTCCTGCGCCGATGGCTAGGCTCCGTTAAGGCGGGCCGCCATGACCGAAATTCGATCTGGAGGACATTATTATAAGTATGTTAATAAAATTATGAATTGATGTAAAAATACCCAATTTACCAAATACAAATACCCAAAATTTGACCGTTAGTGGCGGTGTAAGAATATCCAATACATGGGGTATTGGATATTCTTCGTCTCGTGTGTGTCGTAACAAACGAGAGAGGGAAAGAACCTAGGAAACGGGCATCAGCATCTTCCTAACAAAAAAATAGGGTTGTCAGCCCGCCTGCCAAGCGTGGCAACTGTGGCAAATATGCGAATGTTAGCCTGTGAGGCAGTACAAGTGGTTGGTTTAGCAGAGCACTTTTGATAGTATATAATGGTAATAGTGTAAACAGGGCGACCGTTGAAACTGTAAGTGTCATAGATCTGCTCAAATAATATATTTCATACATGGTAGAGTAACGCTGCAGCTATATTATGGTTGAGAACGAATGGGTCGGCTTGACTGAGGAAGAACCACGGTCTGACAGAATACCAGCGTAAAATAGCAGCTTAATACTGCTTTGTTTCGTATGGTGTATGTAGAGATCCAGAGACCCATTTTACTGGAAACGAGGCATTCCATCTTAGTCCTCAGGGATGACAACGCATCTGCGTTTTGATTCTTAATCGAGTATAAATGTAGATGTCTATGGGCCACAGCATCCACTTACCATCAGGTGGACTGTGTGCTCGTTTGTCACCCTTATGTTATAAAAAAAAATTAAGTAAATAAACTAAGATGTAACTGTTTATCAAACAATCTTTTTATTTTATAAATATGTAATTCGAAAACTGCACAGAAATCTAAATAATATTCCCTTATTATTTAGATTTCTGTGGAAAAATGACATCGATTTGAAGATGTTGATTTCGCGGCGTTGCGTGCCGCAGGTTTAAATCACGCACGGAACAAGACCTATATTCGTACGATCTACGAATAATCCTTTCGGGTCTGGATGTTTTCATTTGTGCAATTTATGTACGTAAACTGTCTCTACGGTACAAGAGAAAATCTTAATGAGTGGAATATAATCTTTTTTATATTATACTAACTAGCTGGCCAGTTAGTACGGCCAGTCTAAACGGAAACTACGTTTAGACTGACCAGTGGCCATAGTATAGCTATCTCCGCACGACAGGATTATAATGTCAGAGAGTATGTGCATGCAGAAGTGCCTATACTTTCTCTAATATACTCTCTATTTTCTCACTATCTTCCGATGGAACGGCAATCCTACACAATCGGCGGGATCAGGCGCAAGACCAACGGCCTTAAGCGCTTTCTGAGACAGAGGAGTGAAACACCCTTAACTTCCCGACTCTGGACTGCCACTGAGATTCTATAGACAAAAAAATCCCAACATATTTTAGCCGGAGCTGAGATTCGATCCCGGAGCCTCATTATCACCAATCCACCTCATTATTACGGCCACAATACCAACGAAACCGCCCAAGGAATGCAATAAAGCACGGTTAAAAACTTAAAACATTTATATAAATTAGTAATTTAATAAAAATATATACTCGTATCATCATCGTCAGCGCTACAACCTTTCAAACCTTCCGCTGATAAAAAAAAACCTCTTGCAAGGAATGCCTCAAATCACGGTCCTAAGCCAACTGCATTCACCGATGGGGAAGAAAGGTTTTTGACTCTCAGCTTCATACCAGTAAGCGAAGTATAAGGCGGCTCCATACTAGATGTGACGAACTGGTGGATGCAGGAAATCGATGCATTCATCGATTTCAATCAATAAGCAATTAATTAAATAAAATTTAAGCAAAATGTTGTGCGATCCGCCCTTATTGTATAATAAAGTGTGTAATAAGAAGAAAAATCAAAAATAATAATCTAATGTAAAAGAAGATAATATCGCATTATTAATATTCACTCACCAAGCGACAGATTGAATTGTAAGTATACTGTTTTAATTTATTTACTTAAATCCATTACTTTAATCGTTATACACAACAATATTTAAAAAATTACAATAAACTTTTCAGTGCACTGTGACAATTCACATCACGTTACCATGGTTACTAACAAATCAAACATTTGTGCGAAATTGTGAACGCACCCGATTATTAAATCGATTTATTAACAGGCCACATAATATAATCGCTATTCATTTTTAAAATATTTTTATACAAAACTGAATCATCTACGTAGGTAAGTGACTCCAGCAGTCCAGAAACACATGCAGCCAACTTCAAACAGTGTGAAGCTTACAGGTTCGTTGTTACCTCTCAGGCCTAGAGCGGAATGCCTCGCAGCCTGTAATTAAACGGGCTCACTATATACTTTAAACCGAAACACAACAGTGCAAGCACTGCCATTTGGTAGCAGACATGGGAAATGTTTTAGTGTCATATTTCAAACTTGATCCAGTGTCCGTGGAAGTGCTAGCTAGTAAACCCATATTAAGGAGCCACCACGTAACTTAGTACGCACCAAATGGTCAGCTGGCGGAAACCGGGTGGGTTGGGTACTGCCAAATTTACGACGAGCACTTAGCCACTGAACTACCACTGCCATGGGCTCCGCCAGGATTACTTTCAGTGCGGTGCATCTACATCTATGCATTATACTATAAACTAATACACGCACTACGCGGCAAACGTCCCGATACCATCCACACCATCTGGATGCTTGGCGGTCACTACTGTACGTTTCAAGAGGAGTTTTCTTCCGCGTACAACCTCTCTGTGGAATAGTTTACCACCGACCGATACGACCTGGGGACCTTAAAGAAAAGAGCGTACTCCTTTCTAAAGGGCCGGCAACGCACCTGCAATTCCCCTGGTGTTGCCTTTGATCATGGGCGGCGGTAGTCACTTAACATCAGGTGAGCCGCATGCTCGTTTGCCCCCTCTTCTATTAAAAAAAAAGTATATTATTATTATACATATATTTATGTTAGATAATTAAAATAATGTAAAATTCAAATCGCGCGGTTATTTGATTGAATATTTTTCGCTCATTTAAAACGTACTTTATCTCTGTAGTCGATAATATTGCTCACAGCATAGATAAGCTAATATAATCGGGAGGTTCACAGGGAAAAAGTAGAAGAGGATAATAATATTTAATATTATCTGCCGCTTCCGTCTAATCGCAGCACCAAACGTTACAAGCCTTTTGTTACTGCTTGTCATCGCTGGTCATCTCGTAAAAGCAGATAAGATGATCCGCCATTTTTACGTTGTAGAGCCCTGCTGCGGTTATAAGTATTATAGTTGTAGCACGAATGGCCGACCCATTCGTGCTACAACTATAATACTTATAACCGTGTTACAACCGTCGACCGTGGTAGGACCACGCAAAATAGCAGCTTAATGTTGCTGTGTTTCGTATGGTGTGTAGAGAACCGGAGACCCTTTTATACTAGAAACGAGGCATCAAATCTCAGTCCTCAGGGGTAACGACATAATCTGCATTTTGAGTCTTAATTGTAGATGTCTATGGGCCACAGCATCCACTTACCATCAAGTGGTCTGTATGGTTGTTTGTCACCTTTGTTCTTTAAATAAAAAGTCCTTTCGTTGTATAAAAAGAGTACTCTGAACTGCCCATCTGTAGGAGACCTTAAGATATTTCTGAGATTTTCTTAACAAACAACGCCGACGGTCGTCCCGTGATTGTGGTGTATTAAGACAATGGATTGTGGGAAAATATAAGCTGATGGATTCTCTTTCGCCGTCACACGGCACGGCTTTTAGAAAGTTTTTTTTTTAATAGAATAAACGAGCACGCAGTTCATCTGACGGTAAGTGGACGCTGTAGCCCATGGACATTTACATTTATCCTCGATTCAGAATCAAAATGCAGATGCGTTGTCACCCGTGAGGACTAAGATGGAATGTCTTGTTTCCAGTAAAAAGGGTCTCCGGTTCTCTACACTCAACAACGAAACACAGCAGCGTTAAGCTGCTTTTTTTGACGCTATTTCACTTGACTTTTTGACTGATTTTGACGGGAAAATCACTGAGAGATAGCTGATGTTATTAGGAGTAAATTAGGTTACTTTTGATTTAGAAAAAGAATGAGGGTTCCGTGCAATAAAACTAAATAATGAAATCCAATTTTTATAAATTCCACGCGGACGAAGTCGCGGGGAACTGCTAGTAATTTTATAAATGTGAATTTGTCTGTTTCGATGATAGTCATTCAATTACTAAAAGGAATTTTAATGACATTTGGTATAGATTGTGTCTATTTATCTCGTAGACAGAGAAACCTATAGACTAATGATGGGCGTGGCCTCGAGTGAGAAAGAACGATAATGAATTTTTAGGTTATAGAATAATCTTTACGACTTTTAAACACATTTAGATAAAAATTTTAATTTTTCTAAGAACTGAACTGAACAAGATTCACCAATCTTAAGCTCACAAAACACTTTTGTTCTCACTTAAACCAACTTGTAAACTCCTTAAATCGCTACGCTGTCAAAGTTGTTTAGCAAACTGCAGAGTTTGCTAAACAAAAAAACCGGCACGGAGAGAGGGACAAACAATCACACCGCTCTGCCTCATTTCTATGCAAGACGTATGCATAAATCTATCTTTTTCGTGTGCGAATGCGAAAGAAGGCGTCAATTTGTCTGTGGGTTTCTCTGTCTACGATTTATCTTTATATATATAATAGTAGTAGTAGTATATACTTTATTGTACACCACACATATACAACGAATAAATATATTACAGAGAAAACTTAATATATACGTACGTACAATAAGGCGGTCTTATCGCTAAAGAGCGATCTCTTCCAGACAACCTTTGGGCTAAGGAGAAACTGGAATTAAGAACAGTAGGAGGTGGTGCGTTTTATGTTACACTTACATTCTAATATCTAAATAAACTAAACTATTTTTTGTTAAAATACCGCAATAATACATAAAAAAATAATAATAAAATAAACATACATATTAATATATATATATATATATATATATATATATATATATATATATATATATATATATATATATATATCTGTTGCTAGAATTGGTTATCAATAACCACAAAGTGTTAGGTAATGCTTCTTGACGTCACTTTCGAAACTTTCAAAAGTTTGTGCACGTCGAATTTGGAGTGGAAGTTCATTCCATAACCTTATGGTTTGGATCGTAAAAAAATATTTCATAAATTTTGTTCGAAATGAACATGGTTCTAGAATTAGTTCGCCGGCTGACCGAAGAACTCTATCAGGTCGATCATGACCAAGAAACTTAAAGTTTTCCTTCAAGTAGCTTGGAGTCAAAGGATTGAACAATACACAGTACAAAAGAGATACAGTTTGCAGATTCCGGCGAAAGCGAATGGGTAACCACTTGAGCTGTAAACGATATTCGGATACATGATCATATTTGCGCAAACCAAATATGAACCTAATTGCTAAACCTAAATATATAAATCAATAGCTGTCCGTTTGTCTGGCTAAAACTCAAAAACTGCTCGACCGATTTTTACTGTGTTTGAATGGGTCCTAAATGGCTTAGGTTCAAATTTGGACCCGGTAGATGGCGCTGTTGTCGAGATTCAGAAATCACCCGTGCGAAGCCGGGGTAGATCGCTAGTTATTTATAAAAGTAATACTCTAAAATAAATTACTTACAAAAATAATTAAAAAAAACCTATTCATTATAACCTTTTAAGTCTTCTTCTGTACATAAACTTCTATCATTTGATTGATTGCCTCATAGGTCATAGGGGCATATTTTATTTACCCTCAGATGTGATGAGTTTGTGGTGTTCCTTGTTTTGAGTTGCCTTCCGGTGTCCATGGACTGCTGTAGCCATTTAGTATTTTTTTTAATTTATAAAAAACTAGCTGTCCCCGCAACTTCGTCCGCGTGGAATTTAATATCTTTGGACATCATTTTACTGATGTAGTTGTAGCACGAAAGAACCGGCTCGACCGGGGCAGGGTCATGCTCTCACAGAATACTAGCGTCAAATCAAATCGTCAGAGTCAAGTCAAACAGCATCAAAAAAAAGCAGCTTAACGCTGCTGTGTTTCGTATGAATTTATAAAAATTGGATTTCATTATTTAATTTTATTGCACGGAACCCTCATTCTTTTTCTAAATCGAAAGTAGCCCGATTTACTCCTTATAACATCAGCTATCTCTCAGTGATTGTCCCGTCAAAATCGATCCAGCTGTTTCGGAGAATAGCCGGAACAAACAGACAGACTTTTGTTATAAGTACCATATATACTTTCAAACGCATTTAGTTATAAACTGTTATTTTGAAATTACAAATGTCTATTTGTAGTGATCTATCGTATTTGAAGTGTCTACTTCAATTTTATTTAGATAATTTTGAAACTAACTGTCACACTGAGCACAGTGAATCCTTATACAGAGTTATTTAGCATATACGTTCTATTTAATAATGTAATGAATAATAAAACAACATGTAATAGTCACATAAATTTATTACAATCACTTAATTCTCGATAAATAATACGCGATCGGACGTATTCAATAAATACAAACAAAAAAAATGTGCGAAACTTGCACCACTTAGGCAGCATGGTTCGCAAGATAACAAAATAGTTATTTTAAATAATTTACATGATTCAGTTAAATAGCTCGCTTTTGAAACTCTCTACAAGCCAGTGCCACCATTTGTTTTATTTTTACAAAAGTGCAACAAATTATATTGGTAACTTAGTATATGTATAATCCACAGATTATTCATAGAGTAGGAGAGCTGATTCCTAGAATTTTTTTCTTTGATCTTATGCAAGAAAGATATTAATACTGCTTATTATATTTACGAGTATATTTTTAATTAATAGATTTACATTCCCCAGAATAAAATGACTCGCCTACTCTACCTACCTACATGTGTATCGACAACTGCAAATCAGAGATAGTTTCGGTTTTTTTTAATTCTAATTACAGTCCGGCAAGGATCGTCGCCGGGTCTTCCACTCCTTCTTTGATCTTTCTAAGGAACAACACAGCTTCACGGCCATCAATTAATCTGTGGTCATAAGTGAGGGCAATATACATCATTGGTCGGATCACAACTTGACCATTTAACGCTATAGGCCGCTCAAATATACCGTGCATTCCCAAAATCGCAGACTGAGGTGGATTGATAATAGGTGTACCCATGAGGGACCCAAATACGCCGCCATTGCTGATAGTAAATGTACCACCATCCATCTCTTCAACGGTTAACTTACCTGTCCTGGCCTTTTCTGCTAAGCCAGCAATGGTCAACTCGATGTCAGCATAGGTCATAGTTTGAACATTCCTGATTACCGGCACAACTAAGCCTTTTGGTGTAGCAACAGCTACAGAGATATCTACGTAATCACGGTAGATTATTTCGTTTCCTTCGATTACTGCATTGACCACAGGTTGATCCGTTAAAGCATTGGCAGCAGCTTTCACGAATGGCGACATGAGTCCAAGCTTCACACCATGTTTCTTGGTGAAAGCATCTAGGTTCTTCTTACGGAAGGCCATGATATGGGACATGTCGATTTCATTGAATGTGGTCAACATGGCGTTGGTGTTCTGCGCTTCCTTTAAACGCTGGGCAATTCGCTGACGCATCCTGTTCATTTTCACGCGTTGCTCGGTACGGGTGCCAGAGATTTCTTTCGAGTAGTCCGCGGGTGGGACCTTAACTGTAGCAGTTTCGATAGCTTGAGCATGGCGGATTGCTGCTACTGGAATGGATGAGATTGGAGCAGCTGGTGGAGGAGGAGTAGCTTTAGGTGGTGGAGGGGCTTGAGGTGGAGGAGTTGGAGCAGATGAAGGTGGGGGAGGTGGTGGTGGAGTAGCCGCTGCCGGTGGTGGTGTTGGCGTAGCTTCCACTTTAGGTGGCTCTGGTGCAGCCGCCGCTGCTTTCTTCGGCGCTTCGCCAGTTATTTCCAACCTGAACAACTTCTGACCAGCTTTTACTGTGTCTCCATCATTAACATACAGCTCCTTTATGACTCCATGGGCTGGAGCCATGACAGGAATTGCGGTCTTATCAGTTTCGATCTCTAAAACTACTTCATCAGCCGCTACAGCATCTCCAACTTTCTTGTCAAGTTTCACATCACCTTCAGACACTGAGTCAGGAAATCCGGGCGTCATAACATCCTGTTCCTCGTACAACGGTCTTGTGAAGTGAATCGAAGCAATCTGATTATGAGATGTAATAACTCTGGCGTGGACTAGCCTTGTTTGCGGTAGAGCACCTAAGACCTTGGGCACTTCAGTGGACTTGTACCGGAGGCTTTGACCTTGCCTCCGGTATAAAGTCTGCAAATGTTTGGAGCAGCGCCGCAACATATTTACACCAAATTAACACTTCACTCTGAAATAAAAGAAAGAGTGACCATGAATAATGGATACATATTATAATAATCATTTTTAGGTTAAGCTTACATCAAAATTTCCAGGGACGTTTGCAATATGAGGTATCAACATATATAAAAATATGTAATGTCAACACCTTGTAGTCAATGCTACAATAAATGATCAAAAAATAAAGAAGAAAAAATGGTAGAATTTTAGTACGAAAAAAATTACAAAATTCTACTTATATTCACACCCAACTTTTAAATATAGAATTCAAAATCACAGGTGTAAAATTAAACTATAATAATATTCATACTATTTGATTCAATGTGACCTGCAGGTTATTATATGCCTTGTCATTATTTACTAGGTAAATATTCTATGTCCTTCTTGCCAGCATATAAATAACGATAAAGTACCTATCACAAGATGGTCAACCATTGTATTGATTTAGCAAATTTATTTGATAAGATATTTGTTATAAGATATTTGATAAGTTCTTAACATAGAACTGTGTGAGAAGCAAAACTAAATTACTAAAATCTTGCCATCTATTTGTCTCTGTCTCTAACAAATGTTTTTAACTATTTTTAGACTACATATAAAAATACTGAAACTGGATTTACAATATGTTAATAAAAATAAAATCTGAATGCATAAATAGTAAAAAATTCATAATGAAGAGAAATTTGTGTATTGACCCACTGAGCTATGTAGTGCCTGAGTAAGGATATCCATTGAAATGAATGATTTTTATTCAATATAGATTATTGTGAAATACTTATTGAAAGTCATTTTTTTATTTACCACTGATTCGCAAAAAAACCTCTGTGCTGAAAAGAACTAGCAAGGAACCCAGTGGGACATTTTTTTTAAACATATTTCAATTTACAATTAATTTATTTTGTACAATTTTTGTACGAATTTTTATAGAACCAGCATGGTGGCGATCACCTCATTTCCAGGGGTTATTTTCATTTATGTATTCATTTATATTATAATAACCCTTTTTGTAGAATTTTTCTTTAATAAAACATTTAAACTTGTTTAATGACAAATTTTGTACATTTTCTGGGATTTTGTTGTAAAAGTGTATAATACACTGCCCCATAAGTGAATTACTAATTTTGCGTAGTCTAGTAACTGGTATTACAGGCTTATGTTTATTCCTAGTGTTTAATGTATGAACATCTTTATACATTACCCCATATTGCCCTATGGGTGTCGTCAAAATCAATAGGGGGGAAACAAACCAAGATATAGGCAGCAATATCTTCTTCAACTAAAAAAAACTGGTTTTGCCAACCTGCCTGCCAAGTGTGACCACTATGGCAAACATCCTCTTATGAGGCTATCTATGGGGTGGCCTATGTTCAGAAGTGGACTTTTGATTGGCTGTAACGGTGTAACATAACCATGTAGTGGCGGTGTATGAATATTTACTACACGATATCGTCCCGCAGATGTTTTAAGAGTTGACAGAGGGTAAATGAAACAGGTGATGGCAAGCAGCATCTTTCTAACAACAACTTAAAATAATAAAAATCAATGTGTGTAATTCAAACACAGTAGAAGTGAAATCTTCAGAAAATTGCCGTAACGCTGTTTTTTCTTTTTTTATAGGATATCGTGACAAATGAGCACACAGTCCACCCGATGGTAAGTGGTTCCTGCGGCTCATAGACACTATCTGCATCTATCCTCGATTACAAATCCAAATGCAGATGCATTGTCACCCATGAGGACTAAGATAGAATGCCTCATTTCCAGTGAAAAGGATCTCTGGTTCTTTACACTCACCATACGAAACACAGCAGCATTAAGCTAATATTTTACGCTGGTATTCTGTGAAAGCACGGTCCTTCCCCGGTCGAGCTAACACATTCATGCTACAACTATCCTACTAATATAACTGCAGCATGGCTCTGCC